>VWYI01031724.1:0-52429 GCA_013399455.1 Anthoscopus minutus | reverse complement strand
TAGGCAGTGACTCCCAGCAGATGGTCCTGGGAAGTGTGCCTGTCAGAACAAACCTGATAATGGAGGTTTACCCTTAAACTGTAGTGAGAAGCAGTTCATGCTCTGCCCTCGGGGCTCCAGCCTCTGTTCCGGAACCATTTGAGGGCGCTGTGCCTCAGGATTAAAAAGCCCCAACAGAGATGCTGAGGTGTGAGTGGTGTTGGAGGTTGAGCCGAGTTCCACCGAGGGAAGCTTAAAACTAATATCTCTAGTTCAAGCCTTAAATCACTAACGGCTCAACACTTTCATCACCAGGTGTATTTTGTTAATCTTGCTGGGCTTCCAAAGCTGGAAAGCACAAACAAGCAGAGGAACCTTTAAAAAAAAGAGGAATGTAGTTGTAGGCACAGTTTTAACTGCCTGAGATCAGAGAATGGAGGAGGGGGTAAAAAAGCTTGGCAAAATTCCCAGTAGAAAAGCTGAAAAAGAGACAAGACTAGTTAGTCTTTGCTCACTGCTCAGCAAAAATGAACAGCAATATTGCAGTACCTGTTTGGATCATGGGAATTCTAGCCAATGGCTAAATTGACATTACTGAGCTGGATCAGCTTGGGGTCAGTGTCAAAGCTGCTGGTTTGTGCAACCTCTTGGGAGACCAAAGTCCCATGTGTTAGTGACAGCTCTGCTTGCCTTTGCACCTGGTCCTGGGAGTGCTGAGAGTGGTGTGGGCAGATGTGTTGAGAGAGGTGTTTCTGCATGTTGGGATACTCCTTTCCTATTAAAGGAATCCATTCATCCTTTTCATTCAGATAATCACCAGGGATGGGAGAGGGCTGAAAGCAGGTGCATGGTACATTTGAGTGAGCTAGCTTTATAACACTCTTGTGAGCTCAAAGCTAGAGAACAGAAAACTCCAGTGTCTTGGGGATGAGCCTGAACTTAAGGTGAATGAAACTAAACTGAAGATGAACCTCATTAATTATTGAAAGGGTTTCACTGAAATAATCCATACCACCATATGGATGAACCTTCTTATTCTAGCTAGGTGGACCATTTTTGTTTCTTAAGTCTGTCTTTAATCATGAAACATCTCACATTTAAGGCTATTTTCAGTGTTCACACAGCCTTTTGCAGTGGGCCACACTAAACCAGCATACCTGTAGTGAAGAATGTGCAATTTAGTGGTAAGACATTTGCTGGGACCAGAGGAACCAAAAGTTTGTGCCAGATTGTCCAGGAAATCTTTAACCTGCCATGAGTTGAACTGAGAGCAGGTGACTCCAGAGCCCAAATTGTTTTGCCTTCTAGTCTGGCAATTTAAGACCATCACTCTTTAAAAAATTTTATTTTTTATTTTTCCATTGCTTCCTTGAGCCCTGTTTGCTGCAGAAAGAATGAGGCTTTGCCCTCAGCAGCAGCTTCACAGGTGGGACATGGGCCAGACCTGCTGGACTTGAAGAAAGACCTTGGTAGTGGAAACCTTGCAGCCTGTTTGTCCTGGCATTTGTCTTCTGAGCAGTTCTAGTGCTGCAGTTGGGGGTTTCCTGAAAATTCCAGCGGGGGAGTGCTCATTGGACTCTTAACTGGGTGATCAGGACATCTCCAGAAAAGCTGTTTGCTAAGAAGTGAGAGTGGGCAGTAATGCTATGTCCTGATCTCCAGCTGGCTCAGGCCTTGCTGTAATCATACTCTCAGCCATACCATAAATCATACCAAAAATTATATAAAATGATCAGGGCAAGTGGAGTTCTAGTAAAAACAAAATCTCCGACACAGTGGCATGAAAACTGAGCTGCAGCCAGACTGAGCAATTGCTTCCTGGTGATGATATCAGATTCCCAGTGTGGCATCTGAAGGTTGTGGTCTGGTTTTTAAGCTCTGCTTGCAGATGCTGCTGTTAACCAGTGTGTGGCTGCTGCAGTTCCCTGCTTTGGGAAGGGTGCCTGTGCTCTGGGAGCTGTGTGGGGTCAGAGGGAGGTAAGGACTGCTCTACCCAAGGTCTCATCATTTAGGTACAGCTGAAGTACCTCATGTGAGGATGCTCCAGCCCTCCTGTTCTGTGTGACAGGCTGGGAATTCAGCGTAGGCAGGAGCTGCAGTGTTCCTGGAAAGTGCTGCTGCCTTCCCCTTGGCAGCACCGTCCTCTGGGGAGTGCAGCTGTGCCAACACTGGGATTCTGGCCACAACTCAGGGCTGCACTGGCCTTCTCTGGTGCTGGGCACTCACAGGCAGCTCTGCAGCCCCTGGGACCGTCACTAGAAGACAACAGCCAGTACAGGAACTTTATTTTTTGAAAAGTTCCAGCTTTGTAAGGCCACAGTTGAGTTACTGTCACATGCTGAAGTGCTGGACTGCAGCATCAGCCCCTTACAGCAGGTGTAGGCTTTTCACATTTCTTGTACCTACATTTTTGAAACAGTTACAGTTTTAAGAGGGTCATGAGTCCATGTTAAAATAAGCATTATACTTAGAAAGGAAAGGAAACTGTTAAAAAACTGTTCAAGGACCAAAAGGTGAAAATCACTGGGATGCATTTAGAGGCAGAGGTTTGATTACAAGTAACTTCTCTTCCATTTTAAAATCCAGAGTCATTGATCTTGGCTTCAGGGTTGCTTTTGTCTTGTCTCTAAATAAAGTGGCTTGTTCTTCTCAGTAGAAGTAAGAGAAGAGTTTGTGCCTCCCTCCTGTTGAGGCTATAGTGTTCATGTAACATTTTCACAACCCCTTTTTGTCTCCTTTGAACTTCCTTGTGCAGACTGGGTTGGTGGAAATGGATGAGCACATTACAAGGGCTCATGGAGTGAGAACAGTGATTTTTCTCTTTGTAGGGTGGAATATACTAATTGAAACTACACCTTAAGAGGTGCACACTGGATGTTGGAAAAACCTAAATATTTTGTAGTAATGTCTCATACAATCTACTCAGAGAAGAAAAGGGCTTATTTTCTTCCAAGCTTTGTGTACATTTGCCATTGTTAAACTTCCTGCATCTCGTGGTGGACAAATCTAACAGCTTGTTAAAATATTTCTGAATGGTGGCTCTTCATTCTGGTGTGTCCTGTTCACTTGAGACCATCCATAAATTTTGTGAGGTTGTAAGATGTAGACAAGGACAGATGATAAGAGCATCTACCTGGACTTCTTCCTCTAAGGTCTTTGAGGTCCCCCTGATTGCCAGGTGGGTGTAAGTGCCTT
Organism: Anthoscopus minutus; assembly: GCA_013399455.1. NCBI lineage: Eukaryota > Metazoa > Chordata > Aves > Passeriformes > Paridae > Anthoscopus > Anthoscopus minutus. The sequence goes on along the minus strand of VWYI01031724.1, from coordinate 49,255 downwards.
GCAGGATGTCCTGGTGGGTTTGGATCCCATCTGGAAGGGCAATGAGGGCAGAGAGAGCTGAGTAGCTTGGACTGCAGCCTGCAGGGAATGAGCAGTAAGGATTCCAAGGACTCCTGGTAAAACAGGAGATCTGCTCTGTCCTTGGGAAAAAGAAGAACAAGGATGCAGAAGAGCTGCAGTCTGGCAGGTTTAGGCCAGTCTGGTTGTCCAGGGCTGAGTGAGGGATAAAGATGAGCACTTCCCTGATGGTTCATCCTGTGCCATAGGTACCTTAGCTTGGTGAATTGCCCCTCTGGAGGAGTTTGCCCTCCTCCATTGCCTGCAGAAGGGGGTGGTGCCTGGCTCAGAGCAGATGCTGCAGCTGGGTGAGCTCCATCCCTGGCCTGTGAAGCGTTTTCTGAGTGCACCAAGGCGGTGCTGCCCTTCAGGTGACTCAGGAGCCTCTGCTGCTGTGGGAAGCAGGGCAGAGCAGGCGTGTGGGGATTATAAGATGATACAATTTCCCCTGAGGAAACCCTCAGCTCTGCTGAACTCTTGTCTGGGAGAGGAGCTGTCTGGCATTCATCCATAGCTGGGCCATGAGCTGAAAAGTTAAACCTCTTAAAATTACTGTGCTGGGTTTCCTTGTGCTGGGATTTTCTTTCCTCTTCCACAGTGGACAAGAGGGAGAACATGTTGGGGTTTCCTTGTTAAGAAGAGTTGGAGGCCAGGACAGATATTCCTGGGTATGGTCTGCTCTCAGAACTGAGGGTAATCCTGAAATTACTCTGGAACAAGACTTAATTTAAAGCTCTTATTTTCAATTTTCTTGAATTGCAATTTTAAGTAGTAACCAACCAAATATGGTTAATGAGGGTGGGACTAAAACACACATGAAGTTTATTAAACTGTATTTGTGGGTTGTTTTGTTCTTCGCTTTAAACATTAACTTCCTTTTAACTTTGAGGAAATGGTTAAACAACGATTTACAGTGTAGCAGTTGAGAAATTGAGAAGGGGATGGAATTTGTCAGATGTTTAAATCTGTTCTCTTTTCAGTGTGTTCATATGTATGTAACTAATGAACACTTAGGAGCAAGAGAAAAATCTGTTAAAGATTCAGCATTTCACAGATCTCCTTCAAAGATGTTGTGAAAATAAAAAGGGCTGGAAAAACAGTGTAACTGTTGGAGAGTATTAACATGTGGGACGGTTGAGAACCATGTGCAGAGAACACTGAGAATTTGGATCCTTGTTCTGAGCAAGCCCTGGAGCTGCAGTAGCTCCACCAGCACTTCCAGGGCACAAGGACAGGGCAGTGAAGCCAAGGAGGCAGGATGGGGTCATACAAAGGCTGTGTTACCGCTGTCATTTCAGTGACACAGGGTGAGGACCTTCCTCCTTTCCCTGCTGTCATTTAGCCTGAGAAAAGCTCCACTGGAAGACAATTTGTAGCAGAGGAGTGAACTACTGGTTGTAAAAGAGTAAAACAGAGAGTGGGCAGGTTGCTTGAGTGACCACTGTGCATGTGAAACCCTGGATAGGAGCACATGGGGATGTTTTGGTGGTGAGCAATGTTGAGCTGACTTCTAAAATAAGAATATGAAATATTCTCAAAGTGAAAGATCTTGCCACTGTTAAGCACAGTGGTGAGTGGGGCTGTAGTGGGAAGTGTGGGTTATTGTTTGTTTTAATCAGCTTGTCACTTTGCCTGCTTTTGGAGGCTGAAATCATTCCAGCCTTTCCCATTCACAGTGCTGCAGGATGCTGTCAGCTGCATGGTCTGGCCATACTAACTGTAAAATTAATGTATATGATGGTGAATTCCTGCACTCTGAATTTTTTGGTTCCTATGTCTCAGGTCCTCCAGGATGGTGGGGTTGGGCAGAAGCTGCTTTTCCCAAAATTCAGCCATCCTAGGATCTGGCACAGCAGGGAGAGAAGGATGGGAGGGAGGATCCCAGCTTTTGATATGCATCTCCCCAAGCAAATGGGAGTTGGCAGATCCAAAGCATTTCACTTAATTGGATTGATTTCCAGAGATATGGGAAAAGTAGCTCCAAGGGTTGTGTGGTCTTCTGTTTTACTTCCTTACCTTCAAAATCCAAAGCTTTCTGCAGTCCCTCAACTCATACAGACGAGAGAAGAAAAGCACAGAACCTTTGGCTGGGGCTGATGTCTGATCTCTCATGCTGGGATTAGCACAGGGCAGGATCTGGAGGATTTGAGGGATGCAAATGAGGAATGCATTTCTTTTGGAAAAGGCAAAATAATGACCAGACTGTTCAAGTTACAGAGTCCAAAGGATCTCCTCTGGGCCAACAGGTCTGGGGGCTCTTCAGAACCCAAATGGCAAGTCTGGGGAAATTTTTAACTCCCTTGGGATACTTTACAGGCCCGATCCTGCAAACCTTTCCTTCTTGAAACTCTATTTGCCTTGTCAGATTGAGCTTGAGATGTTTCCCAATGTGTTCCAGGGTGAAGACTCATGGCTTTTTCTCTCCATAGGTTTCACAATTCCACAGCAAATGTGAAACATAAGTCTTTTCCAATGGTTTAAATTATTTGCACTCTTGATGCCAGAAAATTGGGATAATGTCGGGTGGTGATGAAACTTACTTCTTCTTATATGTTTTTGGCACCAGCCAAAATGGTTGGCAGTTTGTCAGGAGCTCTGGTGTGGCTTTTAGTACCATGGCACCAGATTTACAACCCTTCTTCTAAATAATTAAAACCTATATTAAAAAAGGGGGCTGGGGCTACCTCCCAGCTGGAGGATTGGAACAAGGAGGGGAAGTAGTGGAGAGCATCATAAAGGAGGCTGGAAGAACAAGTCACAGAGCTTTTGCTGTCTCTGAAGCAATTCTGACAAAGCCCAACTTGTGATTTGAGTGAAAAGGCAGCCCTTTGGACACTCCAGGGCAGAGTGGGTCTTGTATACTGGTGAGCATTCCGTAGGTCCTAGGAATAATGTTGGGTTTTCTCTGGAAGTAGGAAGTGCCAAGGCATTTTATCCTTAAGCAATTCCCTGTCCCCAAGAGCACAGTCTCTTTTGGAAGGCCCCCAAAGAGGTGTCTCTTGTCTCTTCAGAGACAGGGGACTAATTGTCTCTGCTGTGCTTTGCAGCCATGGCCAGTGGAGACACCAAACTTTACAGTTTTATTTTTGTCCAAGTGCTCTTTGGAAATCAGTGACCCTTTCTGAGACACCCTGGTTTCCCCTGAATGTTGTCCAGTTTGTGTGGCTGTCAAAGGAGGAGCGCTCTCATTTCTGCTAGCAGAAATTCCTCTTGCTGGAAATACTGGGCCAAAGGGATTTCCTGGGTGTACGTGAGGACGGAATTTGGCAGGGAGGTGTGGAAATGTACAATATATAGTGTGTATGTAATGTATATTATAAATCATATTAGTACAGTCAGCTGTTGAACATACAGCATTTGGATGTACGTGCAGAGCATTTCTTTGGAGAGTTGCCTGGCTGGCACAGAACGTGGGGAGGGGGATGACCAGAAAAGTCTGGCCTCTCTTTTTATGGCCAGGATGGGTGCTGGAGCTCTCTGGAAGCACCTTTACCTCTCAGGTGCACAATCCTGACAGACCAGATGAGCTCTTCTGTCATTAACAGAAGTTAAATCGGACTTCAAGACTTCTCTCAAGGGGGAGGTACATGGCAGAGCTGTGTTTTGAGACTTTTAATTGCAATATAAATAATCTCTGGATTGGTACAATGAAAAGTAAGAACCCCTCATTGTAAATATTCACTTTGTGCAAAGTGTTACGTCAGTGTTGATTACTAAACCTGGAGGCTTTGTTAAGTTTTAAGGTGATAACTTTGCTTTCACTCTCTTCTTTTCATGCCAGAAAAGGAGTGGAAAAAGCATAAAAGAACCTTAAAAGCTCTGGGTTGTGAGCAGAGGAGGGCTCTCCTGGGGCAGAAGCTGGTTTCCAAAGGTGTTCTTGCCAGACCTGGTGTAAGGTCTGGACTTGGTGCAAGGAAGGCAGGGATTTAGTGCTCTGACCTGGACCCTATGGAGTTGTTTAGGCAGGATCTTTGCCTTCCTAGTGTCACGTATTCCAGGGATGGTGGAAAATCCTGAAACTGGGACAGTGCAACAGTCCATTCCTGACTTCACCTCTGAAACCCAACCCATGGCTTGCAGGGAGAGCAGAGCTGACTGTGTAGCCCCTGATGTAGTCAGGAGGAGGTATTAGGTCCCCAAAAAAATGCATGTGGCTCTGCAAGTCACACTTGCTTCAGTTCACTCAGTGTTCTTTGGGAGGGTGGTATACACAGGGGCCTCCTGTGTGCAGGCAGTGTCACCTCTGAGGTATTAAATGTCATTCAATAGCAAGGCAGTCCTGGCAATTGGAGAGGATTTATTTGTCCTCATGTGAGCTGAGCATCTTGTAAAACACACATATTTGTGGGGCTGTATCTGGAGGGAGAGGAAGAAGGGAAAGCAAAAGTCTTGACAGGAATCCCCACCTTTCCTTTGTGCATATACAGTGCATTGTTTTAAACAGTGCTTAGTGATATAAAAAATAAATTAGAGAAGCAGATAAAGTTCTTTAGTCTGTGCACAGGCTGAATGCAACCATAATCACATAATTTCCTCACACTGCAAATAATTGCAGTGAAATGGGTTTCAGACTGGGCTGGATAGACAAGGCTTGGGCACCAAACTGATGGGGTTTTTTTGTTTTATTTTGTGGGCAGGTTGGCTACATCCAGCTTGGATCAGAGCAGCTGCTGATCCAACCTGTGAATGCATCTGAGACCTCATTCAGTGGGAAGGAGCATTTCATCAGGCGGAGACGATCCACAAAACCCGGGCACCCCACCAAGCCACAGGGCCCTGAGGAGCACTGCAAGGTTGTAGCAGGTGAGCTTGGAGTGGCTCCAGAGAGCAGCCATGGGAATTCTGTTTGTATTTTGTAATTTTGGTGGTTGGGTAGCTGGAGCTGGGGAAGGGTGGCACATGTGAATGAATCCTGTTGCTGCTTCAGGCAGGAGTGACATCACAGACATGAAGTTGTCAGGGCATGTGCTGTAACACTGGACTTGTGAGATCATAAATTCTGCTCTAATCTTGCAGTGTGACCACTGTTCAGGGAGGGATTCACTGGGCTTTTAGCAAAGGTTCAGGTTTTTTTAACTGAAGTCAGTGTTGATGACTCTTCCATCTTGCCTTTCCCCTGGAGTTGTGCTGAGCAGGCAGGGACAGAATGGTGATCCTCACATTTCAGAGTGTGTAAAATGTCACTTCAGCTACTTTGATGTGGTTTAATCTGATGTATCATCTGGAGTCCAACTCCAGGGATGCAGCTCATAATAGGATAAAAGGATATCTAGAGTTAGAAGAGGTGCACAGTTTGTCTTTCAAAACAATCTGCTTTCTTTTTCAGCTTCTTGTGCCATCCTTACTTCTGTCTAGCAGAGCACATGATCCATATCAGAGTCAGCTGATCAGACTGTATTATTTTATGGTTTTTAATTGCTTTTGTAAGGGCTTGTGTGCATTTGGAACTACCAGATGTAGTTCTCAGCAAGGTGACTTTTTTTAACTAGGAGCTTGATTTTGCTTTTTCTATCTGGTGTTTGACTCAGCAAACTTAAGCTCTATCTGATAAAACAGCCATTATATCATATATTATACTTTGCTGTCATTTTTCGAAGAAAATGGCCAACTCTGTTCAAAGCCACACAGTCAGATTGCCAGCTGGTATAAACTATTTTTTGGCTTCTTTAGAGCAATTTAATTTTATCCTTTCTGGAATTCTCTCTGGGTGTGTTGCAGAGTGGGTATTTTTTATGAACTTAGTGAAATCTCTTCATTAAGTTTCAGTGTCCCTGTATTTCTGTTCCTTTCATTTCTCTCCTGCCTTCTCCTGGATGGATTGCATAAATGGAACAGTGAGTTCTGCTGCTGGGCTGCTAAAGGGGCAAAATGAGGAGCAGGGCTGGGAGGTTTTCTGGGTACAGGAGTGAGAACCATTGGTGTGGGAAAAGCTGAGTGCTCAGGGACAAGGACTACTGTTGGACATGGGAGGATGTGGCAGCAATAGGAGGCACAAAAAGTTTCCTTATGGTTACAGCAGTAGAAGAGGCCTGAAGGAGCTCACTGGAACAGGCAGCCAGAAACATGAAGTTTGCCTGTAAGGCTTTGTGTCCCAGTTTTTGTGTTTAACCAGAGCTGTGCACCAGTAAAACAACCTGTGCCTGTTTCTGGGCTGTGTCCTTGCTGGCAGTGCTGCTGATAAACCCAGTGTCCAGGATCTTTATTTTCTCCTGCGTGGAGCTGAGCTCTTAATAGTTCAGCAGGTTTATCATTCTCAGGGGTTCAGACTAAGCCAATCTTCTTTCTGATTCTCTGAGAATGAAATCTTGGATCTGGTTACAGTTACAGATCCCTTATGTCTCTTTTCAGAGAAAACATGAGAATTCAGCACCGCTCTGATTTCCCAGCCAAGTTCCGTAGGTGCTGCAGCCCTGTGGTTACAGAAAATGATTTTCAGAATTCTTACACAGTAAAATGAGACAGCCATTGGTTAAAATCTGAATTGAATCAGAATCAGTCCAGGAAATCAGCCTCACCCTTTGGCCACTGAACCTTTTGGCCTTTTTTCTAGGGGCAGGATGCTCCCTGTCTTTGGCAGAACTGGAATTCCCTCCTTGAGAGGAGAGACTAAAGGAAGTAAACTGGGGAGACACTGGGTGATAATTACACAGGATCACAAAAGGAAAGAGGAGCTGGGTGAGCATGAAGATACTGAAAGAAGACACTGAAAGAAGATTATTTCCAGTGGCACCTCCTGTTTCCTGAAGGCTTCTGGGAACCCACTGCTACAGCTGGGAACAGAATTCCCATCCGCTGGGTGCTGATTCCCTCTGCTGTGCTAAGAAGGGAGCCAAGCCCCTTCAATGCTGCTTGGCAGTAGCCCTGTCCTAAAATAATGCAATTGCTTTTGGGTTTTCCCACTTAAAGGCAGACCCCTGGATGTCTGTAATTGTTGAGGGACACAAATATAACTCATGGCTGTTAATAGGCTCAGCACATTAATGACCTAATTGCCTCCTGTCTGCTTTGGATTAACTTTTGTGCTCAAGGAGTTTAGAAATGAAAAAATTAATCCTGTCTGACACACAAAAGCTCCATTTCTAATAAAACTGCATGGAAGTGACCATCTAGAGGTGTACTTCCAGAGTTTCTCATGGGAAAGGGTGTCCTTACAGTGATACTCACCAACGTGGACTGGTCAGAATTGTACTGGAGGTTGTTTTCCACTGGCTCAAAATTTGGCTCACCCAGGCTGAAACTTGGCAGGAGAGATTGGAGGTTGTAAATACATGGGGATATTTCTGTGCCAGACATCTTAGATACAAACCCTGTATTGTGGAATGACATAGACAGAAAAAGACAGGTCTGTGTAAATACAGTATTAAATGAGTGTTTTTTCAAGGGCTCAGAATTGCCATGCTTGGGCATTTTCCAGTCCTTTACTGCTGTTCTTGTTTTTTCTGAATACACAAGAACCACCTCTACATGTATTCTCTTCTTAAAATTCTATCATTCAGAGGTAGCTGACATAATCTGTGTTTATTTGGGAATCGAAGCACAAAGCATCAGCTGAATTTTTAATGCTAATTATTGATCATGTCATAAAAATTTAAACAGGGCTGAATTGCTCAGTGGCAAATTTCCTGTGATATATGAACTTAATAACTTGTAAAACAAAGGTACTTGGTGATGTAATGTGTGAGTATTTGAAGGAGCAGTAGAAAAGCACTTTAAGAAAGCAAAATGAACTTAATTAGGAAGTGCTTCTGAGGGGTCAGAGAGCACAGCTGTCCAAGGGCATTGCCCTTGTGTTCCACCCAGAAATGTGCTCTCCCTGCAGACCCCAGCCTTGGGAGAGGGAAAGTGGCTTGGGGCCAGGTAATGCCATCAGGCTGGTTTGATAAGAGGTGGTTAAAATCTCTTAAAACAACTCCTTTAGTCTGAGTGGTGTTACATGTCCTGCAGCACTCAAAATTATTTTTAGGTCTGCAGGAGAACTTTGTGGGAGCCAAATTTCTCCTGAAATAATCTGTATAAGAGGATTAATCTGGCTGTAGTCAAGAATGGGAAAGTACTTAAGGTTTTGCATGACTGGATCCTTGAGATTTGAACTTGAAAGTGTCTACTAATGGGTTAAAAAAAATCCCAGGGCTGATGTTTTAATTCCTTTGTTTAAATTCCAAAGTGCTGCAGCAGCAAATGAGGGATCCCATCACCATGGGCCAGGTGCTATTGTTAGTCATATGATATGTGAATATGTTTTATTTTTATCACCTGTCATCCAGCAAGAGAGAGAGTTCAAGTCACAATGCACATTTCTGCTCAGGCATGAACATGAGCCCCTGTGAGGCAAACAGAAAACCTATTAAAAGGTTTCCAGGTGCACATGCAATGAGGGGGAAGGAAGGGAAGGTTGGGTTTCACTTGCTCTGGAGCAGGGAGTTCTGAGGAAGATGGGAAATAGCCTCACACCAGTGATGTGAAACACTTCTCGTCTCTGGGCGCTGGGCAGCATCTGCACAAACCTCCTGTCACACCCTGCTCTCATTTTAAAGTCAGGCTCTGACAACTTTCTTGTCAAAGGTCTTGGAGAAGTGTTTTTGCTATAGAGAGAGTGGATTCAGAGGGAGTTTTGTTTGTAGGTTTTAATATATACCAGTAAGAATTTCTCTGCAGAAAAGCCAGGTAGGAGAGAAAGATCTCTTTTAAGGCATCATAGATGATTTTTGCAGTGCCCAGTCCCTGAGACAGAGCTTCTTTCATTGCCCTGTCTCTGTGACCTTGTGGCATCCAATAAAGCTGTTTCCAAGTGACAATATCCACCACAGCTTCAGCTGCAGTAAATAGATTTTTTTTTTAACTATCATAGAACAACAGTAGTTTAACTATTTACTGAGATTTGGACACATATTTTGCATGTTTTCTTTGCCATGTTTTCTTTCAGTTTTTCTTGATTTTGAAAAAATATCAATGTTCAAGACAGGATTAAACCATGTTGTGAAAGCATAGGAATCTCCTCTAACCATGTCATAAAGCTTCCTGTTTCTTTGGGAAAAGTAAGTTCTGTTACAACTTCTCCAAAAGTCTCCAGTGATGTATTAAAGTCTCCTTACATAGGAAGGATTTGATGAAAATACAGTCCAGGAGCATGAGAGAGAGCAGCTTGTCTTTGGAGGGAAGGTTGTTATTTCATGTTTATGATATAGACCTCATAAATTACTCTTGAATGTGGGTTTGTTTTAAACCCTTTTGTCAGTTTAAGTGAACCAGTTTTCCTTTAATGCAAATGTGCTGCACATACAGTGAAATTACAGTTAGATCATTAATTCACAAAATAACAATGTGTTGCTTCTCTGCACTTTGTTACTTTGCAACCTGTTTTAACAATTTATCAAAGCTGGTAATAATTTAGTGTAAGTGCTGGTGTACAGGTATGTAATGTAGGGAAGGCTTTCCCCAAACAGGTATAAATCTCAAACACATGTTACTGCTATGTTGCATTTCCCCATATTTAATCATTGTCTCTTAGCTGTGTTTTCTCTGCAGGTTTGACTTAGCTTGAAAGAGTAGTTGTTATGGCCAAAACCATGTGCACTAAAAATAGAGAGATGTAATGCAACCTGTATTAGTCCATATTAGGAAGCAGCTCTTGAAGAATTAAAGCAGGATTTCAACAATGGGCTCCACTGAAGAAATAATGTGATTAAGTGTTTGCAAGCACAGAAGGATTCCCTGTATCAGGAACTCAGCACTTTGCCCATGGGAGTGTCTCTCACTTCTGTGGATAAATCCCTTGGTTTTTCCATGTCCCTTCTCTTCCAAACAGGGAGTCTGGGTTTTCCCTGCAAGCCTGTGATTGTTTCCTCATGGCTGATGAACAGCAGCCTCCTGCAGCAGTCTCATGCTCAGAAGTGTGCTTTTCCATCACATGTGGCAAGTGAGGCTTTACTGCAGATCTTTTCTGGATGGTTCCCTCTGTGTGCATCATGAGGAGTGTGAGGCACTCTAGGTTCTTCTTCCTTGGCTGTCAAAGTTAAAAAGAGACACAAAAAGGAAGTGCAAATACACATAGTGGATGGGTTTCTTCCCCTTCCAGAGCAGCTGTGCTGCTCCTTTGCTTGGTTCCTGATAAAGCTGAGTGCTGGTTTCCATTGGAACCCAGTGAAATTCAGCCTGGCAGGTGATGATGATCTCAGCTGTTGGTGTCTACTGTCCTTGTCTCAGGATGTTCATGGATGTTTCATGGTCATTCTGGCTAGAAAAGCAGAGAGGTGCTTCCTGGACTGAGGCAGATTGCTCATCTTTTAGGTGTCTTTGCCTCTTGTACTATAGGTCAAGCCATGCTCACTGTGATTGCTCCTGTACTGATAAATTGTTTTCTTTATCTGCCATGAGTCCTTGTTCATGCCCCCAGGAAAGTGTCCTTTCCATGGGAGATGGGTCTGCATAACCCAGGAGGTGGCAATCTTTAAATCCTGGTGACAAACTGAACCATTGAGCTGAGATCACAGTGTTTATCCTGTCCTGTCTCAAAAACCTGCCATTAAAACAAAGTCCCCATGAGTTGTGTTTATGACTGAGTTTGTTTTGTAGAAGAATAAGGTTTAAAGTGATGTGTCCAAGCCACAGACTAACTTGGATAACAATCCTTGCAGTAAAATCTCAGTGGTGTTTTGAGATGCAGCTCAGAGTTCATGACTTCTGTCTCAAGTTCTTGTTTCCTGCTGTGCCAGAGAAATAGTCATGAACTTGTGATTTGGTATGAAAGTGGCTGTTTGGGAGAAAAAAAATAAACAAAAAAAACCCCAAAGCAAAACAAAACCATTTTTGGAAGGTGAATTAGGGAATAATGGGTCATTCTGCTCTGCAATGATTTTTCCTAGCAGTTGATGCCTAATTTTGTCTTCCATTACAGTCAGAGGGAAATTGGAGATGCAGTTTTGTAGGACAGAACATTAAAACTGAGAGGACAGCTCTCAGTCTGTAATGAGCTGTTCTTTCAATGAGCAACCATTTGTAATTCCTGAACTTCAGGCAACCCACTGCATCAGCTGGCTGTGGTAAATCTGAAATTCCAAGGTTTTGGTGGAGATAAAACAGGCCAGGGCACAGAGATAATTCTTGTGCTGCATCCTGGCAGAGGCAAAGGGGCTCCATGTCTCCATGTCTGGGATTAATCACCTTTTGAGAGGTGCTTCTATCCTGCTGCTGGTACCAGGAACATTTTGTGGCATCCTGTGCCTCTGATAATTCAGCAGTGACAGAGTGTTTTAGGTTGAGTAGTAATAATACACCTCAAGGACTTCCTTTCTTTAATTTCTAGGCTTGGTTTGTGTGCAGGATCTCCCTTTTCTTTCTGTTTTGCTTTGGAGAGGTGATGATTTTTACTTTTAGATGAAGCTAATAAAACCTGCCTAATGTGAGTACCAGTCAGAGATTCTCTGGAAACTCCTGGGGCTTAGGGAGAATTAATTTTAGCTGTTTGCCATTGCCCCACTTGGATACCCTCTCTTCCTTTTTATGCTGCTGAAATAACAGGACGTAGTAAAAAAGAGCTTGCCCTCCATTGAGGGTATGTGGAGATGCTAAAGGGGTTGTGGGAGGAGGGAAGGGAGCAAAGGGCTCCTGAGGAAGAGCTGGAGAGGGTTTTTAAGGCAGCAATAGAAAAGAGCTTCTAAGGAGAAATCTGGCATTGCAGAAAGGATTCTGCAGTTTAACTTTTATTTGTGGCTTTTGTTGAACAGCATCCAGAAACTGTCAGTGGGTTTAACAAGAATGAGGTAGCTAAAATTACAAAGGGAAAGATTAAGCAGGAAAAAATAGTGGAAGGCTGTAGGAGAAGAGGTTGCTTTTAGATGAGTCTGGGAAATACAGTTGGAAGGGAGGTAGGAGGAACAGGAAAGGACTCTGCACTTACAGCAAGAATCTGCCAAAAGCCAGACAGTGCTAGACAGTGCTTTTGGTGTGTAATAGGAAAAGGTCATTTGGGGCGGTTGCTCTGGAATTGCACATCTGTTGAGTTGCCATAAAAAGCACTGAACATCAGGAGTTTTCTACTGAGGCCTCAGAGGAGCCTTGTTGTGCTTCTGATCACAGTGGGGGCTCTGGTTCTTCCCGTTCTGAGGGAGACTTCAAAGACTGCAGGACGTGGTGATCATGTGGCTTTGAAGGTGATGAGCCAGGGAAGGGGAAATGAAAGTTACCTAATGAACTTGTGCAGTGTCACAGCCATTTTTTGCTGAGGATCTGGGGGTGTCTCACCCTGCTCCTTTTACCTCACAGTCCTGGGTTTTGTGGATTTTTTGGCCCAGTAGACTGTATAACAGACAGTCAGAGTGACTGGCCAAAGAGCAATGTCCCATGTGCCCAGTCACCTGCAGCATGTACATGCTATGTTGTAGATTGACTGTTTCAGCTCATATTTCATACTAAATTCTCTGACCTCTTAAGCAGGGAACACCTGACTCCTAAAATCATGTGCTGTGTGCTCCCTGCAATGTAAACTCCTCTGACAGCTCCTGCCCGTGGTTTATGGCCTCTTATGCCTTCACACTAACACTTAAACATCTGCACCACAAAATTTGTAACATCAGTTTGTTCAAATAAAGAATCCACCAAGCATTTAATCCTTGTTTTAATGGCTGATGTTTATTTTAGTTCAGGGTTTCATATACTCATGGAGGGATTCTCTGCCCATGGTCCATAAATCTTGCAGGGCAGGAATGAGACTTCCCTGTGCTGGCTTGTTTCTGAAGTGAGGCTCTAGAGATGGGGTATTTTTATTTTTTTGAATATCTCTATAAAACTGACTCACTTTCAGATATGAGCTGCAAATGCACTTAATGAGGATTTTTCCTGCTGGTTTTGGATTTTTCTCTTCATGAAACATCTGCGATACAGAGCATGTGCCTTTACTTTCTCTTTGTTATGGTTCATCCATGCAAATGCCTTGTTTTCTCCATGTGCTTGATTATTCTGGAAAATTATTTGCATTTGTGGTAGGCAGGAGGATGCAGAGAGAGACCACTGTGAAAGTGGACAGAAGGGATAGAATAATTTACCCTATGGAGGAGCTAAAACCTTGAAAAACTTCTCGTGTTTTAAGTAGCTGGTGTTGCTGTATCTGTTCTGGAGGGTTCAGCAGTGACCTCCTGAGCTCTTTGTGGGCTCCCTTGAGTCCTGTTGCCTATTTTAAGTGCAGGTAAATTTACACTTGGACAGTGTGAAGGGGAGGGTAAGAACAGGAGCCTGGTTTCTCCCTGTCAGGTCACTCTGGCTGCATTTCCAGGCAGCCTGTGGGGTGCTGCTTTCCCACACCCATCCTCTAATCCCAGCCCCTCATGGAAAGCAGCCAGTCCACAGCAGGAAAGGGGGCCAGAGGCTGTGTGTGAACCTGCCCAGCCCTTTGCCAGGAGTCTCTTTAGGCTACTGCTCTCCAAAAGTCACACCTTGCAAAGTTTTGTTCAGCTGCAAAAAGGTGCCAGTTCCTTCATCTGCCTCTGGAGGAGGGACCACACTGGCAAATGACCATGGCATGACCTCTTCTCCCTGGAGTGCAAGCTCCAGTCCTGCAGAATGGGTTCATCCTTTGACATAAATGTCTTCTTTTCCACCAAAAAATAGATTTTTTTTTTAGTGAAAACCCAGAGAACTCCAATTTTTATCTTCCACTTAAACTGTTTTACACAGCTCGTTCAATGCCAGGCCAAGACTTAGTTGAATTTGGGCTTGGCCCCTGCTAAGAACAACTTCTCTACAGGTAAGGGATTTATACCACCTGGAAATATTTATTAGGGGATTGCCAAAATAAGAATTTGATGGGGAAGTGTTGCTATTTTCAGGAAGGTTCTGACTGATGGCAGTCAGACCCAAATGTCAATGTTTTTTACTGAAATAATTCACCTTCTTTTCTTTTTTTCTTTGATTTCTTCTTGGTATTTAAATTATAATGTTGAGGACCTGTAGCTAAAGATGTGCTGCTGTGCAGATGGAGGGATGGGAAATGAATGGAATGAGAGGAATAAAATAGCACACAAACATTGACCTATTCTACAGGAGTTTAAAGTCATCTCCATCCCACAGCTGGCAAATCAAAGATGCATACAGCTGTCCTTCTCTCTTGTATAATCAATCTTTTTAATTTTATTTTTATTATAGAGATCTTCTGTTCTGGGGCAGCTTTGCCATGATTGTGCACTTTTTCTGTAGCTGTCCTGCTGCCCATGTGAAAACAGGCCTTGAAACTTGGTTATTTTCATCTTTGCTGCTGGCATGTAGCTTCCATTATTTATGATCACCCCACATTTTCATATTTTTTTTAATTGTCCATAGACTCCTGTCTGTCTCTTTCAACCCAAGGGGATATTTCCAAACTCTCTTAAAAAAAAATCAAATCAAATTTAATGGTTGTTTTCTCAGTTTAAAATACGTACCAAGTGTTGACAGTTGATGCCTTGGGCAGAAAGGCACGTGCTGAGTTGTGCTGGAAGACTGCGAGAAAACCGAGAATGAGGAGATGGGGTGGACGTGTGGAAATGTGCATCTTGACAGGGCAGAAAGTGCATGAATGGGTGAAGGCAGGGAGTCCATTTCAGGTGGGTTTGAGGGGCTTGCAGCTGATGGGGTTTGTCACACTGAATGCAGAAGGATCAGNGAAGGCAGGGAGTCCATTTCAGGTGGGTTTTGTCACACTGAATGCAGAAGGATCATTCAGGGAAAACTGATGATCTGGGAAAGAAGGGAAATTCAGGCTGAATTATGTCAGGGAGCTGGTAAACAGCCTGTGGAAAATCAGGATCAGTGAACGCCAGCTCAGCTCTGGCTGATGCTTTGCTCAGAGAGAGTCTCAGGTTAAACCTAGAGAAAATTAAAAAGTGATTCTCTTCTCTGGGGAATGAGCAGCACATGTTGTGTGACATAAGAGGGATTTGTCTGATCATCCATTGGGGACTGTCCCATGTCAGTTTTGCACTGAATGTTGTGTTTGTGCTGTTTCAGGACTTGTGTGTTCTGTTCCCTTTTCCACAGGAAGAAATCAATAGTAATAGCAGTGTCAGTATCTTATCCATAGTATATCACAGGCTGAACAGTAGCAAAGATAATTTCAGTGAATCTTAGAATTTTTTTTCTTATTGCAAGAATAAATTTGTTTTAATTACTTCATTTGCTTCTTGATTTTTACAGTTGAAAGCATGAACACATTTTTGTAGCTGCAGTGAAGTGAGCAAGTTTGAATTAATATCTGAACTTAATTTCTCCTTTGGTCATGCCTCAGCTGCTTTGCACATCTGCCTGGGAAACACAATTCACGTTTCCGCTTAGAAGAAGACAAATTATTGATACATCAGTCCTTTAGTTGGGAGGAAGGGAGGTTTAACTTACCTGTAACATTTGGATTTGAACTAGTTAATTTTCAACTTTTCTTGAACTTCTGGTTTTTTCCCCATCCTGTTCCCTTTTCCCATCATCTGCTGCTCTCTGCACCCAGAGGCAGAGATGTACCTGCAGTGGAACCTCTTGGTGCCTTCTTTAACCAGCCAAGAATACTTTAATTTAAAGGTTCTTACAACCCAAATACACACAAGAATGCTTGTTGAAAAAGATGGGAGTGTTTTATCATGATCTGCCAGCCTTAAAAGGTATTTTGGCTTTCCAGAAAAGAAGAGACAAAAGAAAGTGAAGTCCACGAGTGACTGGCGGGAGAGGAGGAACGCGATTCGCCTCACCAGCGAGTACACAGTGGAGACACTGGTGGTGGCAGATGCTGACATGGTGCAGTACCACGGAGCAGAGGCTGCCCAAAGGTTCATCCTCACAGTTATGAACATGGTAAGTAGGCACTTCACCCTCAAAAGAGGAAACAAGAATAAGCAGGGCATATCCAGGGTAGAATAAAGCTGGCTTGACAGCAGAAATCAAGTGTTTTGACCTTCAGGTACAAGAAAAGGTTTTGGTTTTCTTGTGTTATGTGCTTCTTCTCTATTTGTGTTATTCCTGGTATTTGCCACAATAGAAACCCATTTTTAAAAACTGAAAATGCAAGTTTTCACTTAGGGGATAGTTTCTCAGGTGTGGTGTTTTCTACCAGGCTTTTGGTGCTGCTGTGGTTTGCCTTGGAGGAGGGTGATCCACAGTGGACAGATGGTCTTGTCTGACATGTTTCTTGGGTTCCTAAAGATTCCTATGGCACACCTGTTTCACAAGAGGTATTGTGAAACATTGTTATAGGCAGTTAAAGCCAGCAGTCGTACTGACTTCCAGCAGAAGATCTGGCTTTAAATCCAAAATTATTTTTATCTCTGATATTTACACAATGAAAATGGGTGCTTTCCTTTATGTAAAAGATGTGGCAAACTTTCCACTAAACTGCTGGCTGATCCCACTCTTTTCACCCCAGGACCTCCAGGGCTGCATGAAGTGCTGCTGATCATACCTATGAGTAGTTGATGGAGTTGGGCTTGAAAATCATTCTAGAAATCCTAAGGATATCTTTTGGGAATGAGGGGAACTTTTGGAAATTGCAGGCTCATGGGAAGTGTGGGTGTTAATTTGTGAGCTGCCCCTGATAAGGGAACACAAAGCCTCCCACAGGGAATTCTCACTCAGTTGTTGGCACTTCCAATAGGGAGGTAATGGCTAAATTGGATGTAGACATGAAAAACTCTGCTCAGAGGCTGCAGGGGTCCTTGCAGAGGCATTTGCACAAGAAAGTTCTTGGAGGAAGCTCATATTCCTTTGCCCATGCTATTGTAATATCCAGGAACAGCTCGTTCTCCTCAATGTGCCTCTGTTAGTGTTTATGAGCAGTCCTGAACAGTAATTGCCTGATCATGCTTCCTAGTGAAGAGATGGATGCTCAGTATAAGCCAGCTATGGAACAGCTTTTTAAGAAGTCTTGTGTTCCTTCATCAAGCACTGGTGTGAGGGAGCCCTCCTGGAGGCTGCTTGACTAGGAAGTTTGATTAGTCTGTTCCATTAATGAGCTGCTTTTCTGTGTCCCTTCCTCTACCTTTTATTTTGCCTCCCAATATGCTCTGACACTTGTCACTTGATGGGGCTCCTTTGTGGTTTCTGCAGTTTCTTTTGGTGATCCTGATGCCAGTGATTTCATTGTGGCCATTGGGGATCTCTGTGATGTGCAGCTTTTTAAGCCTGTGAAGTTTGTTAGGGATGAACACACTGAGGGACCAAGTCTTAAACAAAAGATGGCTGTGGATCTTTGAATCCTGTTGTCTGTCCAGGCTGAGGTACTGCAGAACATCTCAGCAACATCAGCTTGCCAGGTGTGAATAAATCTGTGTGGGGAGGTGCTCATAGATGGGCTGGGTTCTCTAAATCCATTTATTAAACAAATATTGAAGGTTAGTTTCCAATGGGTTAGGCTGATGGGCTTTTAAGCTCGGTTCTGATGCTGTAGTGTGAGCTCACCCCTTTATTAGACACCAGAGAGAGCCCATGGAAGAGGACTCTTGGATGAGGAACACATTCATGTGACATCTCAGGTGCAAGGTCCAGCTGAAATGCTTCCCACTCTTAAGTCATTGCTCCTGGGGGCTCAATGTGTGAGTTTTTTCTGATGTCTGATAGGATTTGAATTCATGTTTCAGCTTTTCAGCCTCCAGAGGGGCAATGGCAGAGTCTCTCCCTTGGCCACCTGCATTCCCACACTCGTAGGAACATTTTTCAGGCCTCTGATGGAAACTGCTTGAGAGTGACTGGCAGGACCAAAAGATAGTGAGGAATAATAATAGGCAAACACGTAGATGGCATCATTGCATAAATCCTTTATTCTGTAGTGATAAGACCAAGTGAAATTCAAGGAAATCAAAGGGGATTTCAATGTTTCATTTGCATAATGCAAGCTGACCTTCATCCCGGGAAAAGAAGCTGAAGCATACTTCAGAAAACTGTATTTCATAGAGATAATCATGTGGTTTGGGGAGGCCTTAGCCAAGCTCTTGACTGCTTGGGGTCTTTGTTTCTTGCCTCCCTGTCAGCCTTGGGTGGTTGCTAGCTGGGGGACAGGATTTGCCCCATGATATTAGGCAGTGCTTATTCAGCTATACTGCAGGATGGCAAGCTGCCTATAAAAGAAACCAGAATGTTAATTTTGGCTTGGATGCTTGCATTTAAGCAAATAGAACATTACTGGTCAGGGGTATATTAACTTAACTCCTCTCTGTAAGCCATTACGTTTACTGTCAAACCACAAAACAAGCATTAAGAGGTCTTATTAATGCATTTTATATTTATAGACATTTTAAATAAAGTGATCTACCTTAAAGTATTTAATATCTATTTATGTTACAAGAATTTCTGAAAGGGGAAAAAAGTCAGCATTACAAAATACGAGTTTATTGCTCCCTTGGTAAATGAGAATCTTAGAGGAAAAAACCCCACCACCCTCTTCTAGAATAACAGCTAAAAAGCACAGAAAACCCATTTTGGAACCCAGAAATAAAAGGTAGTACTTTTATGTAGCAAATGCTGTGTTTTTAATGTTATTCTGTAGTTCCATCCCCCTGAACAGAGAATAGATTCCCATTTAAAGTACTTGGTTTTTTTAATGTCCCTGTAGAGGTTCAGGCTCTTCCATTTACTAAACTAATACTTGAAATTATAAGACATATTTTTCTAAGATCATGGAAGAATTTCCCTCTAAGGTGCTCTGTAATGAATGAGTAGGAACAAGCACAGCTCCAGGGATTTGAGTTGGCCTTTTTTAAGTCACCACTGCTACAAAGGAATCTTCTTTTTTTCTGGCAAGGTGCTTGGTTCAGCACGATTTTCCAAACAGGTGATGAAGTTGTTGTCAAATGCCAATATGCACAGCTGCAGCCTTAGCAAGGCACTGAGACTGGGCATGAGGAATGGAACAACATGGACAGGGAGAAATACCAGTGGAGCTGTGGAAATGCAAAACCACCTACTTAAATATAGGTGCTGATCTCTTTTGCTAAGTTCAACTCCCTTGTTATTGAGCTTTGTTGCAGTGTTTGCATTACAGTTCTTGTCTCACCTTTGGCTTGAGAGCATGTCCTGTTCATGTGCTTCTTCTGTAGTCACCAGTGTTTAGAACTTCCTCTGAATTCCAAACCCAAGTGCCTTTGTGGTAAGTCAAGCTTAAAAACATGCTTATTTTGCTCACCCATTCTGTTAGTCTACATCTGGCAGTTAAATTCTCAGTGCATTTCTTCCATGTGGAGCTGTTAGGGTGGATATTCTGTTCTTGCAGGAGTTTTATGCTTTTGTTTGCTCTTGTGGTTGCTTTTCATCTGAAAGAAGTGACCAGTAAATGAAAGAGGAGATTCTAGGAATTGCACTGGTCTCTGCTATGTCTGGTTTTCATGGTTTAGGATTTCAGCTTTCTGGAGAGAATTGATTCAAATGGTTCTGGAGATAACTGGTTCAAAGGGTGATAAATGAGGATGAGACCCTTTGGAAAGTGCTGTCTATGGCCGTTGTGTTGCTGAGGATGAGGAGTGACTGTTCTCAGGGAGGCCCTGAACAGTGAGCTGTGGATGTTGGCCCCTTGCAGAGTGCAGAGCTGACTTTGCAAACCATGTCCCACCCAGACTGACCCTCTGAGCATTTAGACAGAGACGTCTGAATTTCTAAGACCACAACATAGTCTTTTAACAGCTGCTTTCTATGGGTTTGAAAACCTAAAAAAAAATTAGTTGGGTTGGTTTGGTTGGGTTTTTTTTGTCCCCTAAGTATATTTTTTGGGGTTTGCAATAAATTACAACTGTGGCTTGATTTGGAGCTTGCCTTTTTCTCCAAGAGTGCAGCATGGAAGGAGAATTTCTTCAGTGTGTGTCAGTTCTTAGCAGCTGTTGCTAAGCCATGCGATTACTGTGGAAGCTCTTTGCAGCAGCAAGCAGGAACTTGAAGTTAGTGATTTTTTGGATGTCATTAAGAGGGAAAATTCTTGTGTTATTCTTTAGGAATGATACTGTTTTACTCTCTGAAGCCTGATTTTATGCTCCGCAGATTATTTTTCATTTTGGATTTCCCCTGTGAGGGTTTTTTTAATGTTAAAAAAGCAGATAAAATCATTTTTATCATGCTTGCATTGATGGATTTATAAGTCTGTGCTCTTAGGGGCTGGCACATAAAGACTCCAGAGGTGCCACTGATAATCAGCTTTCTTACCCTGGTCTGGAATTTTCATGATGGGAACAGGGACATAAGGGAACATAAGGGAAAAGGATCTGAGTGTTTCATCACTGTCTGCAGATTTCTCTTTTCACTCCAGCAGCCCCAGGAGAAGGAGTTATGTCAACTGTATCTTATAAAGAGCTATGAATATGTTCTTTTTCATAATGTTTAAAGGAGTAATTTGAAAGCTTGGCTTTAGGTGGGTGTTAGAAATCCTATAGCACTTTTCAAAACAAGAGAAAGACAACCTCAGTAACCTGACTAAGGCTTCTGCTGTCCAAACCTCATCCAGCAGCCAAGGCAATGAGAAGGCTCCTGCTTGAGTGCAGTGCTTAGGGAAGAAAAAAGTGGGGGAAAAAAGTCAATTTATCCTCAGGGTTGCTGTTCTGAACTCCAAAACATCTGAAACACACACGTCTCCCTCCCACCGTCCACCTGCAGAGGAAGCTCTTGAGAATTAAAAAAAAAATTAAAATGCTGTCTTTCAGTTCCTCTCTCAGCCCAGTTCCTTCTGTCTGTGTTTGCTTTGTGCGTGCTGGGGCAGGCCTGCACAGCTTATGCCAAAACTGCATTTGTTCTGCCCCTTCCATATCAGAGCTGTGAGGAGAAAGAAAGGCAGGAGGAATGCAAAGAGAGGAGCATGGTCCAGCCCTGAAGCTTTCCTGTTTTCTTTAGGGTTTTCTTTTCAGTAAAGCTGTGTCAGAGATATACAGATGAAGGAAGAGATGCCAGAGACAGACTTTATTCTTCTTGTTGTTCTACTGCTCTTCCCCTTCCATTTTTCCCCTTTCCATTTTTTGTATGGTTCTTTGCCATGTCTTCCAGAGCTCACTCTACTTTTGATGACTCCTCATAGAAAAGTCAGTACAGAAGTGTAGAAGTTCGCCTACAGCAGGGCACCCCCAACACTTCAGTTACATTGACCACTTTTCCCATCCCTTCCTTTCATCCCAGTGATCCAGAACCTCCATTTCTTTTCCATCCAAGCTGCTTTCTGCCACTTGTGGTGATAGCCTAAACAAGTAACCTTTGCATTTGTTTCCATGGCAGAGTATCATGCAGCAGACACTTCTGTTCCCAGCTGCCTTATTTTATTAAAAGGTTCTAAAGCACCCAAATATTTTTACTTTTCCCCTGTTGGAAAAGTAAGCAGAAGGATGACAGCAGCCTGAAGGGTGTGATGCAACTGCAGGCTTGAGGAAGAGTGGCCCATGGTGTTGGGAGTGGGCAGGGAGGTGTCTGTGAGTCAGTCTCTCTGTCCATGCAGCAGGAAATCTTGAGACTATCTGCAGTGGGAAATCCCATTCATCATCCCCTGGTGCCAGTTATCCCAGCCACCTCACTTGGCACATGCTGCTGGTGGACACTTGGATGTGGTGTTGAGCAGCTTGGACACGCCGAGTCTCTGGGGTTTGGTTTTTTTGTTGGCTGGGTGAGAAAGTTGTTGCTGCCATGATGGAATTCCATTCTTAGCAGGAAAGACCTGTGTATTTGAATACTTTTATTTTAAATTCAGCTGGATTCTGTGGTGATGCTTCCCTTGGGCACAGCCTACCTGGCATGTTCTGGTTAAACCCCAGCTGAAAACAGCCTGAGCTGTATCAGGCTCATATTTTTTTTTATCAAGTAATTTAAAAGTCTGTTTTCCTTCTCCATGGGATTCCTTCTAGCCTTAAAGCCCGTGATGTGAGAGGAGTTTTCCTCTGAAAGGACAGTGTGTGGGTGCAGCTGGCAGTGGTGCTGAGACCCAGAGCTGCCCCATGCTGGACATGGATGGTCCCAGCCCTCACCACAGGGCACAGCAGAGCCTGTCAGGAGAGCTGGAGGTGCCTCTGTGAAAATGCCTTCAAAAGACAGGGGAAAAGCTGAATACTGGAAAAAAGTGGGGAAAAAAAATCCATGTGAGCACCCAGCTCAGAGCAGGAGGATGAGGAGCTTCAGGTGCTGGAGCAGCGGTTGCCCTCCAGCCTGTGGGGAGATCATGGTGGGGCAGGTGCTGTTCCCAACATTGTGACCTGAGGAGAGGAGCCTGTGCTGGAGCAGGTTCTCCTGATGGGAACTGCAGCCCATGGAGAGGATCCATACTGCAACAGGGGAAAAAATGTGAGCAGGGAGCAGGAGAGAGAGCTATTCCAAGCCAAGGACAGTTCCCATTCCCCATTCACCTGCATGGCTCTGGATGAGGGGGAAGGAGTCAGGAATGCAGGAGTAAAGATGAGATGAGGGAAAGGTTTTGTTTTAATTTGTCTTTTTTCTTCTGTGTACAGGTTATTTTAATTGGCAAATTAAATTTTCTCCAAGTCAAGTGTCTGTTGGCTGTAGCTGTTAAGTGATCTCCCTCTTTGAGGGAAAGGTTCCTTCTAGGCAACACAGGCTGCCATCAGTCTGGGGCTCCTTTGGGCTTTATTTAAGAAAATAAGCAAACAAAGCTTGAATAAACAAGCAAAGTGAGCCTCTTGCACTCCCAGTGACTTTTTTTTGGTTTAGTATCCAATTGCTGCTGCTTGAGCTCTTCTGAGATCATTGGTGGATGGGAATAAAAGTGCAGAGTTATCCTTAGGACAGAGAGCACAAGAGAAAAGGAGGAAGGGCTGGCAGCTTTCATGATGACATCCTGAACTTCAGCAGCTGGTGCTTGGTGGGCAAGTTTTGCCAAGGAAAACAGCCTTTGGAATTCAGTGGTGTTTGGATATGTCTGTGCCGGGTCTGGAGGCAGCTTGACTGCTCTGATGGGAAGCCAAGCACCAGCACCCACCAGGCTCAGTGATAAGGACTTGTTTGCTGGATTTATTCTCATTCTGTGAGTGGGAATTTCATGGGATGGCCAGAGCTAGTGGAGAGCTGGGAAACCAAAGACATGCATCCATCCAATCCATCCCTCCATCCCAGGGAAGTGTTTGTCAGCCTCTGTAATGGTGCAGCAGGGGTTGACCCCCTCAGCCTGGTGCCCCATTGACCCTCCTAGCTGAATGTCCAGGTCTCAACTTACACAGGGATCATCTGTCAGAGCCCTTCTCTGCAAATGTCAAGTTTATCCCCCTCAGGTCTGTAGTGAGAGGCCTGAACTGCTCTACCCACACATCTCCAGGCTAAGCAAATAGGGCCAGCCCTTGTGTGCACTTGTACACCAGCCCCAGGGAAGATAAATGGCTCATTGTGCTCAGCTGAAGGTCACTGGGTCAAACACTGAGTAGCTCTGTCTTACAATCTGTGCCTAAATTGTAGGAAACATTTACGTGTGTGCTTAAATCCAACCCCAAACACTGGAGAGCTTCAGAGTGCTCTTCCACTGAGCACATTCCTGAGTATTTGCACAAATAGGAAAAATACCAAGTGTTGAAAACATAATGTGCAAGATGTGCTCGTGTCTCAGGTTTGCTGTAGGAAGTTCCTGAGCCTGGGTGATGCTTGTAGCCAAACAAGCTGTGAGGAAGGAATATTGCTTACCTGGGGCCAGACCTGCCTCCCACTTGTCAGGAGTCTCTCTTTTCTGGTCTTGATTTTGTTTTTTGTTTTTTTTTTTTACTAAGTAGGGGGTATAATATTCAGCTAAAGCCTTTTATGTGGTATTTTACACCTATTTAAAATAAAACCATCCCTCACCTTTTTTTTGATACTGTCTAGTTAAAACATTTGTACGCAGAAAAACAGGTGGAATAAAATTCTGGGATCAATTAAGATCTTAAATTCTAACCTATAAAAATGAGGTAAAGTATCTGAGCTGGAATGCAAAATCTGGAGAAAGTAGTAAGGTAGTTTCTGGTGCTATTTTTGTATTTCCTGAGGCTTGTGTCATTATGTGCTGCCTTATTACTATTCTCTTATATAAGATATGAAAATAACAGAGGGAAATTGCTTTTCCATTCTATTTCCTGAAGTCTAAAACACACCATTATTTCATCTTGCATTCAGATATCTCTGATATTTAAATGCTGAAGATCCATGTTAGCTGGATGCTTCATAACGTATGTCCATGTTCCTGAGACTTTATCTTTAGAGTTCTTTGGAATATTTTTCTCCTTCCCACAGTAAGGAAGTTTTGTTTTAAGTTTCTCCTTAAAAATACTATATTTTATAAAGTGTTGTAGCACAATCCATTTGGGGGAGTTTTTTGTGTCAATTTTTAAAAGGAGAAATTTCTAACTTTAGTCGCAATTAGTTTCTTCAACTATTACTAGGTCTTGATATTTCTGCTAATAAGTTTTGGATGTTTTCTTTGCTTTTTGACAGGTGTACAACATGTTCCAGCATCAAAGCCTGGGAATTAAAGTCAACATTCGAGTGACCAAACTAGTCCTGCTTCACAGTCGCCCTGTGAGTTCCAACCCCTTTCCTCCCTGCTCCTGGAATTGCTTTGTGGTGTCCCACAGGGTGGGAGGGGGCTGTGGGGCATATCTGGCCTCAGGATCACAAACTTTGAGGAGTTGCTTGTTCCACTTCACCAGGCAGCTAAAGGTGGGAAGTATAGGGGCTGTGGGAGTGAAAGGAACCAGAATCTTTTTATTTGTCTTCCCTGGTAAAGCTGTCTGCTTGTAGCTGCAAACCAGCCTGGAGTTAACTGTTACAGAGAGCTCTGATGCTTTATCTAAAGACTGGGACTGATGTTTCTCCTTTTATATATATGTTTGTTTGGGTTTTTTTCCCCAAAGGCAAAGTTGTCCATTGGGCATCATGGAGAGAGATCTCTGGAGAGCTTCTGTCAGTGGCAAAATGAAGAATATGGTGGGGCAAAATACCTTGGTAACAACCAGGTTCCTGGTGCCAGGGATGACACCCCTCCTGTGGATGCTGCTGTTTTTGTGACCAGGTATGGGAGAGTCTGGGTTTAATAATTTACTTCAACCAGTAATGCCCATGGTCAGTGATGGGGTTATCTGGTCAAGCAGAAATCTGAGAAAAAGATGATACGTTTGCTGCTCAGATGCCTCAGATGAAAGTGATCTGTCTTGTTTTTGTGCATTCTTAACAAGGTTGTACTAAAGCATCTCTCGTCTTGAGCCAAAGTGTTGAGGTCACTGTTCTGTGTCACAGTCAGGATCAGATGTGGCTGTAACACAGGGGCAGGTTTTTTCTGACACCAGCTAGTAGGAGTGGAAAAAATAGGGGAGGTTTTGAAGCCCTCCTTCCTAGGACAAAGAAGGTGTGGAACTGAGAAAACAGCTGAGCTCAGGTGCTCTGTGTGCAATTAGGGATGAATCAGCTGAGCAGCCTGAGAGGAGCAGTGTCAGCAGTGGGGAGATGGGGGAGGGAGTTATCTCCTGAAGAAAGAGGGAAATATCATAAACTAAATTAATTTTCTCTCTCTTTGCCCGAGGAAATAACCACTTTAACAACTCTCCTCTATCACAACTGAGATAGAGGAGGGGTGTCATTTCTGGTTAGTTTGTATATTTGGAAACTCCTGCATTTATTTCAGATGTGAAATGGTCTTTGTGGAAATATTTGATCAAAATTCTTTGCACCCTGGGGTTCTGAACTTACTGATGTGTCAAACACATCAGATAAAGCAAGAAAAAGGATGTTATAGGGACAACAGTCTTTTTTCCTCTAACTACTTGAACTCTATGTCACAATACAGTGCAAATCCCATGTTCCTCATAGTTACCACAAATTTTGAGTAGCAAATTCATGGTGTTGTAAGTTTTTTGCATCCTTTAAGATGTAGAAGAAGCGTGAATTTTTACAGAAGTGATCTCTGAATAATTAAAGTGAGCTCAAAATTATGGTGTAATGTGGGTGCTCATTGTGCTAGAAAACACTACTTCCCACCCTCTTCTTCCCCAGTTTGAGACAGGAAATATCTGTATTGCAGTTCAGTATTACTCACCTCTTTCTTTTATTTTCTCTGCCAACCCTATAAGTGAAAATACATGTTTTTGCATAATCTGCCATCCTGATTGTAATAATCTCTTGTGTTAGATTTGTGTTAACAGCCCCACTGCAAATTATCCAGGGGATTCTGGTGAGTGTTCAGTGAAAGAGCTGGTCAGCAGGGCATGAAGCCAGCAAAGTCCTGGGGTTTTCCTGAGAAATCTCCTCCACAAACCTGTGTGCAGCTCCCTCAAGCCCTACTCCCTCCTCTGGATTCACTGGAGTCCACCAGGCACTTGTGCAGATACTTCACAGTTTAGACAGGGGGAACAGTTCCTTTGAAGTCAACAGGCTGCACATCCTGGTTATAGTTAAGCATGTGCTCCACTGGATCAGGGCCTAAATAAATAACATTTTTTTAAAACTCATATGGGTATCCAGTTGTCCTGCATGACAAGTGAGGCAGAGAGAATCTCTTCTGATGGACTCCAAGCACGGGGCGGGGCGAATGAGCAGAGTTTTTGATCTCTGCAGCTCTCAAAGCTGAATGCATAATGTCAGGCTGAATGAGTTGGACTCAGGTTTATGAGGAAGAGCTGTAGGAAGAATTTGTAGGAGGAACTGTTCCACGGATTTTCAGAATTTTGCATGGAAATAGCTGGGAAAGTACAGGTTTGGTTGGGTTAGAAACCAGATTCAGCTTTGGTGAGAAGGTTCAGGTCAAGGAGCACGTGGCTGTGCACAGGAGCAGCATTTTTGCTGCTGGAGAGGCCAGCAGTGTGTACTTGGAGTCTTTTCTTCCTTGCTGTGTCCTGTCATCCTTAACCCATTCTTCTTCTGCCACATAGAGGATGCTGCATTGTTTGGAAGACTTCTGGGCCAGCAGCCCTATTTTTGTTTCAGAGAAATTGATTTTTCTTCTCTTGGCTTTGGAAATGTGTGTGTGTCCCTGGACCCTCCCCAGACTGTACAGATGGACCAGTGGTAGAGAATGTGGGAGCAACAGCATGTCCAGAACAAGCAATTGTGCCAGGAAAAGCAGAAGCTGAATTTTCAGCAGCTGCAGCTGCTTTAAGGACTAGAAACAGATTCTTTGGGGTCAAGCTCTGAAGAAATCCCTCTGGTTCCAAACTGACTGGGTTCATTTGAAACACCAAGGCATGCTTGCCTTTTGAAACCTCACCTCTAAGTGATGTTTCCCATACCCTTATTTGTATGCCAAAGTAGATTATTAAGTGGCAAATATCCCTGTTGTGGGATTTTAATGGTATCCACCTGAGTTCCAGGTAAGAGACACACTGTGCCTATGAAATAAGATGCATTGTCCAGATCATCAGTAAATAAGTGAGAATAATCTGCCATAGCCCTGAAAGTCTGAATTGGGTGTTGTGGTCTCTGTAATCATCTGACTTTCCTCATTCAGCTTCTGGTTTTGAACTTGCAGAAATTCAGGTCTCTGGCATCTTTGGATAGTGTGCTTCATATTTTAACAGGCAGCTGACCAGAATAACTTCTGTCTGCAGAATCTGTATCTTAGTGATTTTAGAAGCATGTCTCATTTGAAACATTCTCTCCCTTGAGCCCTCTGTCTTTTGCATTCCCTGGGAAATCTTCAGGCACTCTGATGTTATCCCAGCTCCTGGCTGGAGGTGTTTGGGTCACCTATTAGACTATAGGTGATGTGATAGCAGAGCAAAAATGTCCCAGCACTGACAGGAACAGGATTCAGAGCTGTCTTTAAGCAAAGATTTTTTTCCTGGCACAGTGGTTTAGTTGTTCCATTTGCAGCCTCATCCTCCCTTCCACATTTCTCTAGCTCTTTGCCTTCCCATTACATGGGCAAATGGAGGAATGCTCTGTGCATGGATGAAAGTGGGCACATAGTGCTGCTGAATGTAGCTATGGATGTGGAAAGTTTATTTTGGCAGGTTTTGGACTGTGCCAGTTTCCTCTGTCCTTCAGCTTTATGACCCAGCAGAGTTAGGCTGGTCAAAAGATGTCATTTGAAGGATGCTGGGAATGGCCACTTAACAGAATGCTTCTTATTCCTGTTGCACAGTTCAACTACTGTCCTTCTGTCTCACGGGAAGGATCTGAATTGCAGAGTTTAGCTTAGCACAGTTAGGTATTTTTTTCCAGTTGGTGGGAGCCAGATGTAAGAGTTTACTGTAGGAGGAGTTCTGAGATTTTCTGGCTATTTTTATTGAATGAAACAACTGACTTGTCATTTTTTTGAGAATTACTGTACTCTGCTAATGGAAACCTCTGCTGGGTACCACACATGATAATGACTGAGAATTTTACAGGTCACAGGATGAGAACTTGTGTCCTGCTTGATTCAGTCAGTGGCTAAAAGTGAAGAGTAAAACTGGTTCACAGCTAGAGCTGTGGTTTCAATATATTATCCAAGACCTTGTGTGATAAGGCCAG
This sequence comes from Anthoscopus minutus, assembly GCA_013399455.1. NCBI lineage: Eukaryota > Metazoa > Chordata > Aves > Passeriformes > Paridae > Anthoscopus > Anthoscopus minutus. Next base: position 20,818 of record VWYI01031724.1, on the reverse strand, counting down.
ATGTTGGATTTGAACTGCAGCTCCTGAGTAAGAGTTTTATTTCAACACAGCTCTAAAATATTCTGCTAACAGAGCTATGTTACTATGATAAGAGACATTTGCACATACAATAAAAATTAAAATATATTTCCTGCATTGTTGAATATCATTATAGTATCAGTCATGTCAAGCTCTCACTTCAGAATTACCCATGCAGTTGAGCTCAAAAATGTGCCAGAGAGACACCTGTGATTGAAACCTTTCTAAAAGCAGCTCAGTTTCAGGTGCCAGGATGGGGCCATTTAAATCACTGGTGTGACTGAGCCACAGGTGAGGCAGATCATTCTTTACATCTGTCCATGCTGTGTTTTCCCTCTGACTGCCAGGGAAGGACTGCAGGAGTTTCAGCAGTGGGCTTTGTGAGGAGGTGTCTCCTTGCCTTTGGAAGAAGACTGAGACCCACCAAGCTGGTTTGTGACTAAACGTTTGGATGTGCTTTTCTGTTTGGCCACAGAGTTTTGGGATAAAATATTTGCAATGGTCCAGATGGTTGAAATCCTGGCATTTTTGTACGTATATTTGAATAGAAGATGGAATCTCTTGGTCTTGTGTTTATGAGAGTTTTAAGGATGGGCTGAGCAGGTTTTATACTTGAATTGCCAGCGATGTTCAGTTCTGCTGCTGATGTGCTTCAAGCCCTTCCCTGACCAAAAAGCATCACAGCACTCTATTCATACACAAGGAGTGTTCTACCCCTGTAGGCGAGTCTGCAAGTTGTGCTGGATCATTTACAAACCCCTTATTTAATAGCATGATGGTAGTTCCTCTGTGGAGCTGCCAGAAAGTGCCAGACACCTTTTGGTGTGGGACAACGCAAGGAGCAGAAATTCTGTGCATTATTTGCAGGGCTGGACAGGCTCTGGATAGAGAGAGGGGCTTTTCTAGCTGTGGCCTCCTGCCATCCACTAATAGCTCAGCTATCTGTTGTCACAAGAAAAGCATCTGTTTGATTTAGCAGTTTATATAACATAATAAGTCCTTAAATAAACCTCTGTCAAGTTGGCTCTGCGAAGTCGAGCAGGCGTGCTGGTGCCAGCTCTGTCAGGAGACTGTCATCAGTCTTCCTTGGGAAGGCTGGAATGCCAAGGTGTCGAGACACAGGCTGCAGTGAAAAATGAAAGCTGGGGCTGGTGTGTGGTCGTAGCTTCTGATTTTTGTTTGGTTCCCGTCTGATTTTTTAACACTTTGATGGTTGTTATGGTTTTTCTGCACTGAAGCGTGGTTGGTTTTCAATGTCTGCTGAACAAGAGCTGGTAATGGCTGATTGTGCTCTCCTTCCAAGCCCTTGACAGCTTTGATTTGTGGCTTTCAAAGGAGTTTGGTGTGGAGGGTCTGAATTCATCAGCCACGGTCCTGGGCCTTAAATCCCTTTTCCTATAAACCCCAGTTTCATATTTTTCTTCAAGGAAAGAACACTTTTAATCTTTCATCTATTTTTATATTTCTCTTAAGTATTTTCTTTTTCTAAGTATTTATCTTTCTCAAAGTATTTTTGATCTTCCTCCTGCCAAGCTCTTAAACTCCAAATCCCATGGGGACTCAGGCATTTCGAATGGCACACTCCAAATGTATTAAAAGGATTCTCTTGCCTCCTCCCAGGGTGAGGAAAGCAATGGTGGTAAAGACTACAGATGTTTTAGCACATTTGATGTTTTCCTGCAGCCCCTCTTCATTTTGGATTGCATTGCAAAACAGCCCTGGTGAAGAGAGCTCCTAAAAGTTTGGTCTAAGTGCTTGTTGAAATGTATTCAAGCTATTAATTTGGTTATAAAATACTTCCACCCACACACTTGTTTTTCTGTCATGAGGAATCTCATGTACAAAATCGTCTTACATGAAGTGTCAGTGCTTTGATGGTGAGCTTCAAGGCTTTTATTCCATTTCTATTTAATACAGCTCCATGGATCCCTTGTTGATTTGTGGGTGCCACTGCCATCTGTAGTATATTTTCCTGCCTTGAGGAGATGTGGGGAACCAAATGGAGTCTCTTGAACCTCTCAGTGTTGGATTCAAACCATAACATGGCAAATCTGACTGTAATAAGTTTAGCTGAATTTACCTGTTACCAGGAAAATCCTGAAACTCTTCTTCCATGCCAACATCTGTCTTTCTCTGTTTAGTCCTGCTTCTTTCATGTTCTTTTCTATTCTAGTGAAGAATTTAAAATTTCTGGGTACATATTATTAGTTCTGTGCCTTCAGGCTGTGCTCAACACATCTCCTGCTCCTACTGTCTTTAGGGTGTACCACAGGGTGTCTGCTCCTTATTGTTCCAATTCTCAGGTAGAAAGAGCTTCAGTTTTAATCCAGTTGTGCAATAAGTGTGACATCACAGACTGAGGCAGGGTTCTTTTAGATGCTGAATCTTAAGTCTGTTAAATTGGACTGTGGTACATGGGTCTGATTCACATAATTCACTGTAATCTCAGCAGCAATCAGGGCTGCTGTCTGTGTTGTCACCGTGTAGACTGCACAGCAGCCTTACAAAATCCCCAGACTTCAACACCTGTGATATGTGAGTCATGCACCACTGCTCTTTCCTAGTCTGGAGGCACAGGATACATTTCACTTCTGTTCTGTTTTTCTTTCTAGGACAGATTTCTGTGTGCACAAAGACGAGCCTTGTGACACTGTGGGTAAGTCCAAGAAGCAGGGGAGGGTATTTTGATAGCCACCTCTGTGCTAAGGGGAGTGTTCTGGGCAATCTTGCACTCTTTAGTTTGCTCTAATGTTGGTTTTGCTGTTCTGTGTACCTCTGTGATGCAGATATGGATTAGCTGAGCAGGGTATGAGCTATAAATAAGACATCAAATTTTAACCTTTACTAAGCTCTGGAGGTCTCTGGGTTCAGGAGTTATTCTTAAGTATTTCTGCTTCTTTGGAGTGGATGCAGAAGAAACGGCCTCTTGGTGTGTCTGTATAATGTTCCTTTCAGTTCTCTCACCTCAAACAAGAATTTGCTAACTAAGGAGTGTATTTCCCATTGTAAGAACCTGTGTGACATTCCCAGATCAAGCTAGCACTCAGACACTGGAGAAGAATACCTCATTGTAGGGTAGCCAAGTTAAATCTTCTTTTTAGCCTCCTGCTCCTCCTACTTCCTAACTGCCTTTACTCATATCCAAAGCCTTCATACACAGGGTCCTTACATCCCACGCATTAAATGCTTTGTTTATTTATTTCACTCAGGTAGCAGTAACCTTCACTGTGTTCTACTGGATTTTTTTTTTTAAATCCCCACAGTGGCAGCAGTATTTGGAGGCACAGCTCAACATCCTCTCAGGCATGATGGCATGAATTTTTTCAGACTTGCCTCAAACTCAATTGGCCCCTTATCCTCCAGTCTTTGTAAACTTGGGATAAATCCTAATTTTCAGCTGTTATTACACTCCAGTGGATGATGCAGAGCAGAGAGGGAAGTGCCTTCAGCAGGAGCCCTGTGGAAGGCTCGTCTTGGAATGTGGCTCCTTCCCTCCCTGCTGCAGGGATCAGGTGAAAGAGTAAATAGAGAGCTGGAGGATACATACACACGAGCAAGGACTGGCCTCTGTGTCCAAGTTTTTTCCATTTGGAATCTCTCACAATGTGTTTATTCTGTGTCCAATGCAAAACACACTTCCACTGAAGAAGGCTTTTACGCTGTGTGCCTGCACCTGGAGGTGGCTGTGGTAAGATACAATAAAGAAGTTAAAAAAAAAAGAGACGCTGATGGAAGACACATGCTGACTAAAGTCAGAGCTCTTTCCATATTTAAAGACAGTATTGTTGAAGATCTCTATTCAGAGAATTTTATTACCAGAAACAGCATGACTAAGGAAATATTTTTATGACTTCTTTTCTGTTATTACAATACCCAAGTTATTTCTTGTGCTACAACTTGCTGCAGACTGTGGCTGCAGTGGAGAAAGTAGAAGATCACAACAATGATGATTAAACTCACTTGTAACTCTTTCCAGCATAATTGTCCAACATATTTAGAAGGTAAATATTCCTGGGACAAAACCAGTCAGGCCTCTTTGCTCTCTTCAATCCTGCTTTTCCTACCTTCCCCCCTGACAGCTTGATTATGTGGCAGCAAAGCACTTAGATCTTCACTTATGCATTTTCTGTGCCCCATTTGGCCTTGTTGTGCCATTTGCCTTTTTTCGTGGCAGAAGAAGAATAAATTAATGAATGTTCTTTTGTGACGCGCAGCTGGTTTGAGAAAGTTAACCATGCAAACTATTCTTCAGTTTTCCTCCTTTGCTAGGATTTGGAAAATCAGGTGTCAGGTGTAGATAAATAGGTTCTTAATGGGCAGATTTCCATGCCATGTACCTGTACCTGGGTGGTACGAGCATCACTGTAGTGTGGCTTTGACTTGGGCTTCATATGAATTACAACAACTGAGACAGGTGGATGCCAACTGATCTTCCATACTGGCTTAAGAAATTTGCACATGCAATAAATTTTTATCTTGGTGTTTCAACCATCTCTGCTGTTGCCAGATTCCTGTTTCTCACTCCAGATCCCAGATACTCCTCTCCAAATCAGCAGCACTGCCTGTGGAAGCAAGAAGTGAGTCCAGTGAGTGACATCACGTTTGGTCTTAACAGTTATGCTGAGGTTCTTGCAGTTCCCAAAGTTCTCTACAACAGCAACTTGCTTTCATTTCTTGCTTTACACTTGAACAGATGAAAAACATGGTCTCAGCAGGTGCATGTGTGTTTTTACACCTGCTTATGGCTGAGGTTGGCCCTTGCAGTGCCAATGCTGCCATCCTGTAAATGCAGCGAGCAGCCGCTCTCCTAAACCAGGAGGCTGAGGCTGCTGCTCTATATAAGGCAGAGAATCTGGACTCTTAAGACTCCTGATTTCTATTCCCAGCTCTGGCACTGACTCTTGTGTGACATTTGGCAAGTCACTTGCATTCTGAATGCTTCCATCTACCTCTGTGAAATGAGGATTTTGAGTGCAAAGCTACAGGAGATTGCATAGCTTAGGGAGGTCTCCTGTAGAGAGTGTAGGGTTCTTGGGGGTGTGATGCAGTACAAGTCCAGAATCTAATGTTGCTTAGTCATGTTCAAGAGACTCTAAGGAATTTATTGGGTTATATGTCCTGAAATCAGAGTGCTGCAGGTAATTTTATTTTCAGTGACAAATATTCTTTATTGTCTTTACATTGTGAGAAATAAGGAAGCAAAACTTACCCTGATGGAAGCTTTGAGGCCTAGCTATTGTTGGGAAGTGGGACAGCTTTAAATGGCTCATAAGAGGTGTTCATTTGTGCTCTGAAAGATCCATATTGAAAAACCTGTCTGGAATCTTTGCCTGCCATGCAGACACAGAGAGAAAACAGCAGCAGCAGGAGGTTTGTATTTGTATTCTGGCAGGGACCCCTCACTGAAACCAGTTGCTCTGGGGACTTGGTTCAAATTTTCTTGGCCCAGCTGCCAGGGTAGTGTGGAGGGTTACATAATGGCAGAAACAAGCTCAAAAATGGGGGAAATGTAGGTGTGTCTTGGTGGAGTGATACCCCACGGTCTGTGCCACAGAATGGAGCCACATTTGTGTAAGAAATAGTTTGTTAATGCTCATTTTCTCACTTACCAAGTGGGTAAGTTAGGCCTGGGAATGGATGGATTCCAGAGGCGGTAGACACAAGGAAAACAATTCCTTTGTGGAACAGTTATGTTCCAACAGCCTCTGCTGTGGAATACACCCTCAGTTTGAGCAGGGAGGTTCTCTTTATGTGACACAGCCTCATCACACACCAGTCAAAATTCCTGGGTTTGCTTCGGGCTCATCCCTCGTGCTGTGGCTCCAACCAGAGCTGCCGTTTCCTGCAGAAAAATCTCTGCTCCAGCGGAGCTGCCTGCAAGCCAGCCAAATTGAGAGTTTAATGTCTTGCTATTAATATCAGGCTGCAGCTTGGAGCCTTGCACACTGTCAGAATCCAACCTTTCTGTGACATAAGCAGATTGAGAATGCCCCTTTCATTCAATATTTCCACTGCCAGTGCCAAATAAGCAGCTTTACGGTTAGTTAGGAATGATCCTGCATATTTCAAGGCAGAGCTTGGCCTTCATTCCTCAGAGTACATGTTACCCCAGATCCAAGCTGAAGCTTCCCTGTATTCAGCTAATAATAAAATTTGGGGCAGTGTGGAATTGGGAAATGGAAAATGAGAATGTGTCTTAAATATCCTTAAATTGCCCTGGTTAAAAACGACTTTACCTCTGCTGCAGTCACATGTGCTCCTCTGTGGCTGGATGTCGGGGAAAAGAAAGCGCAGAGTGTGTGTCCTGCAGAGGGGCAGGCTGAGCTGAAGGAGCCTGGAGAAAACCTAGCACAGAGTGGAGATGATTGAGAAACATAGTTTTCCAGACTCTTTCCACAAGTGAATCAGTGTTTGGAGAAAAACATTCCCATCTCCTGGCTATTTATCGCAGTAAAGTGTTTTGAAATATGCCCAGGTTTGGCAGATGAGGCTCTGTGGTCTGTGTCTCCAAGTAGGCTTTCTTATTCCATGTAAAACACCTGAATAAAGGACTGCTCATTTTTCCCTTTTCCTTGGCTATTTGCCACCTCTGGCAGGAGACAAATCTGGTCATCCTTCCTGTACTGTTGATTTAAATCTTCCTCCTTGTGTCATATTGATTCCAGTGCCCTGCCAGTGTCACCACAGAGAATTCATCCTCAAGGAAAGGGAAAAGACTAGCTGGTTTGCTCTGAGTGGAAAAGGAATTCTCACATTAAAAACATTTTCCATAGTGGTTCATGTTGAATGTTTCTGTATATTCCAGGGCGGGTTTTTATTTGATGCCAGAATAAATAGAAATACCTGCTGCTTAAAACAATTCATTAGAGCAGCAGTGCCTGGCTTTAGCAAAAGCCTTGCTGGGGCTGTCCTTCGAACCAAACACAGATTAATACATTAAAGTGAACACACTGGAGGTTAAAACTCTCTTAAAGAAACACTGTTGAATTGATTTGGCATTTGGGAAAGAAAGAGACCTCACAGCACTGCAAATTTCTATCACTTGTGGCTCTGCAGGGCAGTGGAGTCAGGCTGTTGGCTTGAGGAAACTGTAGGGAGCTGTGGTCCAGTGCAGTGGGAGAGTTTTTCCCTTGACTTTTGGTTGCCAGGGAATAAATGCTGGTCTGCACGAGCCAGACAGTGCTGAACTGTGCTGTTGGGCATATTCACCACTACCATCTCCCAGGCCCCACCCTACCCACCACAGCCTTCCAGTTTCTTTTCACCAGCTAGCAATCCCTCCTCTTCCAAATTCCCACTCAAAATTAATGTGCCAAGCAAGTGTAATATGAGATTGCATAAATCTCAGCAGAGCCCTGGGATAAGCTCATCCACTCAGGTAATTGGGAATTCCTACTCCTGTAACCCTTGCTCTGCCTCATTCAGTGTCCTGTCTGTGCTGTTCTTTTTCTTGGTTTGGGGACATGGCTTCAGCCAGGCTGCCTCACTGTGCTCTAAAGACCAGAGGAAACCCTGCTTACACCAGACTGAGAATCTTGATGGTGGCTTCACTGGGGTCAGGATCCTGCTCCTGGTCCTATTCTTAAATGCTGCCTGAGATGTGCAACCCTTCTGATACCACCTTGTATTCTGGTTTTGCTGTTAAGGAAAGTGGAGCATTTGAATTTTATTTGCCTTTGGGTTTGTTTTGCAGCTCAGTAGTCTTGTTTAGAGGTTTGTGTTTATTCATTCCATTTACTCAGGGCAATGGTGGATTCCTTTTCAAGGTACTGTACTTGGCTGGGAGCCCATATTGTCCTGCTGCAAGGAGTTTTTGTACAAAATAGGTGGTTGATCACTCTTCTCTTTGGGAATTTATCAATCTGTGAATGCTGTCAACTCACAGTTATCTCAACTTTTAAAATTTTCTCTCTGTTTCATGTCTTGGGTGGAGGAAATAACTTAGGTAATTAGAACAAATGCAAGTGTTTAGTGGGGAGAGGATTAGTTACAGGTTTTCTGTATGTTTGTCATTTTTCCCTCTTCCATCTATTTCCAGTTCCCAGCTCTGAGGTCTCGCAGACCCTCAGTTACTCTCATTAATTCCCTTCCCTTTCCTTTTTCCCTGTTTCTCTCTGGGGTTGGTTCAGAGCTCGTAGGAGCTCTTGCTCAGTTTGTTCCTTTGTGTTGTCTTTGTTCAGCTGGGCCTGGGCAGGCAGAGGCTGCTGTTCCCAGAGGCCCTGGAGGGTCTGTTTTCCATCACTCAGACCGCGGGACGTGCCCACCGAGGTCACGGAATTTCCCTACGTTTACTCCACTTCAGTCTTCATAAACCTCCAGCAGTTCCTCATTAGTTCTCCTCAATACATCATTCTCCTTTTGCAGCCCCAAAATGTGTTTCAGGCTCTTTTATTTTCCCATTATTTATCTGTCTGTCATGCTCACCCATCCCAGCAGATAAAGCAGTGGCCTCGCAGCGTGGTGAGTGTTTGAAGCTTGTTCTCAGGGAGCTGGAGCTAAACACTGTCAGCAGGGAGGAGTAACACTCTTCCTGCTCTGTACCTGGCCTTCCATGTCCTCCATCAAACTGCTATTGGTAATTAATGCTCACAGATATTTAAGCTGATTTCTGAAATATGTTCATAGTTGTTGTCAGATGTAGAGCAGTGTATCCAAAACCTTCTCATCAACTTCCCACCTTACATTAATTTATTAGCATGTCTCTGCTCATCCTAAATCTTGCTCTTGTTGCTTGCTCCCACCTGACCTTCAGACTTTGACAGAGCTTTTGTCTTTGTTGGGGCTCACTCCAAACTTGGTGCCAGATGTTTAAGCTGATTTTTGCTTGAAAGCTTTGCCTTCTCCCATGGTTTTATTAATGGTTCATGAGGATGTGTTTTGATAAATGCAAGTTGAGCAACTGTGTAAAATGCTGTGGAAAGGACCTATAGTACTTTTACCAGGCAATGTATTATTAAGTATTCTCCGGGTCATGACATCTCAGCATTATACAGGGTAGTTCTAATTACTATCTGAATGAAATGCATCTTGGTAGAATTTTCATAGAATTCTAGAATGATTTAGGACCATTAAATCCCAGCTCATTCCAACCCTCTGCATGGGACAGTTTCCACTAGACTAGGTTGTTCCAGTCCCATCCAGCCTGGTTTTCTTCAAAAAATTCAGTGGCTACCAGAATTATGGTCCTTTCCCCTCAGAATCCAGGACTCCAGCCCAAATCCTGGCTGGGTAACTACACTTCTTTCTGCTGCCTTTATTGAAAGGAGTATGTCACAAGAGAAAATATTTGCCATGACTTTGTTGATATTTTTTACGATACTCTGACTTTATTCTCTAATTTCAACTCCATCTCATAAATCATTTCATGCACTAAATCATTGTGCAGCTTGACTGGAGCAGGTGCAAACACGTTCTGCATTCCACTCCAGGGCCATTTCTGTCTGTGTGAAATTATATAGACATGTACACAAAGCACCTGGGAATTTTGGTCTCATAGCTTAAAGGGCAGATACCTGCATATGATGTTCCTTTCCCCATCTTTTTACCCCTCACCCTCTTGCTATGTCTGGGGCATTGACATGCAATCACTCTGAGGGAAAAGGACTTGTTATGACTGTTTGAACTAAGAATTCCCAATAAATTTATAGGATAGTGTCCTTCAGAAGCAATTCAGTACATTTGCATGCTGGCATGGGTAAAAAACAATCAGAAGTATAAGGTTTTAATATTTTATTTTGTATGACAGGCATGTCTTAGGGGTTTGATACTATGCTAGAACTTCTGAATTGCGGTTTTATTTCCTAGACATCTTTGTGCCTCAATTGTTTTCTAAATTAGAGTTGATTTGTGGGGCACTGCTTGAGAACCAAGGCTTTGCTTATGGCTAAGCAGCATTTAATGATGATTTAAAAAAATCTCTGCTGTTTATCTCAGAAAGGGGTCATTGTGTTTGCAAACAGAGAAGCAGGAGCCTAATTGATGTCCAGCTAAGCCCACACTGCCAAACAACTGTCAGGAAATGCTCTGGAACTGCTCCTGGCTACTGTGTGTGTGAGGCTGAGAAGCCTTTGAGGCAGACACGAGCGGAACAAGCTCATTATATTTGGTCTGTGGACAGACCATTAGTGTCTTTTGGGGTTTGTAATGTTTCTGCTCTTGTCTCGTGCCTCATCCATGTAAATGGAGATTTTCCATGCTTGCTGCACTGCTTCACTCCACAGCTCCATCACTTCCCCTTGCTGAGGGTTTGTAGCTCTGGGGAGTTCTCACCAGAATGATCATAAACAAATAAAATCATCAATTCAGCTTTCCTAGCTCACCCTGCTTCTTGCTTCCTCTTTTGTTAGAAAAGGCTGTGGAAAGATAAATAGTGTTTGTTTTCCACGGTGTCAGACCTGCTGTCAGTGCACCATAAATAACTCCTGTGGGCTGGGAATGCCAACCCCAGGCTCTCTGCAGCTGAAAGCAGGATTTTCTGCTATGACACGCTTTAGGCCAGGTGGACAGGGGAAAATGGGGCTCATAAAAACTGTTTCTCACTGGTTCTAATCCAAGAACATAGAATGATTTTGCACATCCCAGTTTCCAGCCCAGCACCTTACCCGTTAATTCCCAGTGCCTCCCTGACAGACCACGAAACAACACATTGAGGGGTTTTTGCTCTGTATTTTATTGATAAAAAAAGAATGCATTTTGAGGAGAAGGAAATGAATTTGTAGACAGGGCCTTTCCTCAGTAAAATTCAAAGCTCTGTACCAAAGAGATCAGAACTGTGATCCCCATGGTGCTGGTGAAGCCTGGAGATGGGAAGGGACAAGCCCAAGGACACAGCAGGCTGGGGCTGAGTCTCAGTCCAAACCCCAGCTGCAGGCAAGGCTACCAGAGGCAGCTCCACTTCCTTGGGCACCAGCCAGTTCTTCAGGTCACTAAAATAGTGATTAAGCCCTTCAACAGGCCAGAGGTTTGTGTTCCCTCTTTCCACTGCCTTGGGTCCTTATTTTCCCCTCTGTTTACACATTCCTGGTCAGTTTGCTGCAGACTGCAGCACTTTCAGAAAGCTGACGTGTTTATAATTGAGAAACCTCAGAGATTTTTCTTCTCCTGTCAGACATGGATGGCTTTTATCCAGTTGACTGCTTTACAGTGCCTTTATCCTTTGCTGGCTTGAAAACATTTCAGATAGTTCCTATTGTTTTATAGACCCTGTAGCTAGAAAACCAGGCTTGTGTAAAAACATCTGTACATAGCTGTGCAATAGGCTGCAGACATGTAGGGTAATAAGGCATGATTGCATTCATTGTAGCATTTGCTCCACTGGATAATCAAATAGAAGCATTCCAGTTGCACACAGGATATGTAAGAGTAAAGGAAGGAAATGAAGGACAGTTGCCTACTGTATTTCTACGTTTCTTTTGTTTTGCAGCTGCCAAGGCGAAGTGCAATTTCAAGGGCAAGTTTTAAATAACATAGAGATGAGATTTTACTGGTGATAACCAAGAAAACCACACTGGGAAGTGTGCATAAAACTTGCCCTCGCCTTCCCCAGGAAGGGAGTTTGATCTGTGCTGATTTTTTTTTTCATTTGAATTGTTTTTTTCCCAGCTCTGGTTAATCATCCGGTAACATGACCAGGTATTATACCTAACCCATTTTGCAGGGTGTCTGGTCCTGGCTGGATTTTGCTATACCAAGTGCACTCAGTAGACTGAAAGTCACTTTAAATCCTTGGAATGTTGTTGGGTTTTATTTAACAATTCTCCCACTGCCTCACTATAAGCTCCAAGCTTTTCAGCTGGGATTTTGCTCCATGTAATGCAAATAGGAATTGGGTATCTAACAGTTCTTTGCAGCACTGAAAATTTTCCCTGTGTTTACCAGGCACTGAAAATGTTCCCTGTGTTAATCAGTGTGCTGAAAATGCAGTAGGGAGTGTGCTCCAGCCAGCTGTGATCCACTGCAAGCTCATTCCATGGCTGGAAATACTAATGGCAGGTGCTGTGGGGAAGGTGATGAAATTTTGAGCTGACCCAAGAATGCACAGACACATTCTGAAAATAAATTACTGTCTCTAATGCATGGCAGAATACTTTCAATTTTACACATATGGATTTGACCAGATACTCCTTGTAGAAAATTCTGGGGTTTCTTTATCAAGTCCTTGCCAGTTTAGATAGGAAGGTGACTAATTTTAGCCAAATTATCACTGGTACATATGTATATGTGTGTGTGTATTTGTGTGTAAACTATCCCTTGAACAGAAGTAGATTTCCTTGGAATTTTATTTGGATACAAGGGTTCTCCTATGTAGGTTTTTAAATTTCAGATTCAGAATTTTATAATCTGCAAGAGTTTTGCCTGGATTAGTTTGACAAGTCTTTTTACCTTTTAGATCAGCTGATAGAAGTACATTGAACTTATCAGAATAATAATAGTAAAGCCCATAGACTCAACCCATCAAATACCTTTCTCCTCCTGTATTCTTTCAGCATGATTTGTAGAATGTGAAGGATTTCTGTGTTTGCTTAGCCCAGAATTAGCCTTGTTTTCCTGCTTTGGTTGGTGGTCAGGAGCAGTCAGCAGGTTGAAGGCATTTGTTGGTTTTGTGTGATTGTATCATACATTTTTGTGTGGCTGCTTTGCCTGAGCTGTTTGCACTGAGGCTCTGCCTGGCCATAACTGGGCTGCTGGGTACACATGAATGTTCTGCTGAGGATCTGCTTGTTAGTTTCAGTAATAGCATCTATCAAGCTGCAGCATGTACACCAATATTTGTACTGTAGCAGACAAACAGGGTAAACACTTCAGTTTTTTATAAGAAAACTGGCCAGTGAGTTAGGAAACTCTGTGTGGATGTTTTTATTTATTAAAAACAAGTCCACCAGTCTAATCAGACTTAGTTGTTCTTGAAATGACAGGAAAACAGAAGACTGAAGTTAGATTTCTATTTAGAATGTATATTTTATATCTCTGTTTAAGAAACCTGTACACTCATATTTCTTATCTTATCTGCTCCGGTTTGTTTGCTTTCCTGGCTCTGTCAGTCAGAGAACAAATGTTGTCTCCAGCTTGGTCTTGTCTGGGTGCAAGAGTGAATGACATTCCTGCTATAGCTGTCTGGACCTGTCCTGGCTCCTGAGGAAGTATTGCTGCTCCTTCTGATCCCCTTGATGACTCTTCCAAGTGTCTGTTGACTTCAGAGGAGCAGCATTGTTCACTGGAGCTGTTCTGTCCTTCCAGATGATTTTCCCTGTGATTCATTCCTGACTTTCTGTACCAAATACTTCAGCAGCATCTGAATAGAGATGCCTTCCAGTGGGAATCCTGGCATCCTGCAACATTAAAAGTGTTGCTTGATGGCTACTCAGGTTCTAAACTTTGTGGTTTCCTCACAGCAATGTCTCTTACTTCACCAGAATATGATAATTATATTTCACTTGCATGTTTTTCGTCCTGGTGTCTCCTTCCTTCTTCCATGATGTTCTCTGATTTGCCCCAGACTTCTTTCCAGGGGTTATCTATCTCATTTGGATCTTCCCATTTCCCTTCTCCCTCTGTGGAGCCAAGTGAGGGGCAGAGGTTCCTGGCACAGCCCTCCTGTGTTCGTATTCTCTGGGATGTCTCTCTGCATCTGAGGAGCTGGGAAGGGTGTGATGCTCCTGGCTCAGAGCAAAGGTCTGGATTCTGAGAGCATTTGGCCCTTTCCATGATGAAGAACCCCAGCTCTTGACTGCTGTAGCCAGGATTTTGTTCAATGCACTGATGGGTTTACAGAAGTGCAGCACACCCACCCGTGCACTGGTGTCTGTGAGCCACAGCATGATCTGGACATGGAGGTAAATAAAGTTTCCTGGATTTACTCTTAAGAAAAAAGACTTTTTCTTAAACTAGGGTGGAAACTGAGTAAAAGAAGCCAGGAAATTATTTCATGCACCTTTTCTAAAACCAAGGGTTATAATTTGTTGGTTCCAGTGAGACTTTGATCAAGTATGTGCTGATTTGATGTAATACACATCCAGCTTGTTCTGTGGGGATGCCATGAAGCTGAATATGTTATCATAAACCAGGTGGCTTTGTTGGGATATGCTTCTCATTATATGGCAGCTGCCAGGAGGCCACTGCCACTGGGCTCCCAGGCTGGCTGCTTCAGAAATGCACAAGCTGTGTAGCTGGGAGATGCAGCTGTTCCTGCTGCAAATTCCCTCCAGGAGTCCTGAGTGGGATTTGACAGCTGAGGAGACCCTGCAAACTGTGCTGCAGACTCAGGACAGAATTCTCAGGGACACGGGGATTTGGCTCAGAACTGGAAGTGTCACCCAGGCAAGTATTGAGGAACTCCTGCATTTCCTGGGGGGGCTTTATTTAGAAACACATGAGACTAGAAGAGGCAGTTCTCTCCCTGTTGGGAGAACTTCAGCACAAAGCCCTGGAGCAGTAACATGAACACAACGTGCATGAAAATGTCCCTGGCTCCTGCAGGATCCTGTGACAAGTTTCTTTAGTGCTGTCACTGTCAACCTCCTGAGTTGTCACTTCTGAATTCAGTCCATAAAGGCCCCAGGACTGGGGCTGTGCCTTGACTTGTGTCTGTGAGGCACCAGGGACTCTGGTTGCTGTCAGTCATTGCAGGGAGCTCAGTGGTATTCATCCAAATCTGTGTTTTCTTTCACTAGAGCTCAAGTTTGAACATGAGAGATTTCTTTTTATTAAAGGTGAGAAAAGCTCAGGCTGGTCTTTTTCAGAGTGAGAATTTCTCTGTAGCTGGTGTGGCTTTAAAGGTTACATTTCTGAGGAATCTAGAGAAAGAATACTTAAAAAACTAGATTCAGGACATATTAAAAATATCTCCAGCCATGTTACCTCTGAAATTAGCCATTACTTCTCTTCAGTCAAGCTGATGCTGTGATGTGTTTATGTGTGCATAAACTACCCCATGGGTCATTCCCTTCCTGGGAAGTGGAAGCCAGGGTGGACAGCTCTGTTTGGGAACCCAGAGAAGAGGCCCTTTGGGTTAGTAATAACCCAAATATTTTAACCTGGTTTGGTGAGTGCGACTGTGACCTGGGTGTGCTTTGTGCTCGTGTCGGTCTCCCCTAGTGATGGTTGTTCCCTCATATTTTTATAACTTGTTGACCAGTTGGAATCAAATTTGAAGATATGGAGCTCAGAAATATTAAGCTTTCAGAAGTTTTCTGAAAACTAGGAACCTAAGTAGAGGAAGGAGCTGTCTCCCTCTGATGTTGCCAGTGAGGGTAAGATTGCATCATTCACGTTTACATCAGAAGCCCCAAGTGGAAGTGATAATCTCTAGAAAATCAAGCCATTAATTTTGCAGTAAGTTTAGGGATTTTTTTATTTATTCTCACCTTCCTTTCCACCATGCTGTCATGCTCTGTCTGAGCAAATGTGATGCCTGTTGGTAGTGTGTGAGGAGAGGAGCAGAGCCATGGCACTGCCATGATCATTTTCACTCCCCACCCCGGCAGCAGAGGTATCAGCCAGGGTGGAGGTGTTGGGGACCAGCTTTTCAACCCAGGTTCTGACTTAACAGAGTAACTCAACCCTATTAACCTTGTCAGGCACAGCCCTCGGGTTTGTCAGCCTTGTCAAGTCAGTGAGGTTAAATCAGCACTCAGCAAAGAATTAAAACAGAAGGGCTGAATCAAGAATTTCTAAATAAGTTTATCAGTGCTGGCTGGCAGCTTGCCAAAGTGAAGCCAGGAGCTTCAGCAGCCCTGGAAGTAAGGATGTGGGAGCTGCAGATGAGAAGTATTGCAGGAGCAATTTGGAAAAGCATCTGTTTGGAGTTTGATCACTGTGCATCATCCCATTTTCTGGCCTGCCTTCCCTGCAGCTCACCTGAGCTGCTCTGATGTTGCCAGGAGAACAGCTTCTGACCTCTATACAGCACCTAAAAATAAAACACACTTTAAATATTAACATGTTTCAAGAGTATAGATTCATTCAGGTTTTGAGAGTAATGATTGCTGAGTCATTCTGTAAGATACTCGGAAAAAATTTAATGGGGAGCTGTGGAAGAGTGCCATTCATCAGCAGCACAGGTGTTCAGCCATCTCCAAAACGTTCAGCACACTGGGCTGACACTCTCCAGACACTGAAATATTGTTCACTGCACATTGCTCAACGTTGTTTAACCATTGCAGGGACTGATCCTTGCTCATGAACCCACCCCTGACCAACACCACAGCAGGCTGAGATAGGCATGGCTCGGGAAACCTCTTGGAACTGTTAAAATAATCTTTTATTTGCAAAGCTTCATGAGTTTCTTAGTGTTTGCAACTACAGAAAGGGAAAACCTGGAACTGAATGCTGGACCCTGACTGTTTGCACTTAAAGTAGATGCTGTTTGGTACAGAGACTCCAAATATTTTTTCTGATTTATTGCCTAGTCTGACCTTGTCTCTTCATTCTGGAAGGGAGATAGTGAGGAATTTAAAGGCTCCAGAATCCCTGCTGCTGGATTCCATGTTCTTTGTTTAGTAGTCTCATTAAAAGCTCTGATTTGATACTTTTCTTACTCCTGTATGAATTCAGGCCCTCTGTTGAAGCAGGTGGCTCAGATGAATGGCAGGGACAAACTGACAAGTCCAAAAATGGAATTCACAGAACTCATCTGAAAAAAGGAAGATGAAAATAGTCCCAAAGCTGGTTTTGGAGCCTTACACAGTTTGCAGAGCTGCAGCTATGGCAGGCAGTGCCAGGGTTGCTTTTCCATTCTTTGGGAGATAGTAACCTGCAGATAGGAATCCATCCTGAGGACAGGTTTTGGCAGACTGACATAGGCATGTGGCAGAGTGATGGGAATGGGGCATGGGAGACCTCCAGCACTTTCCTTTCTGATGGCAGAGTTGTTACATTTTTCTCTTTTTTTGGTGAGTTACTTATTTCCTGAAAGCTGCAACTTAGGGGACAACTGATGCAATTCTTGAGTTCAGGCCTCTTCTACCAGACAGCACAGGTCAAAATGAAAATACTGAAAAACTGATTTTTGATAACATCTGGGAAGGGGAAGGTGAGATTCATAAAGGCTGTTTCAAGCAGGAGCAGGTAGAGCTCTCTCCTTTTGTTGAGCCCTCCAGCAGGTGAGAGATGTGGAGTCATTTTTATCCTGTGTCTCTGTGCTGCAGCCACTGCAGTGAAAGACAGCTACTCACACAGCTCCACAAACCCTGAATCCAGTGCTGAGTTCTGCTGCTGCCTGGATGGGCTGCCTGCCTTTTGCATGTTGTCATGCTGATGTTTCCATGCATGTGGGAAGGGAAGGTCCTTAACTCTTAGGTTTAACTCTACAGCAGCTTGTAGAAAGGACTGGCAAGTTCATCCACTGAACACCAGGAGTCCAACACAAGATATTCAAGTCCAAATGCCTTTGAGCCCCAGGCAGAGGTGATTTTCAAGGGCCGGGATCCAAATCCTGATTTGCAGCTTGGTTTCACAGTTGCTGGTGATGTTTTCTTTGGGTTCTCAGTATCTGTTCCTGTAGCCTTTCAAAAGCATCAGATCTCTTCTGCCTTCTGCCAGATCTGATTCCTTTCTGGTGTTGTCCCCTGTTCCTCTCTCTCTTTTACTCTCACTATCTTGTATCTCTCTGATTTCCATCCCTTCTTCCTACACCAGTTCCAACAGCTATCCCTCCTCTATGCTCAGTGCCAGGTTTTGCCCACACCTCCCTGCCTGAATAACTCCATGCCCTCAGACTTTTTCAGTAATTCCTCAAGTGAACCTGAGATGCCAGAGGCTTCTGACCCAGGGCTGTAGATCCATTTTTCTCCAGCAGTAAGTACACACAGACATTCTCAGGGAGCTCATCTTCCCTTCTGATCTTATCTCCTGCCCTCCTTGACCCTTGCCTCCTGCAGAAGTGACTCCCTGCTGCCTATGAGATCAAAGTCATGTTTCTTGAAGCCTTCTGGAAAACCCATATTATCTTCATTTGCTACTTTTCTCTCCCTGTCTCTTCTCATTCCATAATCTCTTCGCATTTCTCTTCCTGCCTTGTTCACTAAATTTGAATTATGCCAGGCTTCTGTATTCTTCCCACCACTGTGTGTTAACTCATTCAGTCCAATCCCCAGCTGGAATCCCTCTCTCAAATCCACCTGGCCAGCTCTTCTCCTGCCTTTCCTCTCAACTGCTGTCCTAATATATCTCACTTTGAGTAATCATCTGCATTCAGCAGCAGCCCAGGCTCTGGGGAGTGTTGGGGAGAAGCTCTCTGGAATGTGGCTGTTAGCATATCAAAGTAGAGTAAACATGGAGATGATACCCTGCTTCCTCTGCCCCAGTTAATTAAGGCACTCCTCATGTCTTGTTGAATGGAGAGGATTTATTAATGTGCTGTCATCCAGGGAAGTGATGGCTTGCTGAAAGGGAGGAGCCATGAATGGCATGGAGGATGTCACACTGAACAAAGAGCAGATGTCAAAAAGACAGGGAATTTCTTTTATCTCCTGCTTTGCTGAGGTTTTAGATCCCAGTGTTTTATCATAAAAACTTAGAAAAGTAGGGCTGGAAAGAATTTCAGGTGGGCCTTTAGTGCATTCCCTTGCTGCAAGGCAAGATCAGTGGTTGTTGTGTCACTCATGGGTATCTTCTCCATGAGGCTGAGCAGGGTGCTTGTTTCCAGCTTTCTCTGAAATCCAGTGGACACCACACCTGTCCTCAGGTGTAGTCCATGTGGTGAATATTTATGTTTGTGAACACAAATCCTGGTGAATGGCACTGGAAAGGAATGTGGTTTCAGAGATGCTCATGCCAGACCTCTGAGGGTTTCCAAAGGTTGTCTGCTCTCATAATGCAGTGTGAGTCATGTTTTTGTAGGGCTTGGTTAAAGGGATCTTCTCAGCCAAAAGAAGTGTTAGAACATCTCTCAGCTTTCTTATCTCACTGCATTTGGTGTCTGAAACAGCTTTTGTTGGTGTGGGTGGGGAAAGAAATCCCTGAAGCTAGGAGAGGTCTCAGTCTCCAGAGCTTTTCTACTGTCTGGGCAGCCCCCTCTGCCTTTATCAGTGAATTAGCAGAGTGTAAATCCAGTGCAAATAACATTGGAATAAAGCTCTTGCCATCTTGGGGAATGTCAGTGTGTGGGCAGGTTGGTAAAGGAGCAGATAAATGATTCATCCATTAAACTTGTAAAACCTCAGGAGGGTTCCCAACGAACAGAAAAGCCCTGCACAAAGACTGAAAGGTAAAGCTGAGGGTTGGCAGTGCTAGGGAGGGGATTCCACATGTTCCATTAATTGCTGTCCTACAGGGTAATTAAACAGAGGAAAGGAAGATAGCAAAAGCACTCCTTTAAGCTCTGATGATTAAATCTTGCTGCCTCTGCAGATTTACAGGCATAAGGAGGTCTGGCCTCACAAAGGTATTTTTATCAGGAAGGTACTGAGGAGAGTAGCTGGTTTAGGTGTCGGGTAATTTGTTTGGAAATGGAGCAGTGCACTCCTGCCTGGGCTCCAGTGTGGGATGAAAGAATTGACTGAGAAGTTCTGTTGAGCTACAGTGGTGCCAGAGCTAAAATTTGGATGTTTCTGCCTAAATCACAGCCCTTTCACAAAGATTAAGGCACGTGGTTGAATCTGGCTTGTTGGTCTTGTGAAATGTTATCCAGGGCCAGTCATGAGACCCTTGGGTGTTATATCAATATTCAATGCCAAGTATCTCTAGTTATTCCTCATAATCAGAAAACTACCTCCTGGCAAAGGTATTGAGCATTTCACTCATTTGTGCTGTGAGGACCTTGTGTTCTGAGGAGTTTATCCTTGTGAGCTCCAGGAACATCAGCTGGTACTGTGAATATCAGGGGGAGATTTGATCTGTTGGTCCTTCAAGGGTGAATGTAATGAAAATCAGGAGATTCAGAAAGTACTTACACTTTGGGTTTCAGCTGTTTATATTTCTTACTGGGCTTTTGAGATTCTGACAGCAGTTGTGTACACTGGAAATGACAGTGTTTTCAGAGGAAGAAGTTACTTTATTGGGCACTACAGGATATCTGTCTGAGTTCTGGGAAAGTTGTGCTACATCCCTGCAGTTCATGGTGACCAGAGTTTTACAGGGGTCATGTTGAAAGTCAGGATAGGCTATATTCTCCAGAGGGAGGAGAGGATTCTGTGCTGATGGGCACATTTGCAACAATTTGCCCAAGTACAGAAAGTCTGTATCTCTGGTGGGTATTCTCAGGAGTTGTGGTGGCTTCCATCAGCTGGTCCATGACATCAGAAGCTCTTCCTCTATAAAGACCTGAGTTCAATACATTGTGACTTACACTGGTATGATTATTAACTTGTTTTCCTACCTGGCTGTAGCTGTTTCTTGTGCACTGGATGGCTGCACTGTGATTTCTGTAGTTGTGGTTCATGATGAGTGTGTTGTTTCCAGTGTGGTTTTTGTTAAATGCAGTAACAATGAAAATTATTGCTAAGGGAAACAGTTTCCATACATGAATATTAAACTCTAATGGAAACCATGTTGTTAGTGAGAGATTAACAGAAATTGGCATCTTGGAGGACTATCCAGCATTAAGCCAAATTAATCTGTGCCACTAAGATTGCATGTCTTAGGAATTAGGACATTCTCATTAAATGAAGGAACAGCTCACCCTGTTCACTCTTCTAGATGATCCCATTAAACCAGACTTGGCCTGGAGGCTCAGTGGTGACAGCCTTAGCCTGTCTGTGAGGGCCCTTCCATGGATACAGTTCTTTTTCACCTGGATACCGCTGACTCTTGAGACCTCTGTTTATTCAGCTGTAGAACAGCGTTAGTACCTATCTTGGAGGCA
>VWYI01031721.1:7996-44284 GCA_013399455.1 Anthoscopus minutus | reverse complement strand
GTGAGTGACTGAGCCAGGTTCAGTAGAAAACGTCACCACTCTGTAGATCCCAGCAATGTCCCCTTGATGCTCTCCATCAGGTCTTCTCGGTAGTAAAAAAATTCTTATTCTTTCTTATTCTTATTCTTATTCTTATTCTTATTCTTATTCTTATTCTTATTCTTATTCAACTTTGTATTCTTATTAATTTTTTATTCTTATTTCTAATTTACTTCTACAATGTTTTTCTGCATAATTTTATTCTCATTGTTCTTCTGATTCTTATATTCTTATTCTTTTATTCTTATTCATTTCACGCACACACACACACACACACACCCCCAACCACACACACACTTTTTTGCATGAATAGTTCACTTGTTTTTTTTAAAGGGGGGATGGGGAGATAGAGACTGTTTCTGGAAGGGACCTAGATATGTTCAAAGGAGAAGCAAGGTTTTAAACAGACACAAACTTGCCTTTTGGGAAGTGTGTTGGTGAGTCAACAAACAGTAAAATGCAATCCTTCCTGCAGCCTGTCTAAGGGGACATGTGAAAGGGAAAGCATGCAAAACCCACACAGGAGCACAGAGACACAAAATCACATATTTATCTGATTGTTTTAAGTGTGTTAATTTTGTTCTTGCTCTTTTCTGTTACATTCAAGCACTTTCTGTGATATTCTTTTCTCCTGAATCCCATATCATGTTCTTGTATTAATTGTGCAAATAGCCAGCAGCGCATTTGTAGGAGGGGCCATATGGTTTAATTTTTTTTATTGTTAAGGAATCTCCAGTGATAACTTTCCCAAGGCTTAAATAATGTTTTATGTCTACTAGGCTAAAAAAAGAGATGTAACAGGGAAGCCTGAAATAACATTAATTGAGAAGAACTTTAAAAGCCGTCTCAGTTTCTGAAGTCAGTTCTCTAGAACAGCAAATTTAACCACTGATTTTTTTTTCTCTGATAGAGAGATATAAATTCTTGCTTGAAATAATGGATAATTCCAGTAATGGCGACTCTATAATCTGCCTTGGCAATGAATACCATTGACCTGATGTTTGATACATGGACATTATTGAGTCTTCCTTCTGCTATTTAAACTTATGCTGGATTACACTTAATTACATTAATCAGTGTAGTTCTATTATCACCTCCCTTAATCAAAAAATCTTGACTTATCTGCTTGAAAAATTGCTGGCTGTGATCAGGCACCTGAAAGCTTTTGAAGCAAAATTACCTTTAACATGAAGCTAAAGAGGATATTTGCTCTTATTTATGCTTGGGTAAAGTTCAGCTCATGAACATGTGCTCTCAGGTTTCTTTCTGAGAAGAAAATTTGTGTTAGACACAAACACTCTGGCAATGTTTTCTGATACTGTAGGGCTCGCAGGTGTTATGAGACTAAGCCTAGCATAGGAAAATAATTCTGATACCACACATGGCTAACTCCTGGTAACACCAGGAGTACTCCCACTTTACCTTGTGAATACCCACTTCACCTTGTGAATACCCACTTCTTGCTTCCCTACCCCGGGTCAGGGAGGAGGGAAAAGGAGTGTCATGAACATGGGCTCCTGTCACTCCACAGTCCAGGTTTCATTAAGGCAGGGAATTTAAACTCTTCCTTTCTGCTCTGAAAAATATTTAATTTGCCCTGTTACACAGCAACAGCACTCCAGTATGTGTGGGTATAGGAGCAGAAAACCTAGAGTGTTCTGAGGGCTCCAGTTCCAGATTTTTTCAGCTGTTCGCCTGCTAGGAAGAGGAGCAAATAATATATCCTCCAGATACAGAGATGCCTTTGCATACTCATGGTATGGTTCCTGGCAGTGAGTGTCATTCAGACTCCTGGGGGGCAGCCTTTTCATTCTAGACTGTTGCAGTAACAAAATAATACCCCTACATTTTCAGTAACTTGGCAAACACATCATTTTGCAGTTACAGCATCTTTTCTTTTTCAAAAAAATTCAATCAGTTCAGGAGATGTTGATATTTTGTGAGTTTCACAAAAAGTTTGTGGTGTCTTTTTTATTGGATTATAACAAAGTATTAAGTACAATTTCCTGTGTTTTGTTTGATTCTTCATGTTTTATCTTGATGAAATAATTTTTGTTATATTTCAACACAGCATTTTGATAAAAAATAGTTTTTGCTTTAAGAATAACCATATATAGTTTTTGTTATTACAACCTCATAAAAAGCCTAATTCTCTGCAATTTTAAGACAATGTTCTCAGCAAGAGACTGAAATATCACAAAGAATGATCTCCTGGTGAGAAGAAGCAAAAGACAGATTTCTCTCAGCAAAATGAAAATTAATTTCACAGGGTTTTGCTCAGCATAGCAAAGGGAACCATAGCAACATAAGCATGCATATACATTCAAAAGCTGTTGCTGACTGATACAACTGAGACAAAAATTAAAGGGCAAAATCAATAGTGTTTAAAGTTTGCAAGCAAACATGATTATCATTCAGATTTTGCATTTGGATTCAGAGCTCATACAAAATCAGGTATAAAGGTCACAGATAAGTAAATTTGAAACCTCTGGGTTGTATTCCTACCGATATAACAAATTTTAGTAAGTAGAAGGGTGCCTTGTGAAATGCAAGTCTTTGTGCTGTGTGTAGGGTGTTTGGTGGTAAATTCCCCAGTTCCTGGAGGTTCAATGAATTAGAAAGATAATCTACTGCGCTGGTTGCTACTGCATGTATTACATTCATTAACAATCCTGATCTTTTTCTCTAGATAGTCTGTCATGACACCAGCATCAAATGCTGTTTTACTTCTCCTGCAGACATTCTTTTGCTTGGAGAGTCACAGTCTTGGGAATAATAACAGAAAAATTCAGACTGGATTCAATCCATAAAGAAGTGATGAGAGAGAAGATTGTTAACGGCAGCCACTGTAGCTTCCTGAGTGGGAGAACAACAGAAGAAAAACCCACAGAAGCTAAAAAATCTCCCCAGAGTATATCTGTTTTACAATATATAATATCAATTTGAATTTAGATAATGATTTTGGCTGATAAAGCTCCATAAACACAAAGCCTTTGAGTAAGCAGTTTGATTTTTACTTTACGACCTTCAGATTGAAATCTGGCATTAATGCTCAAGATAATTAGATGAGAGCTGACCTGGAGCTCTCAAACCTTGTCATTAATAAGAAATAAGAGGTGAATGAAGTACCTGGTGTGGGAATTTCCACTGAAGATTTTCAAGGAGTGGTTTTCAGCGGAGCATGACTCATTATACTCATCAGTAACCAAGAACCAGATAAAAAAAAGCTAACAAACAAAAACTAATACCAATAGACACATTAGATATAGCCTAGTGTTATCCTTATTTAAAGAGGGAGAGAATTAGCACATACATGGCTTTACTTCTGTAAATGGCTTTTTTCCCCAATGGTAGGAACACACTGAATCCTACCCACATTTTTAAAAGGATTGTGAAAATTTGCACATAGGGAGGGTTTAAGACTAGAAATGATGAATGATCAGTAAAATGTGGCTTTCTTACAAAGAATTGAAGGGTTCACTTTTTTTTTAGTACATTTAAGGGAAGTAAGAGAGGCAGTGTGATCCAGTTGTAAAATTATCTTCAGGAATAGAAAACAGGTATTTAGGATGCATTTTAGGATTTTTCCAGCTCACTTAAAAAAATGTAATGAAAGTAAATGTTCTGGACTTAAAGCTGTATAATTTAGATGAGAAAAATTAAGTACATCTTTATAAAAGCCATAATTACTCAATTATCCAAAACACTGAGATAAGCTGTAAATATTAACAAGAACAATATTTTTATTATCACAATAATTCTTGGGATCTTCAAATGAAGTTTGAATTATTTCTGGGAATACATGTTGGCCAAAATCAAATTACTGAGGTTAATATGAAAATAACTGCGAGAAATTCAAGATATGTTAGAAGTCAAAGTACTGACTAGTTCTTCCTAGCTTTCAAGTTTTTAATCAGCATTTCCAAATCTACCTTTTTAAGCCAGTATACTGTGTATTCAGTAGCAATACATGGAACAGACGTAAGGGATGTGTGTGTGTAAATTAGTAGTGGTGAAAAGGGGAAATAGGTTTCTGTACATCTCCTGCAATACTTTTCTCTCTCTTTCCCTCTCTTCCTCCAAAACTCTCATTGTCATTTCCTAACAGTCAGCTTACACTGAGCAGGAAAGATAAGGAGGGTTGTTGGAGGTAATACTTAGCAAAATGGTTTTATGTCTGAACTACCAATAGTGCTTGCCAGTACAACTTATCAGTTAATAAAACAAATTGAAGGAGATGGGGCAAGCTGCTTCCATATACAAATATGTATGTAAATATCCTACAGCTATATAATCTGGAGAATAGTAATGCACCTCACTAATTTCTCCAAAATGAAAAACCTGAGCAGATGGACAATCAGAACAGCTCTGTAGATGACATCAGGACTTTGTTTATAGCACATGAATTGTGACTGTAGTTTGAAGATTACCTAATTTTTTTTAGTTACTGAAGGCTTTGTACAAATAGAAGGGAACTCATTTTCCAATGGGCAAATCTGAGCAGACTGGGAGCAGCCAGGGATACCTGGAATGCTTGTGCCGTTGTTATGAAACCTCTTGATTAATTTAATATCTTCAGAAGCAGTAAAAACCATGTATTATTAATGCTCTGGGTGCCTGGAAAGCATGCTTGTGGTACAACGGGAGACCAAGGCAGGGAGTCCCTAATTTATCATTGGACACAAGCTCACACGGTGCAGCAGCAGCACCTGGCAGGTGTGGGATGTCACATCCACAGCAGGAAATGCTATCTGGAGGCAAGGCATGTTAGTTCAGAGGCGATCTTGTGTGCACACAGCTTCCAGGCTGTCAGCCTTGATGGGTCTTGTAATGGTAGCAGTAGTCTGAGGGATCTGCTGGCATGAAACTTGTCTAGGAAACGTTACATCAGCAGTGAACTATATTGAAGCATTAGTTTCAGCAATGCACCACTTGCAATCTTGATAATTTTGCTGGAACTTCCCTCCTGAATGCCTGTGCATGTAAAACTGATTGTTTATGATACAGCTTTTACAAAAGAACATCTTGCTATTGGATGCTGTGTCATGTATATGTTTCCTTTCTAGATCAGTACCAACAGCATTCTTTTTCAAGCTACTTTTCCATGCTTACCTTATTTTTCTTTCCTGTTTACCTATAACAGAGCTATTTCCAAGCTGTTTGAAGTCAGCAGAAACCCTACTAGAGACTTCAAAGGAACCTGAATGTGATTTCAAGAACAGATCAGAATGCGCCTCCTGTGCTGGAGGATCAATTAACCCAGGGAATATGAAGTGCAAGCAGAGACAGCAGCAGGCTCTGTCATTTTCCACAGAAAAACATAATTCTTATCAGCAGAGAAGATCATTTGTGCAGATTACCTGTCATGTTTGGGGAGGTGTGTTCAGGGTAGCATTGAACAGTCTAAGAAGGCAGAAGCCATTTTAATTTGTGGCTGGTGACAAGATGAGGTTATATAATTAAAAAGTTTGCTGGTGGAAATAGCTATACATCTTGTTTCCTACACACCCTTGCACTGAAAATGTATTCTGAATTAAGTATGATTTGGTCTGATATCAGTGAATCTGCTAGTTAATGTTTCTATTCCACAGCCTCATGCTTCCCCACACACAGCTTGATTTTAAAGTGGACATAATGCATTTCTCTTTACCACTGACACACTTCATAAGCCAGCTTGACTTAGCTGCGATGTCTTAAACAACATGAAATTTTTAGTAAGCTGAGGTTCTAATTGCCTTGTCTGGAATGGCAGTAATTATTACCAAATCAGATTTGTTGGCTTGTTTTTTGTTTTTTTTTAATTACTGTACCAAGAATGATGGCCACTTATATCTGTGTGCTTTATGACTTCCTAGTGTATCCAGATATGTCAGCTGTTTTTTTCTTGTGCAAGGGAAAATGCTCTCAGTCTGCTTTGCAAAACATATCTAGATTAATCCTCCCTGAAAGGCTAAAATTCATGAACTTAGTGGCTTTGATTGTCAACAAAATCAACTAAATGTATCTGCAATTTTCTCTGTTTATTGTTCTATCAATTATAACTGATATAATTGGCTTTGTGATTTTTGCATTGCAACTGGCTTATCACTGGCCATTTATCTTGTTGTATGCAGTAGAATATATTTGCTGCTTAGACTTACAAATAGTTTATAAAGCAAGAAACCATTAAATCCACGTGCATACTGGTTTCTGCTTTAATTGTTATCATGCCTCCATTTCATGATACACAACCACAGACACTGCTCAGGCAATGACTTTCCAATTACAGATATCTGAAGGTAAAAAAAAATATATTTTTTAAATTCACTTGGGACAAAATTCCCTCTTTTTAAGCATGAATAGGATATATTATAATGAAAGGATAACTCAGGCAAAGTTAGTGATAATTTATGTTGTTAACAGAATTATGATCTAAATTGTACATACAGAAGCCAAACAATTTACTTCAGCAATTAGCCTGAGGCTAATGTGCTTCCTTGACTGGTGATGTGACTCTGTGAGCTCTGTGTTTTAAATAATATTATCCATATAATTAATATAGATTAAGGAGATGTTCAGAATCATAATGAATAGGGTAACTCTTCAGCTAAACAGATAATTATATCAGGAGGAAAGAATTAGCCAAATTGTGTTGGGTTTTGACAGACACTAACACTGGAAAGCTTTATTTGGCTTCATTTGTCCCCAGCTGATACAGGCGACCCAGTCTCCAGAGACAAACAGATGTACATGGTTCACTTTGTCACCTGGTTCACTGTCTTCTTGTCTGTGGAGTTCTTATGGCAACAAGCTGCTGCTGGTAAAAATTCAGCACAGAGACTCATGAGCAAAGCATATCAGCATTTATCTGAACACACAGCAAAGATGTGGGATATTGAAATATTTTTAAAAGTTCCTTCACCCCCACCCCCTTAATTTTGTATGCTATTTAATTAATCAAAGCTCTCTGAGCCAAGGCATTAGGGTTCAGAGGAAAGTTGTTTTGGATTCAGCTACTAGAGTTTTAGCCTCTTGGAAACAGTTAAAATTACTTCAAGTGTTCTTAATTTTGAAACATTTTTGATGCCAATAATCTGCCTCCTGTCTCTTACTTCAGTCTTGGCTGTTTTAAATTTCACTGCACATTGCTTTAGTATTTGCTTATGTGCCAAGTTACTAATTACTAGTGATAATGTCAATAAAAATTACCTAAAACTAGGCCAAAAATGTTCCTCATTTGGCAAAGAAAATATGCACACATGTTGTGAAACTATAAAGGTTTTCTCAAAACTATAAAATCTCCAGAAGTAGGGATTTCTCACAGAGGTAAGTCTTTCTGAAGAAGAGTCATTGTTCAAACTTCCAAAAATGCTTAAATCAAAATAAAGGTCAAGACTTCAAATGTCATAAATGCATAACATACATATGCATATATATGAGTGTCTCTCCATATATTAGATTGTAGCATATGATTTCTTTTTAATATGTGATATATCAAACAATAAAATCTAATTATATGCAAACATGCATGTTCTATATGTGATCATTGGATATAAAATATACACATAATATATAAATACATGTATATAACCATATATAATATTATGCAAAAAGCATGAGGCCCTGAATATTTTTATGCTGCTTATTGACTACTTTCTTCTGTCCTTTCCTAACTACTCAGAATTACCTTTGAAAATGCTGTTCCTACAAAACTTATAAAATCTATCATATTGTCGCAGCCAGTACATGACGTCTTCAAATTCTTGTGTGTATCAAAAACTGCATTTATTGAGGGGTGAAAATATAATATGCTTGGAAAAGAAAAATCATGTCCCTTTTACCCAAGTCTTCTCCTGTTTCTACATTCACAGCTTGTTTGGTAAATTAAAGAATAACTTTCATGGTGATAATCTTCCCATAAGCATTTTCTTGTAAGCCCTAGTGAAGACTAACATTTTGTCATGTGAGATAAAGTGTCTTACAACTTCCTCACTCCAGAGAATTGGTTTTTTTTTGTGGATTCATAGCATTCATTTTCAGTAGCGTCTAATCAAAAAGGATAGAGATAGTAGGACTGAAAATAAAAATAAAATTTAAATAATTTTGTATTTGGTGTGTGCAAAGAGTCATTCATTGGCAATTGTAATAATGACTCTGTAATAGAGACCTTAATCATGGGCCCCTCTTATGGCCTCCTCTGTTTTGATGAGGTTTCTGTCAGAGTGGTATTCTTTCACTTTTTGTAGGCAAAACAATGTGAACCCTAATTTTCCTTGTAGAGTCTTTATCTTACTAAAATTATTCAAAGAGAAAAAAGAGTCTTATTTTTTTTCATACTCAAGGAATATAATTCAGAACTATAAATACAGTTCTATTAAACTTTTTTTCACAATTAAAATGAAGTTATAAAACCTGTCTACATTTATCACAGAATCATAGAGGAAATGACTCATTAAGGCTGGAAAAGACCTCCAAGACCACCGAGTCTAATCTCTGAACAAACACCACCATGCCAACTGAAAACAGCACTGAGTGCCATGTCTAGCTGTTTCTTGAATGTTTCTGGGGATGGTGAATCCACATCCTTCCTGGGAAGCCTCTTCCAATTCTAAACCACCTTTTCAGTGAAAAACTCCTTCCTGATGCCCAGCCTAAACCTCCCCTGGTGCAGCTTGAGGCTACGTTCTCTCATCCTGCCAATGGTTCCCTGGGAGAAGAGGGAACCCACCGAGATCCAGCCTCCTTTCAGGCGGTTGCACAGAGTGATCAGGTCTCCCCTGGGCCTTCTTTTCTCCAGGCTTAACAATCCCAGCTCCCTCAGCCACTTCTCACAGGACTGACTCTCTAGACCCTTCACCAGGATGTTGTCCTTCTCTGAAGTCACCTCAATGCCTTTCTTTTGGTGAGGTGCCTGGAACTGGACTGATGCTAGTTGCGGCCTCATCACAGTTGTGGGGGAGTACAGGGGGAAAATCCCTGCCCTGGCCCTGCTTGCTACGCTCATTTTGTTACAGATCAGGGTGCTATTTGCCTTCTTGACCACCTGGGCACACACTGGATCATGTTTAGCTGCTGACCAGCACTCTCAGATTCTTTTTTTGCCAGACAGCTTTTCAGCCACTCTGCCTCAAATGCTGCATGGAAATGTTGTGACTCAAGACGAATGACCAACACTCTGTCTTGATGAACCTCATACAGTTGGCCTTGCCATACTGATCCAGCCTGTCCAGATCTCTCTTCAGAGCTTTCCTGCCCTCCAGCAGAACAACAGTCCACCCAGCTTGGTGTCACCTGCATTACTGTTGTAATGTCTTAAACTGCGACACTCATTAAAACTTTCTACTGATTTTAATGACCTTTGAATCAAACCCCCAGTGTTTTACTTGCTTTTATTTCCACTGTTTCAGAGCATTTTCAGCAAACAAAAACAAACACCCAAATACACAAGAGAATCCAAGTAAACTCTCCAATAGGGTATGAAGTTTCTGTCTAGTCTACTGGTTTGACTACTCCATGACGCATGGAATGACATGCATGGTGGGTTTAAAAAATCAAGCTTGTAACAAAGAGCCCAAATGGGAGGCTTAATTAGTAAGACAAATAATTGCAATCCCTGCACATTTTTCTGTTTGTGCAAAGTATTTGTGCCATATTTCCTGTACATAATTAAGCTAAACAGAATTGTTACCTTAATGAACCCCCAAAGAATCTCACTGACTTCCAATGACTTCCACCACTGATGTTGTCCAGACACCCACAGAGCTGAATATTAAATAAAAAACCCCAAAAATCTAGATTTTTCTTTTTGCAGCTGTATCAGTAAAAACCTTTCGTGGCTAAAGTATTCTACAGGCTTGAACTCCTTTCTTTATGAAATAAACTCAAACAATTGCTGGGACTGACTGGTGATCTAGCTAAAAAATCCACAAAATTCTTTGGGACAGATTGTTTGATCCTATTATCAACTTATACTATTACATTTTGTTAAGAAGAAAGGACTCCTGACAGGATTAGTTTAGGGTTTAACGCATCCTTTGGAGATGAGAGCTCAGTGTAATTACAATGTAATCAGGACATCTCTTACAATCTTAAGCAAACAGAAAATTATCTACATATTCTTTATTTCTATGGTTTTTATTCCTTTTAAACAGAAATTTTTTCAATTTTTTTTAAATAAAATCAACAATAGACAAAAATTCAGTATTATATAAGCCTATGATTTGTAATTAAGTAGAAAAATTTCTGTGCCTCCTCTCCTTTTCTCACATGTGCACTGCAATCGCATCACATCCCCCTCTCATTTTCATGTCAAAATTGTAGGGGAAATGAAGCAAAAAACCCCTCATCATGTCTTCCTTGTCAAGCGTAACAAGCAGGAGGCTCTTACAGGCTATATAAATTATCTGCCATTTTCCTCTGGTCAGGAAATGAATTTGCAACTGTTTTAAAAACTAGGATCATCAAAGTAAGTTAACAGTTGGAAGTGCTGAAGTACAACAACATAGAAAAAGAAACCCTACTCTTCTTATCTTCTTATGCACTAGTTGCAGTCTTATCTCTGACATAGTTCTAGGTAGAAGGAAAAAGAGATTTTAGCTGATACTGAGTGCTTAGTTCTCTAAGCACTCTCTTGAAGCTACTTTTGTCAGTTTTCTGGTGATGCAAGAGAATAAAAATCAGCCTGAACAAATTTTCTGCCTTGAGTCTTGTCTCACTGACCTGAATCTCTGCCCATTACACAGTGCTGGCCATTTACTGTGACCCTAAAATCAAATGCATATGTGTAAGATATATGTTTCTCATGAGGTCTGCAGCGTATGCTTGGAGATTCCCTTGGACAGCACAACAGCTGCTGATACCAAACTTATCAGCCTTTCTTGGCTCAGCTGCTCCCAAAACTGGAAATTTGAAATTCCCGGCAACCTTGAGACATCAAAACCACATTGCTATTTGTGTGACTTTGCTCAGGAGTGGGAGATGTTCTGGAGCTGCTCACAAACTGTGGGAGATATAAGGGCCACAGATCAGCTGTCTTGCACCACATCACTTGGTGTCCCTAAATTGTATCTGTATCTGCTTTACTAGGTGACTGTCAATGGGAAATGGGAGTGTTTCATTCCAAACCCTCACTTGATGCAAATCAGTATCACCCACCTGAGCAGAACAATAGCACTGTATGCTGGCCCATGCTGTGTTTCGATCTTTGAAGTGTATTTTCCTCTCCATTAAATGTCAGGGACTCTCACAGGCCAAAAGTATTATCTCACATTACCAAAAGCATGTTTTATTCATGTGTTATTAATGTCCTAGATAATTTAATATAATGTATCCTTAACTTGCTATTTAATGCAAACAACACAACTATCATAAAGAAGCACACATAATTTTATGCAAAGAGCATTCTAGCTGTCTGTTCCTGGTATCCACATGAAAAGCTGTTACTCTGATGTATCTTCTGGGCTAAATATTTTTATGCATTTCAGACCTACTTGACTGAATAAAAAACCCCCCAAGAAAATATATTAGCTAAATTTAGCCCAACCACAAAGCTTTTTCTTGAAAGGATTTCTTTCAGAACATACATAGAATCTGGGCTGTTTAGCATTGAAAGAATAAAGAATATTTTCTAGAAACTTTTTTCTCCTTTTGTTGTTTTCATTTGTAAGCCTATTATCTTGTAAACATACGTAACCCTATGTTTATCTTGAAAACATTGTTCTGTTATACAGGAAATTATTAATTTCCTCTGTCTGTTTCCATTTTTCACATGCTTGCTCTGTGATTTTCAGGCTCTGTTGCTGCCTCTTAGTTGCTCTACCATTTGCAGGGGAGAGGGAAAAAACGCTGCCCATTTTTATTTTATGCTTTTCTCCCGTTTTCCCTTCACTCTTACATTTGTGTGGTCCTGTCTTACCTTTTTCATACTATTTTCTCTCTGAATCCCATTGATCTGAATTTTAAGAGTATTTAAAATATTTTTTTTTCTTGACACAGCTTTATTACCTTTTTCTAAATTCACTAGTGAAGAAACAGATTTAATCAATAGAATCTGATAATGAAACATATTTTGTAATGAAAGGATTGGACTGAGGGCAACACCCTCTGGGGAAAGCTGTACTTGCATCTTACTAACAATACTATTGCAAAAGAAAGGGAGAAGCGGGGGATAATCCAAAATATTTCCACTTACACATTCCCAGTTTCTGATACAGAGATGCCAAGAAGCTAATTTTCAAAAAAGTGATAGGAATGGAGGATAAATTTAATCAGGAATCTTAAATGAAGTGCACCAATGTGCAGAGCACTGGGTGACACTGAGCAGACATGGAAAGGTTTTTTACAAGGGTTCTGGTTGGATTTTAAATGACTACACATGGGAAAATGTGCCAAGCTATTGAAGATGAGGTCAGCCTGTCTGTTTTCAGTTCAATCATGTTAACAGCCCTTGATTAATGCTGACAATCCTATGTGACTGTGAGTAGTTTATGTATTGATCTGTATTGCAGTTATGTGAATTACAGCTCTTTATTTACCACAAAACCTTTTCAAGGAGCAGAAAGAAATTACCTTTCACTTTGTATCCGTTAGTAGAGAAATAATAGTGAGTACACATGGGAAGTTTTGCTTTGCTGGGTATTGCAAGGCAGGAGGCATTTTAGGAATGTGGGCTCAAAGGAGCCATTCAGAGAAGATCCATGTCCCAAGTAAAACTGAGAATCCATTTCAGAGGGGTTCAATAGCACATGTAAATACAGATAATTAGGGAAAGTGTGTTAACACTGACATTGTATAGAAAAGACAGAACAACTGAGTAACATTTTCAAAAGTTACACTCTAAAAATCAAGGCAATCCCTTCAAAATCTGTTCCAAATCCACTTTCAAAGTTCAGAAATCAAAAAAGAAATGAAACTTTTGCAAGTTTTCTTGGTGCCATTGAGGGATATTTCACTCTCAGGTATGGGAGATGTCAAAGGTGCTGCTCTTAATTTGGGTGTGTGGAGGTGACCCCTCCCAAAGAGCTTTATACTCCTTGGTCACATCTTTCTGAACATTTCCCTCCTGATCCTTCAAGGCCTCAGCCAGCCCTCTATATATTGAAATAAGTTCCAGTACTGAGATTGTTTTCTTATCATGCTTGTAATCTCTGAAATTTATATTCACCAAAGGCATCATAAAATGTAGTGGGAATGATGAAAATTTTATAGATACAGGCAAGAGTCAGTAAATGTATCATAATCATAAGATAGCTAACCAAAATGTAGTCCTTCAGAAAAAGCTGGTATTTAGTTCACATAACGCCTCTTATGAAAAATTCCTTAGCTTGTGTGTGTTTTTTTAACATTTCTACTGCTTCAGATTTTTTTTAATGAACCTGAGATATTGTCTGCATGCTACACATTTTCCCTGTCTGCATGCTAGACATCTGCCCTTTTTTTTGCTGCAGGACACAGTGTTATGGTGAGATAGAAATATTCTCATCTGTAGTGATAGCAGCTTATCTTGTAAGGATGTAAGTTCATGTTCAAGGCTGCTTTGTAATAAAAAGTGGTTTAAATTATTGTGGTTACCCAGCTGCATCTGTTTCCCATAAAACATTCACCTGGGAAAAAAATCTCTGAGCTTGGGCAGAAGTGTGATGGCAAGGTGAAAAACAAACAAATAAATAAAGCCAAAACCTGAAGTTTCAGTTTAAAACTAATTAAAAAAACAACTTTAATGCTCAATCTTATGAAGGACAGAGCTATTTCTAATGCTCTCCTTACTGAATTTACTGGAGCCAGTGGCAAGCAGTGCTACTCCACATCAAAGTCACACTCAATGCAGCACTTTGCCACAAAGCTGTCAGAACTCCAAACAGATGAAAATAGTGAGTCATCCTGTATTTCCTAACACATTTCTGGAGCTGTCATGTCATCAGGTTGGTCAGACCTGTGGGTATGACTGGCCTCTGTCAGTTCTTGTCACACTTGTGCTCGCATGGCACCAGAGAAGAGTGACTATCAGAAGCAAGGTACTTCCATCTTCTGTACCAAGGATGATATTTGCCTATCCTGTCCTGTATATATGGAGCTGGAAGATGCAGTAACACTACAGATCTCCTTGTCTTCTCATTAAAATGCACTCTTCTGTTGTACAACTTGTATAAATGTTTGATTGTTAGGAAGTCAAGTTTTGTAATATATGTAAGCAGTCATTAAGCACACTATGCTTTTTAAATCTGTTTGTAACTCGCACATTTATCTTGGCTTCTTTGTAATTGCTATGAAATAGAGCTTCAGATTATTATTTACCTGCTGTGTTACAATTAGCATGTTCCTAATAGCTGCAAAATGGGAATCTGAAGCTGAACATCTGAGTCTAATTAACAGTTCATGTCACACTTTACAGGAATTGATACTTGTTCTTTTGGCAGAGTTAAGAGCCAATAAAATAACATTCATAATGGTCATATTAGGGTGCCAAACTTTAAAATGTAATTTGTAAAAAATGAATGTAATTTGACTTCCGGAGAGTCTGCTATTCAAGGAAGAGGGGGGGATATTACATTTTGTTTAGGAGATTGGTGGAGTGAAAATAAAACTGCATTCTTCCTAGTGCAAATTCACACCCAGTAGAAGCTGGACTCATTTTTGTCAGCATTATAATGTATAAAGATCACACACAAAGGAATGAGGGTTTAGATATCTCCCGCAAAGAGTAGTTTGAGAATAGCATGTGGCATCCAGTTGACATTGACAGGAAGGCATGAAATCCTGATTTGTACTCAGTACTTCCTTGAAGGGTTAACCTAATGGTATTGCTGAGGATCCTCTGAATCCTGTCTGGGAATTGTCAGGCTTGCTCTAATTAAATAGGAGCCTGGGAAGAGAATTAGTCTTGAAATTTATTACAGAGAGTGAATTCTTCATTGCTTTTCAGAATTAGGTGTTCTTGTCCCTGGCAGAAATACCTCCTTCCTGTCCTTCCTCTGGTAAAAGGCCTATGGTTCCTCACATAAATCTGCCTGATTCTGATGCTGGTATTAACCTTCAGTCCTGCTCTTTATGCTCTTCCTCTTGTATGCATTTTTCAAAACGTTTTCTTTTATTTCCTACTTGCCCTATGATATCCTTGAATACTGGTTCTACTTCACTGACTATTTTTTTCTTTTTTGAGAGGAGTGTGCAGGCCAGGGGACTAACTAGTATTTTCTTTTTTACCGTACTATCACCTTTTCTCCCCTAATATTTTTACAATAAAGGCTCCTTTTTAATTAGATACTGGCTAACTATTCTCAGAGATTTAGGTGAGATTCAGTGATATGGTGTTAAACAGTGAAAGTGCTAAGAATGGTCAGATGGTTTAAGTACCAGGAATATGAAGGAGATCTTGGTCTTTGTGGTCTTTCAGTGTGGACACTGAAATGTGTCCACAGTAGGAACTACCCTAGGGAGATGGGGACTGTGTGAGTACTGGAGCAGTAGATTTTTCAATCTGACATGATTATAGGGGAGTTCTATTAATGAAAGAGTTTAGGAAGTTATGTTGGTGTCTGAGAAGAGGACAGTCAGTTATACAAGAAACTTAAATGTGTGAAAGACTAACAAACAACAGGAAAACAAACCAGGAAAAGTGAAAATCTTCATGAGAATAATAGAAAACTACATAAGGTAATGACAAGACTTTTTCCATGGGGATTATGAACAGAATAATAATCAATAAAATACAGCTGCAAATCTTATGAAGTTATTTTATAAAACAAGACACTAGGTTCCAGTTATCCAAAATAATGCTGCAAAATATGGTAACTTAGTATAATGAGACTTGCAAACGCACAATCTTCATGCCACTGAAGACAAGAGAAGATTTGTGTGTATTAGTCAATGAGTTTACACTGCAAAACACCAGGAGATGTTTAGTTTCCAAAGAAGTCTACCTTCATTTTGGATAGAGAGGCAAAATCTTAAAATGTTTTTAGATGGAACTCAGTCTGTTTACCAGAAAGATTATTGCCACAGCTGCTTCCGGGAACTATCTGGGACTTGTTCTAATTTTGTTGTTGTTGTTCTTTACCACAAATGTACAGCAAATCCATTAAAGCTAGCAGTTGAAAAC
The DNA here is from genome assembly GCA_013399455.1 of Anthoscopus minutus. NCBI lineage: Eukaryota > Metazoa > Chordata > Aves > Passeriformes > Paridae > Anthoscopus > Anthoscopus minutus. The sequence continues at coordinate 28,170 of VWYI01031721.1, read as the reverse complement.
CTATCAAATTTTTCAGTTATGTGCCCAGGAAACTCCAGGTTTATCAATTAGCACATATTTCATCTTGGTCTCAAGTCTCGACTCTCCAGTCATTCACATGTTAGCACACATCACTGGCACAAACTTCAGAAGTTTTTTTCTGGCTTGGTTTGCCACAGAATAGCTATTTGGCACCTACCTCCTCATGGATGCAGTTGCTAACATTTTAATCCTGACCTAGAGAAACAGCATGAAACACAGCACTTGAGGAAAGAGATTGAGACCTGACAGGTCTACTCATTCCCTCCAGAGTTTTTCTGACCTTCAGCCGCTGTTCCAGACTTTCTGTCTCCATCTCATCATACATTTGTCCCTCTCTTCACTCTGTCTATCCTTCCACTTTTGCAGCCTGGCAAATCCATAAACCTACATGGCAAACCTCTGACATAGCACGCAGACTTACTGCAGAGATCTGCCCATTCATCTTCCTTATTATTTTAAGGAGCACTAACTGCTCCATCTCCTGAGCAAAAAGCAAAGTTCTGATTTGTTCATTGTGTTGCATCTCTGATCCCCATAGATACAGATGATTCTTGGATCTCAGTCATTATAGTACTATTTGTAGAAGCTTTTTTCCTCTCACATTTTCTCCTCTCCAAGTGGCCAACATGTGCTGATTTCTACAAAAAAACCAAACCAAACTGAAACAATCCTGAAAACACTTTAAACATTCATTGTTGCTTAATGTGTAAGCTTACTTAGACTGGCAAAATGGATTGAAAGAGCACATTTTAGTTCAAATAGCTCCCAGGGAAAAGCGGAGCTATTCCAAGTGTCTTGGCTTTCCTGCCACATATGGCACTCCTGCCTGACAGCTTCTACTAGCTTGTTTTTAATTGTACCTCAGCTGTTATTACAAACAGCAAAGACAGAATTTCTTCCTCTGAGTTACACTTGCACAACTTTTTAGCATAATTGCTTTGTCAAGAAATAAAGATTTAACACCTGCAGCAATTTGCCTCTGTAATCAAGAGGTTCTATCCTGTACCAGACCAACCATGGCAACCTTTCACGAAATGACTATTAACTGATAACACCAACCAAAGGTCATTTGTTTGGACAGATCTCTTTTGGTACTAGCCATGAAACACATGGAGGCAGTGGAGAAAATGCAGTGTCTCATGGTTCAGTTATAAATGGCACAGAGCTGGGATTTTGGTCCAGTTGTTGCAGAGGTGTAACAAGTAGCTGACCACTGTATGGGCTGCACCACCAACCATCTCCAAATGGAGAACCACACTGTGACTGCAGAGACTGTGCTCTGGCTTTCTCTCCCTGCACAGGTTCAGACTGGCACAGTCAGGTGGCTGCTACAGGCTTCTCTGGGTGAAAGAAAGACAGCTTTGTAACACTGTCAAAGAGCTAGGGGTAGAGCTGGAGCATCCCAGCACAGTCCCAAGGTGTGGCAGATTTCTTGTCATACCTCTCCAGAGTTAAAGCTCACTTACACTGTGGGAGAGAAAGACATGCATTCTGTTTTTATGAAACAAAAAGGCCTCTATTTCCCCCAGTGTCTTTTATCATTATATTACCAAATCTCCCCTATGAGTTTTTCTCTGAGGGATCATTTTCAGCTCCAGAGGCCCATTATGTCATATGTTTTGCCTGCTAATCAGACAGAAGAATATGTTTACTCCTTCTCACCTTTTAGGATTTAAAAGCAGCTGACACACCATTGTAAAACTCATGCCAGTATACAGATGGCAAAGATCATACCTAATATATTTTCTTCTGTCATAGTTCCTTTCCACATTGTATAATACTAAAAAAAGCTTTTACTGATTCAAAAGTTTTTACTGAATGAGCAAAGAGTCCCAAGGGAAAAAATGAAATGGAAAGATGTAACTGAAAACTGTGCCCTAATACACACAAGATAAAAATTAAGATTGCATAGATCATTGAAGTTTTGCAAGATATTGTTAAGTAAGATTAAATTTCTGTGCTGATTCTAGCAAAAGTTAATTTGAAAACTTTCCTTGGAATATGACTTTAGAGAGAGCTGAAGTTCCACAACACTAGAAATTCAGCCATCCAGTCTCTCCACACATGATTCTGTTATTTGGATCCACGTAACTCTCTAAGAATGAGAAGTCTTGATTTCAGGTTCACCACCAAGTCTAACTTCAGTTTAAAATGGCTGTGTACCTCCTGCCCCTCTCTTGCTCCCTTTACAATTTGCTTTTAGGACAGAAGTATATGGCACATCCTTAGGTCATAAAGTGTTGCACTGCATATTTTGCTTATTATATTTTATTTAGTTACTTTTTGTAAAGTTGTAAACCTCCCCTCCCCCCTTACCCCCCGTTAATAGTTTACTCCCTGTTGTGCCCTCCTATCCCAGTTGTCAATCCACTCTGGAGACTGCCCCTTGTACCTGAATGTTCCCTCTTCCTTCTCCCACTACTGGAACTGTCATACGAACCCCCTGTTCCAGAGAGTTCCCTGTCCATCCCTGTTGCGGTGTTGCTCTTTGGTTTAAATTATGATTATATCGTCCTAGACTCAGGAGTTTTTTCGAGCAGTTTTAAAGTTGCATTCTCCTCTATGTTTGTGATGAATCCCTCCTTGCCCCTCCCTCATCCCTTCCATGTATGTTGTATCTCACCTCCCTAAGGCATCGGTTGCCCATATCCCCTCCCCCTTTCATGCCAATTCCTCTCATAACCCTCCCTGATTTCCAGAGTGTTCCCTGTCAAACCAGTCCCAGTCGATCCCCTCTCTCCTCCCAACCTCTGGAAATCCCCTAATCCTTGATGCCTCAGTGGAGGGACCGCTTGTCACTCCCTATTTCCTACATTTGTACCCCACAGTAATTGGCCCTTTCTCCCAGCCCTTCCCCTGGCTATGTGACCCAACCCCCTTGCTTATACCACACTATAAAAGCAGCTGTTCGATCCCCCATTGGTGCTCTTCTGAGTAGGTCTGGTACTGTTTGTGTTGTCATTCAATAAACCCTATTGTACCGAATCGCTGCTCGGAGGAGACTCTCCTACCCTGTATCCTTCGTTGGTGAGCTGTGTGGCAGTGGACAAAGCCTGAGTGTGGGTGAAGCCGAAGACTAGCAGTGTACCTTGCGATCCGCGAGTCTCCAACCCCGAGACCTCTGATGCAGGTGAGGCTTCGGGGGAGTCCCCTCTGGAGGCACTCTATAAGCCCTGCCAGGGAGGACTGTTTACTGCGCCAGGGCGTCCTCCAGCATTCCCTCTCTGGGCAGAAAAGGCTAGGCTTCACAGGACCACCACTGGCCGGGCACATCCTGTGTTATCAGTCCCTCATTGGTTTATGTAACCTGTTCCCTTCCACTGTGTTCCTTTACTGGTTTGTACTTCGCAAACTCCTCCTTGTACTCCTCCCCTAAGTCTCCCTCCTAGGTTCGTTCATCCCCTCCCCTTGCTCCTCCCCCATATATCAGTGGATGTGATCTGGTGTCTGGGGTCTCTCGTGGTTTAACTTTCAAGATAATAAACCTCTTTGGAAATCCCATGAGAGGCCTCTCTCTCATCCTTGCTCCTGCCCTCGGTGTATAGGTGTTAATAGAGCATGGCTCTAAGCCAGCACTTGGGTCCAGAGCTCTGCTCAAGGCTGACCCACGCCTGGTGTGTGAGTGCTGGAGACTTCTATCTGCTGGGCCAGCCTCCCCCTTTACTCTGGCATCGCGTCAATATACCAGTTCTATACCTCATGCTGGAGCAAGAAACGAGATGTGCAAATGCACAGGGCTGTGCAGACCAGCTCAGGTTTCTAGAAAATCAAAGAGGTCTTTCTGGAAGAGAGAACAGTAATTATGAATGTGGCTGTGGCTTGAAATGCATAATGATAAAGATATACATCTGTTAGGTAGAAATCAGCTGGGGAGATAATTTTGCCTGTCCTTGTGTGGCATGGAACACATAAATTTAGATGCTTCAGGCGATAGGCTATGTACTTGCAGATTCATAAAGAGAGTATGACATGTACTGCACAAATATATTTATACAGTATTCAGACCATGGATAGTTTTGGTATTACTGAAGTGGATACCTACACCAGCATTCCCATTTACTGAGTGTATCAAAAGTCAAACCTTTTGTATATGTCTGTGTGATTCCAAGCAGAGGAAATTTGTTGGTTTTCTTTATCACTTAACTCTCTGAAGGAATCACAGCATAATAATCCATGAAAATTACTAACCTCTTTCATTTTTAATTTTATTAACTTCCATAAAAGGGACTTGTCTAGATTTTCGGCAGATAGAAGGACTTCATTGCGCATGTCATCAAAATGACAGAGTCTTTCTCTAATATCTTAATTAACACAGATACTGTGGGGTTCCATGGCTGCAGGATCAAGTCCAGGGAGGTCTGGTGACCAGCATGAGACACAACAAGACAGATCTCTGCTTTTTTATGCTCAAAAATTCATTTATTGGGGCATCATCAATACAGGAACAAACTCGGCTCAATCCAGAGGCAGTGAACTTTGAACAGGGTCAGGGTGGTGGGTTTTATAGGGGAAGGGTAGAGTTTTACCTTTCCCAGGCTTAGAGGATACCTCCCCCAAGGCAGAGGGGTGGAGTCCACTATTCCTGGGACTCAAAGCCATGTCTCTTACTTTAATAATACTTCTCTGGAGCCAAATCTTTGCCCCTCCCTGGGAGGGGGCACCCCACAAGATACAACTGCTGATAATGCACTCATTTTCATTTTATTACAAGTGAGGCTTAGGAGTTCCAGAGTGACACAGAAAATTTAATGAAACAGCTAACTTTTGTGGTTTTAAACTGGTTGGATTTTTCTGCATATAGCTATCAGTTTATTTTAAATAGATTTTAAGCAAATTTTACATTCATATTAAAATTTACTTCAAATATGAACTGCAAATAGATACATCATCCAACATCTCATTCCCAGAAGATTTTCTATTTGGCCAACATCTGATTAAGAAGTTCCACTTCTGCTTAAAAATTGTTAACTGCCTCTGATGAGTGTCTGCCTGGGAATATACTGAAAATATAATCCTTGGCCTGGTGCAGCAAGCAACATCTGCTTAGGTTTTGACTAAAACAAACACAGCCAGAATTTTTCATGTCAAGATGATGACTTTGGAACTTTAAAAGGTACAGTAAGGCAAACCTTGCAGCAGTTTTCCATATTAACTTCAAGCTCAGAGCTTCACAGGTATATATATACACATCTATCTAAACCACAGGCAGAAAATGGAAGGTGATATTTCACTGCAGAAAGTCAATATCTGAAGTCTTTGCAGATTGCAATGGTTGTATAAAATACTGCTCCAATAAACCTAGGACATTATAAACATGGCATTATAAATAATATGCCACTAAACATTGGTGAAGACTCTGTTAGCTTTCAGTACATTCTATGTACATTTACTCCAATAAGTTCCTTTTTTTTTTCTTGAGTAGCAACATTGCTGATTAATAAGCAGCTAATTAATTGAAATATCATGAACCTGAAATTGCTAAAGTTTTGTTCTTGTATATCAATTCAACTTTAAAAACTGTTTGTTTCAATTAATTAGTAAAGGAAATCTGTCTATCTTTGCACATTAAAATATAATTCAATGAAAATATTTCAATAACAAAAAGAAAAAATTAAAATACGGAAATAAAAATATCTATGATACTTTCATAAAAGAATCAGACCATTTTGAAGTGGTTCATATAAATGTAGGAAAAGCTTTGAGGTAAAAGCCGTCAAGTATATAATTTTAGTAGAGTTAAAGAGGATTTGTATGATGAAAAGTAAGGCTAAGTAAATATCCTTTACTATTTGAGGTGGTTGATAAAATTTTAAAAGGCCAATTTGTATGATAGTAATCTTTTGCCCTCTGAATGTCCAAAAACCCCCCTATATTTCCATATTTTCTATTTCACATTTTTCCCTTCACCTTGGTTCACAAGACAGGGAAAGAACATAAGTGTAAATAAAGATATCTGACAAGTCAAACTGTGCCTTTTGGAATATGCATCAAATACTACAGCTGGGTTTCTCTGCTGTATTTTATAGTACAGCCATTTAATGGCAGTTTTTCAGTGAGGTGGTGAAATCAAACATCGTTCACAAAATTCCAGCAGAAACACACAGTCCACATATGCAATATTACAAAATATGCACACTGAAATATTAATACTGCATGGTGAATTTCCAGAATTACTGAAGCTGGTGCTACTCTACTGCTCAATGCATTGAGATGCAGAGACCCCCAGAACCAGCTTCACTACCAGATCAACCCAAAATTCTTAGTTGTTTAGGCACAGCAGAAAGCTGAAATGTATGAGCTCCTCCTCTTCACTGTCAGAAGTTTTTAAGGCACAGTACAAGGCCAATGCAGATTTATGGTTTCCTAGATTCATGCCTCTGAGTCCATGTCTTCTGTGCTCCTCTCCTAACTGCAGTGGGCTGGTTGCATGATGTCAGCAATCCTGAGGCATGCATAACACTTCTGTCGTTGTGGAGTGGGTGCTTCACAGCTGGTACAACCATATCGAAATCACAGAATCGTAGAATCTCCTGAGTTGGAAGAGACTTGTAAGGATGACTGAAGTCCAGCCCCTGGCCCTGCACAGGGCTGTAGAGTCATGCATGGGCAGCAGGGTGACGCTCCCTTCCCAAAAGCAGTCTGCAGCGGGATGCGCTCAGCCAGGCAGCACACACCCCACACACACTCCAGCACACTCAGCTCGCAGCAGGGGAATCACGACGGGCACCTTTATTGTAGTTGTCCTGAGAGCGTTTCTCAGCTACCACTCCAGGGGAAACTAGGGACCAAAGGCAGGAATAGGCTGAGGGTCCAAGGTTACCTAGGGGTGGAGAGGGGCGGGGTGGACCAGTGGGTCAGGGCCCCATAGGGATAAGGGAAAGTGCTGCATAGGTGGAGTTAGGGAGGGGGAGAACCAATGGGTAACAGGGGTGGAGGATTGCACCAAACTGGGCGCCGTGGAGAAACAGGGCGGGGAGAACTTTCCAGGGGAAAAACATATACGGTAAAAAAGGGGAGGGATAGCCAACAGGCTACCTGGGTATAGTAAAATGGGTTACATTAAAATGGCTGTGCAAAGAGCTATGGGGAAAGACTCCCTATATTTTCACAGGGGGGAAAAACCTTTTCTTTATTATACCACGAAGGCTTCCTTCCACACCATTATTGCCCTTGACTCCAGAGCCTCCACACAGGGCAGCCCTGAGAATCACCCAGGCAGCACCATATGCGTGAGAGCATTATTCAGTCACTTCTTGAACTCTGTCAGGCTTGGCTCTGTGACCACCTCCCTAGGAATCTTATTCAAGTGACAAACTACCTTCCGGGTGGCAAATCTTTTCCTTATAACTAGCCTAAACCTCCCCTGACACACCTTTGTTCCATTCCCTTGTGTCCTGTTACTGTCACCAGAGACAAGATATCAGTATCTGCCCCTCCACCTTTCCTCATGAGGAAGTTGTTTTAAGATGGACATTATGTCATCTGGGAACCTTTAGAAAGAGNAAGAGAGGAGAAGAGAGGAGAAGAGAGGAGAAGAGAGGAGAGAAGAGAGGAGAGGAGAAGAGAGGAGAGAAGAGAGGAGAGGAGAGAGGAGAGGAGAGAGGAGAGGAGACGAGATGAGACGAGACGAGAGGAGGAGAGGAGAAGAGAGGAGAAGAATAAAATAATAAACACCATATTTTTTGTTGCTACCTGAAAAACTTGAAGGATATTTGCTGTTTGCAGATCTTTTGATGACCATGAGAAAATATTCTGCTTGAGCCTATGAGCAAGAAGGCAAGAAATCTATTTAAGGAGAAAAAAATCAACACTGCAGGGTAATGAGAAAATTTAGTGTGTGAGTGGCTTCTGGCACCTTCTTCACTCTCTGGCTTTAGAAGGAAGCAGTTCAACATCACGACCTGCTTATATATTTTTGAGGGAGAGGTCTCCCAAACCTACAAGAAGTATGCAGAATGAACAGTGGCAGGATAACAGTACTATTAAACACATTAGAACAGATTAAAATGAACTAGTGCTGGAGCTTATAACAATGGGTTGCTAGTATTATAATGGTCAGGCTGAAGAATTCAGCTTGTAAGAAAAGGAGAAATGCATGTGTGGGCTTGCAAGTGTTTGCCAACATTTAACACAGAGTAACAGAAGACTACCAGATTGTCCTGGGAAGGACAAATGTTTCGGTGCAGATGTTTTCAAGGACCAGTTCTTGTTTCAATAGAAAACAAAATGGATTAGTTGGCGGAGGCTTCAGCATCAGACCAGGAATTAAAACCTAGGCTAAACTAAATCAAACACTATTGAAGGGAAGGCTCCGCTGTATGCAATGTGTACTGGACAGAAGCAAAGATGCGATCTGCCTCAGAAAGGGTAAAATTTCACACTGAAAAGCAAAAAAAGAAGAAACAATGTTGTGCAGAATTACCTTAATTGAAATCTTAACATGTGTCGCTAGAGGACGTGGAACAAATCACATGAACACCATATAGTGTTAGAACAGGAAAGAAGCCTAAAGGAAGGGTGTTTAGTCTCTGACCTCAGTATTTGTAGATTCTGAATCATGACCAGGGATTAGAGATTAAGGTTATCAACTTCCCAATCACACTGGCCAAGCCAAATGTCCATCAAGTGACATTTATCAGAAGGAATGTAGAAAACAAACATGTTTATGGAACATTCATGGGAAAGTAACTAAAACTATGAAAACATTATCAGAACGCTATACTTTCAGGGCGACAAAGGTGCTCATTATTTATTGCAGAACACGCAACTGAACTGCTGCTTTTTGAATGGAACTGACTCATTCCAAATTATCCCCATGCTGAGTACACCCCAGTATTTTTACCTATAACTTTTTTCTTAAAGGATAGGAAATCTTAGCTAAGTATAACAAGAGTCAAAAGCAGCAGTATAACCCTTGGTAATGGATTTTCATTGTTTAATCACTGTAATGTAAAATTATGCCTAATCTTTTACTTTCAATTTCTTTGCTTCATTATTGGTTTTATTATGCTTTTATTCACAAGATTAAAGAGCTGTTTGATTGATGCAGTGTGGGAATCTTGGCTAGCTTGGGATGCCACAGCGCCAGGAGTGGGGCACACCTGCTGAGCAGGGTGACAGGAGCTGCTGAGCAGGGTGACCTTAGGGCTGCTGCTCTACATCATGTCAAGTTGTCAGCACAGGGAGGAGGTAAAGGATGAGGAGGAGCCTCATCCTTTGGTTCCAGGAAGCCAAAGGTTTAGGTTCCAGGGAAAGGCTTATTCCTTGAAGGGGCCAGGGACTGTCCAATACAATACAGCTGTATAGGATATTATTTATGGGGTAGGTCTCAGGAGGAGGGCACAATCTTTAATCAGTAGAGAATCTGGGAGGGAGGAGTGAAAGGATTGAAGGACCACTGAGAATAAAGAGATGGAGAGGGCAGGTTACATGGGCCAATGGGGCTTCGAGGATTAGGGGAATTCCAGAGCAGGTACAAAAAAGAGTATTGACAAGGGACTTTCTAGAATAAGGGGGAATTGACAAGTAGTGGGAGGAGGGACAGGGAACTTTCTGGGTAAAGAGGTAGGTATAGGGGAAGATAGACATTTGGGTAGGAATGCACAACTTAACAATACAGAAGGAAAGGAACAAACCATTTACATAGCAAAATACATCACAGTATAATAAAATGCACCACAACATTTGATGACTGGTAGTTTCTACTGTAAAGAAACATATACTCTGTAAATAGATCATTTCATCATCCTTTTTAATTCTGAAGATGGTAAGTACTTTTGAAATCCTTCATGATTTTTTTTAAATTCTGTTCTCAGTATTGTCTCACTTCTACACTATTAAACTTATGAAAACTAGAAGTAGATGTATTACTTTACTGTCATCTCATTAAAGTTCAGATTTTGCATAAGCTATGCCACATTCTAACAATATGCTGCTGTTTAGCACACAGAATATTGTTATTCCCATAGATCTACTTCTTTGCATTTGCTTAACTGAAACATTGTGCTTAAGCAAATTTCGTTTGATAAACAATTCAGAGCAGTCTCCCTGATCACTCTCTCCTTGTCACTATTTACCAGTTTGTCAGGTCTGTGTCATCTGCAAATATTGGATTGCTTTTATGTGCTTCTCATCACTGAGGTATGGAGAGCTTTCAGTCTATTATAGTACTGTAAATGCTAGAAATACATCTGTTTTATGATAATTCCCCCTTGAGAATGGCATTATGTCATCATTGCTTGTATATATTCAAACCTATTAAACTTATGCTTCATGAATGCTGTGTCTACTAATTTTTTAATCAGACTGTTGTGCAGCGCTCAGATGAGTGCCTTTGTTCTGCCTGTGATGTGTCTGTCTCTATTATGTCTTTATGTGCTCTAATTGAAATCCCTTCCAAGGATATCGCATTTGTTTGACAAGATCTTTTTTCCATAAGGCTGTGTTGACTGATATTCATTATTTACTTTCTGTTTAGTTCTCTATGAAGTAATACTTTATGTTTTTACAGGTATACTGGTGAGACCAACAGGCCTGCAGACAGACTGCCTGATGCATGAAGAGAGCTAAGAAATATTTGCTACTGCAAGTTCAGCTGCCACGAGAGCTGGATCTGGGTTTTCTCAGTAGAGCCCCATACAGCAGCTGTCACCCACCAGAACAAGCCCCCTTTGGATGGCAGCAGTCGTAGTTTGGTGTGCATTTTCTGGGGTAGTGCTGGGGAGTCCAGGAACTTGAACACTCCTCCAAACTAATATCTCCTTGGCCAACACTGTTACTCTGGGCAAACTGTCCAGGCTTTCCTTAGCTTATATTATTTTACCACCATCTACACTGTTGACTAAAGCTCTAAGTAGTCACATAATGAAAAGCACTTTGACATTCATATGTAATAAAATATTTCTTTCTTTTCAAGCAGAAATCAGAAATATTAGTTACACAGTTCGCACCATCATATTTAATGGCGTTTTCGTATTCATTCCCTATTCAGGCATACAGTCTCTTTTCTCTGAAGCAGTAAATCTGTAATGTACTGTGGGTTTATAAAAAGTCAGAGCTTGCCTGTAAATTCATGGTATTGGTCTGAAACAGCTTATAATATTTTTTTTGTGGTGTATACAAAAGGTGTCTTCTATTGAAGAGCTTTTTCTGTTGTTATATTTGTCTCATTTTTAATTGCTTCCTTATTTTCCAAGTCTGTAATAAAAATCTAACAGATAATTGTTTTAATTCTCACTGGATGAGGAGTAAACACTTTCATCCAGTTTCAGAGGGCTTCTTCCTCAGAGCATACAAGCCTGATTTTCTACTGGCTCACATTGCAAGAGAAGGAAGAATCAGGTGTGTTATCCCTGCTTAATATCTTCCATTTGCAGCATGTGTGGGTGGGCAAATGGTAAACTGCATTCCCTACAAGTTTTTTACCTTTCTCTTTCAGGTGGGAGGGTAGAAGTCTCATTCATGGATACTTTTTGGATTTCATTAATAACCTGGATCTGAAAGCATGCACAGAGACCAGTGCCAGTGCCTGACTGGTGTCTCATCTGAGCAAATCTTGAAGCAAGTGCTCTGGCAATCTTAAACTGGAGCTAGAGCACATTGTGAAGGAAGAGTTCTTTTGTGTGTCTTTATAGCTAGAGTGATGTTTCTGCATAATGTGTTACTCTTGACTTAGAAAATGATATGATTTTATGTCTTTTTCTTTTTTAATTTTCTGGTTTTTTTGCATTCTTTTAGATACAAATGTCTGTTACAAATGAAGGAAGTGTCCTCAGCAGGAAGGATGGAGCTTGGTGTGTCTCAGGTTGGATCAATTAGGTAAATAAGTTTGATAACAAAGAATTTAATTTTGATAATTATTGCAGCATTGAGAGCACTGCAACTGCAGAGGAATATTATGTTTAGTTTCTTTATTTTAGATGTATTACTGCTGGAGAAGTTGACTAAAAGTTCTAAAAGTAATGAAACTGAGATTTTTCCATAGGCATCAGGATCTCGCAGCATATCCTTCCATGTTCTAAATTCTCAGGAAACTCATTCCACAGCTGTAGCTGGTTTATTTCCAGCACTTTCCATTTCCTGGGCTTTGTAAGGTGTATTGCCAAAGCATTAAAATCTAATCTGAAATAAAATGCAATAAGTGAGTGTAAAGAACAAAAAATGGGAAAAGGAAATTAACAGAAATGGCTTTCTTGAGCTTTGACTAAACTGAGGTATTTCAGTCAGTCTCCTTGCAAGCCTGTTCTTCAGATTTAGAACTATGTAGAGAAGAACAGTAATAATTTAAAAGTGCTTAATGTTTTATGCAGAAGTTTTTGTGTCTGAAAACAAAAGGAAAAGTTTATTATCTAAAAATAAATGCTTGTTTACAGTACATTGCTTATATTACTCTGGTAATGCATTTCTGTACTCTACACTTGGATCACTTCTATATAATTTCAAAATGAACAGAGACGTGGAGATGAAATAACTTAAGATAAATATTCTTCAAAGTTTGTGATGGTAATGAACATACCAGTACAGGAGTTCTGAATAAATTCAGTATGAAGCAAATCCTTTTTTCTTATTCATAAGATTCTGAATACCTGGAAGTGAGCTAAAGTGTTCCCAAAGCTTATTTTGAGGAAGTTTGTGAGTGGATGCTGCATATTGTATTCTACTTTTCAGTGACCTTCTGAGGCGTTGAGAGGCTATAGATTTTGCTAGGAGGATCAGTAAAAATGTTTCAGTTTGTCCCTTGGATGACTTTTTGGGGGAGGCTTGCATGTATTTTTTAGTTTTACTCATAGAACAAAATAAATGAACATTGGATTATTGGTGCTCCAGAGGAGAGAGTAATTGTTGTGTCATTTCAAGTTTGTGAAAATGCCTGTATGTAGCTTAACTGAGACTGATGGTAACTTGTTTCTCCTGAATTCAGTTTCACAGCACTGTGGAATCAGTACTAATATCCAACTGATGTTTTATCCTGTTTAAGGATAGTATTGATCCAAACTGCCCCCAGTTAATCCATCTGCAAAGGTATTTTGCCTTTGTGCTTCTACTGTTGGAGTTGTAACACCACAAGTGTCAAAGTGCTGCATTGTTTCCATGTTCCATCAGGTAGTAGAATAGCTATAACCAAAGCCTGGCAAGTCTCACAAGACCCTGCCTGCATTTATGAGCCTGAAAAAAGCTACTCCTTTATGCCAGACCAGAAACAAATGAAAAGAATACGCAAGTACGAAACTGTGATCCCTTTAAAGCTGTGGAAACAAGGAAAAGAAGTGAAAGAGTTTGGCACTCACATCCTGTTGCAATTTAATGGGACTTAAACTTCGCAAAGTCAGACAGAAGTCTTAAATTTGGGACCAGATTTTGAAAAGATTTTACATATTGAATGAAGACATGCATACAGTCATGTCTTCAGGAGCTGGCTGCCCAGCTCTGGGACATCCCTGTGTTATAGGAGCCAGGTAATACCAAAGGTAGGTAAAGTGTTTGAAACTCTCTCCTACATCTTTCTTAGGTGTTGTTTGCTGTCAATGACTCCTAATTTTCTGTCCATTTAAGAGTACTTAATATTTATATTTTATATTCATTTTTATTCTTAGGAGATAAAAGTAGCTAATAGTATAAGTAGCTAATAGCTGTCCTATATTAATCATGAACAATCTTATCCCATTTCTGAAAAATGTATCATGGGAATTGTGTGGAGATCTTCCTTCACAGTAGTTGCAGAGATTTAATTGAATCTTTCTTTATCAATGATAAAGATAAAAATATATTTATAATCTTTTATTGATTATTAAAAATACTTTTAAAAAAGCTTTTAGGATGTTTATTTTTGAAATCTCAAAAATATTTTCAGAGGACATTGATAACAGAATTGTTTTTCTATTAAAATAGTTCCTATAGAGGCTAAAATAAGACTCCATGATTTTTATAACCCAGCTGGTATAGCTATGTTTGAAAACAGGGCTTGAAATAAAACAGAAATAGTTGTGGGTTGTTTGTATACAAACTGTATTTAACAGTATGGGTTATATTAAGACCTTAACAGAAAAAGTAACTGCAACCCTGCTGCTTTGTGAAAGAACTTGATGTAATAAAGAGATTAATTTACCCACTTCTTCTGTTCCCAGAGGAGAGTAGTACAGTGAATTAACAATATAATAGTATAATGTAATATAAAATTCTACAATATATTATAATATAATTGTATAATGAATTATAAAATTTTATCAATTAGTAGGCCAAGGAAGACTCCCAGTTAAATCAGTTCCCACAAACTACTTTCCAGACACAACATTTTTCCAAAAATAATATTATAATCTTCTTGACTAGCAAATTCCTTCAGTTCTTTTCTGTATTAGTCAAAAATTTCTTCACTCTCCTCCAAATAGATGCAGTAAAGAGACAATGATCAGGGTAAAAAAATGGCTTAATGACATTCTTGCCTCTTCCCAATGACTGTCAAATGTCTCCTTACAACATGATCCCACTGTGTTAGAAGCTGCCTAATTAAAATTCCATGCAGCCTTTTGAAAGCAGAGCATGTTTATCACAATATGATAAACTGTATTTCAATGTGCTGCCTCACTCTTATTAACTAAATGTTGCATTTGTTTGATACCTGCAGTGCTATATATATAATTGCTAGCAGTCTCATGATGCCTAACATATTCAGCTACTTCTGATGTACAGGGTTTTTTTCTTGTCAAATGTTTCATTGTTGTAGCTAGATCTAGCAGCTGTGCTCTGGTAAATAACTTCTCATTCGGAGAAAGCAGTGAGAGTGCTGTCTTGTCAGATGGGGTTTTTGCACTAAGTATCTTGGCCAATTGCTCCGACTGGAGGGAAATTGTTAAGATGTTTCTATCACAGGAGCTTCTTGCTGCCAAATAAATGAGGCAAGTGTGGCAAACTGATCTGTGCTCACTTGTGTTAGCATTAATGGAAAACATCTGAAAAACACTGGGATTTGACTGTAGGTGTGAGCAGGGATCTGTGAGGAATTGTGCCTCTACTTAACATATAATGCCTTCCAGTGTCAGAAATATTGATCATCATCTCTGCCCTTGTGCTCAGCCATCCTGTTATGAATAAAACATCTGGGAGTGGAACTTCAACCATTTACTGGTTTGAGTCTTATTTCCACAGAATAAGATCACTGGTGTCTCTCATGTATCAATCAAGATGTCTAAGACAGGGATCTTCAATAATTTTTTCCTTATCTCTGAAATTTCAGCATTCCACAGAGCTTTTTCTTACAAAATCTATATTTAAACAGAGTATGCTTTGTTGCTTCTCTACATAACATATAGCATAGGATTAAACTGTCTTTAGGATAGCTATTTAATTTCATAGATAAATCTTACTTATTTTATCACTGTTCCTTTCCCTCACCCATTGCACCATTAATTATGAGCATAAAATAGTCAATTAATTAAGATTGAAAGATTTGGTTATAGTCCAGACCTCTGGCAGCATTTTTCCACTCACTTTATCTTTCTATAATCTTTTTTAAAACTAAAGCCACTGCTGAATATGAAGTAAAACATCACTGTAACTAAGTCCAAAAGAATTTCAGAGAAGAGGTAAAAACAGAGGTCCTGAATCTCATAGCTTGAAGGCTGGGTAAATGCTTTATAGATATTGCCTACTAAATTAGGGGGAAAAAAATGAAAATGTTAATTGAAAAAAAAATAAAGAAGAAATAACATCTCTTTGGGAAAGATCTAAACCAAGAGCAGCTAATCTCTTCCAGTAGATATCTAGCAGACATTATACTCAGACATTAAAATCTTGTATGAAAAGAGAATTACAGTATTCTACACAAGCTAGTGTCAGTCTTTGCTGTGGGAGGGTATCTACCAGTGATGTAAAGGGAGAGTTTACAGCAAATTTTGGCACGTTGAATTTGGTAATTTTTGAATCTTATTCTTATGTTCAGGAGGAACTAAATATAACTTGCAGTGTGCATGACTACATCTTTATCTAATCTGAATAGAGGTGAAACACAAAGTATTTCTGGGCATTCCCTTTTAGATAGTCATCCCTAAGGTAAATTGCTTGTGTGACAGGCAGGGTTCACAGTGTTAGTGGTGTGCAAGTCTGACTTCACAGGCTAACTCTGCTTAGTAGGTAGTTTGAACATAATGGTAATTAATGGCCTTCTGAACAGGTCCATACCAGGAACACTGCAATACAAATCATGTCAATATAGACAAGGCTGTGTTCCAATAAATATTTTCAGCTTCTGATCAGAGAATATGGCGCTTGTATAGGTTCACAGGATGGTGTGAAGGATTGGACGGGACCACAAGAGGCCGTCTAGTCCATCCCTCTGCTCAACACAGGTCTCGTTAGAGCAGTCTGTACAGTACCTTTTGTGAAGGATAGCCACAGTTTCTCCTGTAAATCTCCCTTTCAGTTCCTGGAGATGATGTGTGAAAAAACCCCAAACATACATTTCTTTTCCATGCAGACTTTTTTCTCAAGAGAAGTTCAGTGCTGTATTGTGAGCCACTCCAGTCTGAACAGCAGGCACTGATCCTGATACTTGATCAGGCACTTACAGAACTTGATTTCTCAGTTCTAGAACAGGTTCTAAATTCTGAAACATTACTTAATCTTCCAGTGTTATTTTTCATCCTACATTTTCATAAGGGCTTTCTCTTAACCCAATGAGATATTTCGTGAAAGTAATGCTAGTACTATCTGGCTGATACTTGTCTGAAGTCTGTGCTAGTAGAATGAGACTAGCCTGTCAGGTTCCTCCTCATCTTGGCTTCATGGATCCTAGTTTGGCATAATGAGACTGCAAAGAATTCACAGAGGCACAGTGAGAAGCTCACTCTAATGAGGCATCAGATCACTGCATTGAACAAAGCACAGGATTATTTTTAATACTGTGTCCTTGTTCACATCAATTTAAATGACAGGCAGATATACTTTTAATTAAATATTTTTACACCAATTAGTTTAATGTCAAAAAGTTAAGCTATATGAAAAAAATGAGAAAAACTAACAATTTCTTTTGAGAATGAAATTACTACAATATAGATAAAAGCAGAACAAATGTTCTTGTGTTATATATGTTGTGAGATAACTTCTTTGTTAGGTACAGAGTGTAACTTTTGGTCTTTGATATGGATGAGAGATGCTCATCTTACATTTGCAAATTTTTTTTAAGTCCAGAGAAGGAAATCTGGAGATAGAAGGAGAGTTGGGAAATAAGATGGGTGATCTTAAACTTTCCTTAGAAAGAGAATGAAGAAAAGCTGGACAGGAAGATTAATCTAACTGACAAAGGGAGAGAAAATATATGTTAAAATGTTGCTTTCTTAGTCAAATGGGTACCCACCAAAATATCCAAGAACTTCCATGCTGGCATAAATGAGAAGACCTTCATAATTCTTTTCTAATGCCACAGCAGTCAGGAGCAAAACAATATATTTTCAGCTTCACCTCCCCTCAGAGTGTTGATGTTCCTGAGCTGAAGTAGGGGAACAAATTTTAAAAAAATAGCTGGCAAAAATTTTAGATTAAGAAGTAGGAACATAAGGAGTGAGAGAAATATGAACAGAAAAAGCATGACACTGTAAAACAGAAAATCTGGTGGGAAAGGAGAAAAGAGAGGACTTGGACAAAGGGGGAAGAAAACAGTAAATGTGATCACTGAGTACCCCAAGAAGGAATACAAAAATTAGAGAGCATTGAATCAGTTAAGATATTGCACTTTGAATTTAGGAGGACTTATATAAGTATATTAATGGTTTTGGACTGTGCTGTGTTGACCCTGGCTGGAT
Organism: Anthoscopus minutus; assembly: GCA_013399455.1. Classification (NCBI taxonomy): domain Eukaryota; kingdom Metazoa; phylum Chordata; class Aves; order Passeriformes; family Paridae; genus Anthoscopus; species Anthoscopus minutus. Next base: position 10,357 of record VWYI01031721.1, on the reverse strand, counting down.
GCCAGCTGCCCATCAAAGCTGTGTTATCACTCTCCTTCTCAGCTGGGTGGGGAAGAGGAAACACAACAACTCGTTGGTCATGATAAGAGCAGGGAGAGATCAGTCCTGTTATCATCACAGACACAACAGACTTGACTTGAGGAAAACTTGATTTAATTTATAGCAAATTGAATTAGACTAAGATAATGAGGAATAAAACCAAATTTAAAAACCACATTTTACCCACATCTCCCTTCTTGCTAGACGTTACTTCACTCCCTATTTTCTCTCCTTCCTTCCTCACAGTGCAGGGCAATGGGGAATGGGAGATGCAAACAATTTGTCACATATTGTTTGTACCATTCCTTCCTCTTCTTGGACAGGACTTCTTACACTGCCCCTGCTCCAGTGTGGGTCCCTTCCATGGGTGCAGTCCTTCAGGCACAGCCTTCTCCAGGATGGGTCCCCCATGGAGTCCCACGTCCTGTCAGCAAACCTGCTCCTGTGTGGGTTTCTCTCTCCATGGGTCCACAGATCCTGCCAGGACTTGCTCCAGTGCATGCTTCCCATAGGGCCAGAGCCTCCTTCAGGCACCCACTGCTCCAGTGTGGGATCCTCCATGGGCTGCAGATGGATCTCTGCTCCGTGGTGGACTTCCATGGGCTGCAGGGGAACATCCTGCCTCACCACGGTCTGCAAAACGGGCTGCAGGGGAATCTGTTCTGGTTCTGGGATATCTCCCCCTGCTCCTTCTTCACTGACCTTGGTGTCTGAAAGGCTCTTTCTCTCCTCCTCTCCTGCTGATGTTACTGTTGTGCAGGCTTTTTTTCCCCTTAACTGTGTTACAGCAGAAATGCTGCCACCATTGCTGATGGGCTTGGCCTTGGCCCCGGGGGCCAGCAGGCTTTGGCTCCACTTAGCATAAGGGAAACTTCTCATAGCTTTGCACAGCAGCCAAATCTGAAGCTAAAACCTTTCCACACAGATCCAATACGTTGGCAAGTGACTGCTCATTGTAACCTTGACTGTGGCCAGGGCAAATTTTGCTATTGTTTCCCTGTTAATGTTATAGTGAAAAATGAAGGATAAAAATAATCTGTAGTGCAAGCAATGATGTCACATGGGTGGTGGATTACCCTGGACGATTTAAGGTTGAGGATATATTTTTGAAAAAATTGACCTAAAAGTCATGTTTTGTACAGCTTCTGATAATAGTTATTGAGCTGAGAATAACTAAGATGGATTTTATTCTAATGGAAATAAGTGTTGGGATGAAGCAAAATGAGAAGGCAGACAAGAGCAGTGAAAAAATCCCTAAGAGGTGAGCTCAGCAGTGCTGTGATAAGGTATAGTCAATGCTGTAGTATATGTACCATCTTTTTGTGTGTTACACCTTCACATCCAAAGCAAGACTCATACTCAGGAAGTTGCATGGGTTGGAAGCTTCACAGCTAAGGTGCCTTTCCTCATGTGAAAAAGTGGCTCACCATCATGTGTTTCACAAGCATTCCCATTGGCTAAGGAGGATGCTCCTCTTTCAAGTTTTGTACAGTTGGTAACCTACTTGTTTGGAAAAATCTAGTGGATCTTTTCTTAGAAGTAAAAAGTACTAAGTATTGTTTAAAAAAATCTACTAAATTTATCAACAGTTAAGCTATGCTAATTGACAAACTATACATAATAATAATTCACTTTGGAAGCCCCAAATTATTTTCTTTTAAGATTTTTTTCAAATTCATGATCAGTGCATATTCATTAGTTCTCTTCCTATTCATAACATATGGCTGTTTTATTTATTAGGTTGTTTTCTATTCAGAAAAGGTAATGTAATTCAGTGAGAACAACACATTTCTAAAATAATGTGAAATTCTGTAATTTTATGTGACCAAGTTTACCTACTTGTGATACCATTTCATAAAAGCATTTTTCTTGTTCTTATTAATTGAAAATTATAATATATTCATGTTATTTTTAGGTTGAAAAGTGATGCAGTAGCAAGCATGAAGATTAGAGATTCAAACTGTGTATATGCACATAGATATATGTCTTGCATTAAGGGGAGGGAAACTGCTTTATGGATTTTCAGAGGCATCTCCAATTTAACAAATACTTGAGCTTAGGTGCCTGTCTCTTAACTCCCATAGAGAGGATTACCTTTTGGCAGACTTCTGAAAGCTTTTCAACAATCTTCAAGGGCTACTGTGAGTTGCATGTGAAAATAATAAGCAACTGGAGATCCATTTAAATGGAACATTGTTAAAAACAAATTCTCATTAAATCAGTTTTATATATAAAGCTATGAAAACTGTTTTTACCCTTCTCTGGATCTGAAAAAACTTCCTGCTGTGTCTAGACTCAACAAATGCAGCTTTCCCTCCCCCC
>VWYI01031719.1:92663-158029 GCA_013399455.1 Anthoscopus minutus | reverse complement strand
CCCGGGGGATGTCCCCTCCGCCCCACAGCCCGGGGGATGTCCCCTGCGCCCCACAGCCCCGGGGATGCCCCCTCCGCCCCACAGCCCCGGGGATGTCCCCTGCGCCCCACAGCCCGGGGGATGCCCCCTCCGCGCCTTGGTCCTCTCTGCCTCAAGCCTGGGGACATTCCCTCTGCGCCTCCAGTGCCCGGCACAGCTTCAGCACCTGCTCTGATCGCGCTCCCCACCCACATCCACCTACTTCAGGCGTTCCTTTGCTATTCGCAATTACGGAGCAGCCTGGCCACCCTACAGGGGTTGTTTCAGAACAGCTTAGTCCTTCTTGAACCAGCAAGAACAACAAAGCAGGGCGCTCGTCTTTGATGTGTGCGGTTAAAGCCAAGCAGAAGCACCAATTCCGCAAAGAAAAGCTCTTATGAGCACAGAAACCGCAGCCCAGCAGCTGCCGCGTCCGGCCTCCCCGCCGGGTACCTCTGCGGGCTCCCGCGCACAGCGCAGCCGCTCCTGCAGCTCCAGCACTCTCCGCACAACGCTCCGCCCCTTCTCCGCCATGGCAGCGCCGCCGCTCCGCCCCTTCTCCGCCTCGGCCTCGGCGCCGCCACCGGGGCTCCTCAGCTGCCGCCCGGCCTTCTTGTAGCCGGCCCGGCTCCGCCATTGGCCGTTCATCCCGGCGCGGCTGGTTGCTGAGAGCAGCGGTCGGGCTGGTTGCTCGCTCCCAGCAATAACAGCGCGGACTGTGTGCTCTGCTGTGCCCCGCTGGAGTCCATTTGAACGTACAGGGCAGTACTGAGCAAGCACAGCGTAGCTGCGGTGAGCCGTGGGGGCGCGGCCTGCCCAGGGAGCGCCGTGCCCCTGCCACGGCGGGCCTGTCGGGGCGGCCGTGCCAGCCTCGGGAGCAGCCCCGAGCAGACCTTGTCCTGCCTGCGCTAGGTGGGACACGGACAGTGTCGCTTGCTGGTGCACAGCTGTCCTGTTACCTGCAGCAACCCGAGGCCCGTGGCATCCCTGTGCGTGGCTACGCGGCTGCCCTGTGGAAGGGTGCCTTGCGTTGGGGTAGCGAGGCCGAGCCATGAAGCTGCGAGTGGCGCCCGCAGGTAGCCTGCTGCAGTCCTGACTCGGTCTGAAGGGGACATCGGAACATCCTTTTCTTTAGGTTCTGCCCTATTTACAGCCTGATGCCTAATTCTTTTTTTTTTGGGGGGGGTAGAGAGACTTAGCACTTTTGGGCCCTTCATCGTTCAGTAGGGATCTCCCATGGATTACCTAAAAAGCTTATGACAAGGAATCGGTCTTCGTGCTGTGCGAACTGTGCATCTGAAACGAGATCTCTGCCATGGAGCTTGCTGGGGCTGAGCACGTGCTTGTAAGACTGCCAAGCTGAATGAGTCCTTCTTAAAATCTGCATGTTTGCAGAATTTCCTGTGAAGTTATATAGATGTAATGAAAACAGGTACACAGAACACCTTTCACTATTTAAAGTGGTGTTTGAGAGAAGTGTTAAAAGAAAGTGCATCCAGTCTGAACCACAACAGAATTTTAAGTAGGCAAAAGTCTGCTATTTGCACATTAGGATTGCTACTCTTGCAAAATAGATCTTATTACAGCTTGGCATACTTTATAGAAAATTCATCAGAGAAACCAAAGTAGCTAATAGGGCAATACAGTACATAGAGCACCCAAGCTGGAAATGGGAAAAATCAATCCAGGTCCCTGATGCAGACTGTCTCTCCAGTTACCATACTCATGTTTTTATTTTACAGAAATAATTCATCTTCACATTATGTAGAGACATCACCAACCCCACTTTAAAATAGGCCACTCACAACTAGTTACTCTTCAGTCTTCTGGCCCAAATGGTATATTATTTACACTAAGTGGGATTTATGCAAACAGTTTTGTCAACATCTTTAGTTGACCAAGGTTCATCTCCACGTGGCCATGGCTGTGACACTTGAGTTCCACCAACAAATCAGAACATGTTGACTTCAAACATGAGGCTTTCCATTTCCAGAAAGACTGCAGTAAAGATTGTGCATGATTAGAAAAGATTGTTACAATCACCTAAAGGCCTGTCTTTCCTGACAAAAGGACTTTCTTTCCCTGTTGTTGATTCTGAACCATGCACATGGAGCAAATAATAACATTGGTTTTGTTCATTGGTCTGAGAACAAATCTCTTGAAAGCTTCTGCTTTTTCCCCCTAAAATGTTAAAACATTACTTCATGACCTGCTTCTGCTGCATGAATTGATAGTATTGTCCTTAGTCACTGGTATTGACCAATTGATTATGAAGAAAAGTAAATACTTTCTCCCTAAGATTCACTCATACCTGAAAGGATACATCTTGAGAGGCTGAAGGTACTTGAAAGAAATATATTACTCCCTGTTTAAAGTGAGAAGACAATAATCTGATTGCAGGAAATCGAAAGGAGTTCCCTCAATATATGTTTTATAGTAATTAAGTTCTATGCCATGTAAAAGGAAATAATCAGAAAGAACGTGCTATTTTCAAGATGCGAGGGAAACATTTTTGAGTATCTGAAAATTAAAAAGCATAATAAATCAAAGTTTTATTTTTAAAACTTGCATATGTAAATTACATATATGTATGATCTGCATTATGCAAATATATAATGATATTTGATCCTGGTATTAGTTCCTTTTAAAAGACTATTGTGTGCTAATTAATGCAAAATGAGAAGGTCAACTTCCAACATAAGCTTGTGTGCCACACAGTATCCAAGTATGCCATCAGTTGTCCTCTGATCTCGAAGATCTAAAAACCAAAGGTTTTGTGGACTTGTCCTAACATAGAACCAAAGTTTCAGAACAATGTGAGATGATTGCTAGTTTTAGTACACTGAGATATTGACTCAATCCCCACAAGATGGTTATCTCCGTACTGCCCAGTTCAAAGTATGTTCAGTATTTTCTGTAAATCAGAACTATGTTTTGTCTCTTCAGTAAGGATGCTTCTCCATTGGTGTTTCTGGTTGGTTTTTTTTTAACAGTAAATCATATAAGGATGTTGGAAACACATTCATAGAGACTGAATAAGAAATTTATTTTACAATATGCTACTAAATTTTAAATATGTGAAAATTAGAATAATTTTTCTACATATCATAATAGTATGTTCGTTCTGGAGGACAGTTTTCCTCTTTATTAAAAAGAAAATAACTGAAAAATAACAAAAGAAAAAATAATCTTTCTCTGAAAAACAGAGAGAGGCCTTTTAGAGCATCTTAAAATTATGAAAATTGATAGAAATCGGAATGAGCTGTTAGAAAAGATAACACTGAGTAGCTATGGTTCACTGATATGAAATACGTTTGGCACTACTGTTTTAGAAATGTGCTTATTCTAACTACAAGACCTAATATATTACAAGTTGCATGAAAATCATAATTGATCCTATTAATGTAAAGCTTCAAATATTGAAGATAGTTGTTGATGTAAGTAATTTTATAATTAGATTGAACTGGTAAATTAAAATACATTGAGATGTGTTAAGATGATGGTAGATGTCATCTGACATTAAATTAATGCTATAGTTAGTTGTATTTTTGAGGCAGTAGGAATCTGCATGGGAGGAAGAAAAAGACGTACATATTGGTTTGGCAGAGCCTGGTTTTAGGTAGCAGGAGGGCCACAAAGATGGCTCCTGGAACTGCTGGAAGCTTCCCACCATGTCCAGCAGAGTCACTCCCTGATGGCTCTGAGGATGGACATGCTGCTGGGCAAAGCTGGGCCAGTGAGAGAGGCTGGGAACACATATGTCTGTGATGACATATATGAGAAGAAAATCAAAACAAAGTCACAGGCTTTTGCTTCTAGTCAGCGAAGAGGAGATGGGAACATATGAGGGAAACAACATGGAGACACCAAGGTCAGTGGAGAAGGAGGTGGAGGAATTGCTCCAGGCACTGGAGCCAAGATTGCCTGCAGGCCATGGTGAGACCATGGTGAAGAGAGACCATGGGAGAGTGACCCATATCACAGCAGATTTGGGAGGACTTCTGCTCTGAGAGTGGACCCATGCTGGAGAAGTTCACAGAGAGCTGTCTCCCATGGGAGGGACCCCATGGCCTCACAGGGGAAGGACTCCTCCCAGAGCAGGGGAAAGAAATCTTGGAGATGAACTGAAACCAAAACCCCCATGCCCTGTCTCCCTGTGCTGTCTGTGGGAAGGAGAGAGAGGCTGGGGGAGAGAACAGTGTTTTAAGGGCTTAGTTTACATCTCATTATCCTCCTCTGATTTTATTAGTGATAAATTCAGTTTGCAACTTAAGTTTGAGCCTGCTTTGCCCTTGAAGTATTTCTCCCAGTCCTTATCTAACTCACGAAACCTTTGTTATTTTTTTTTCTCTCCTCTGTCCAGCTGTAGCAGGAGAGGGTCAGCAAGTGACTGCTGTGGGTGCCTGGCATTGAGTCAGTGTCAAATGACAATACAGTAGATAGAGACTCCCTATTTACAGGAAATCACAAGGAAAAGATGAAGCGGGATGGCTACAAATTACTCCTGAGGGGATTATGATTTGACACAAGAGGAAAATTTTTCACAATGAGAATATAATCTCCCCAGGGAACTAAGTGGTATATTCCCCAAGGTTGGGCACTTTTTGCCTGAAGATTTGCCTGAAGAGACTACTGGACTATGTTTTCAAGAGGATGCTTTTGCCAAGAAAGGGAGGACCAGGTGATCCTTGGTATTCCTTCCAACCTGGTAGTCCATGATTTTACAAAAATGAAGTTTTGTCCTTAGTTTTTCATAGCTGTGGCCCTATTTTTCAAAAGGAAAGCTAATTGCTATTGGGAGGGCTGAGCCTTATGTCTCTCCTTCACTCTCATTTCACACATTTGACTGACTCGAATTTTCTATTCTGTTTTATCATTCTTACCTTGTGATGTTTTGTAGCTCCACCCAGACAGCAATGACCTTTTAGTTCAAAATGACAAGTGTTATTTGACAGCGGTTGTTGTAAAAGCCCATCTGAGCCTGAAGGCAGCCAAATAAATCTATGATTAAGCATTACACAAAGCACAGCCAAGAGAAAATCTTCCTGTTCTCAGACTTCCGCCTCCCCCTGTACTCTTCCCTTCCCATGCAGGCATGTGCACTCTTTTTATCTCTCCCATGGGATGAAATTCTCCTGGGATGTGAAGGTTTGGCTTTATATTATTCCTGAGGTTGCCTGGCAAGAATGCAGAGATAAATTATTCCAGTGTACGGTATAACCCTCCAGTTAGGATACACACTTGAGAGACAGAAGATCGAAGTTCACATCTCTGAAAATGTGTCAGGATGTGAACCATAATCTTCAAAAGCTGGGGCAAGGCTTTATGGAAGCAGTGACCTAATCCCACAAAACAGAACATGACTGAATCCTCATCAGCCAGTCTCCTTTCCTCTGCCTGGAGTTAAAGCATGGAAAATCTAAGAAAGTGTAAAGTGCAAGCTTTTCCATTCTGTTTTCTGTGGGTTATTTTAGGTCATAGAATAATAATAATCATGGAATGGGTTTTGATGGGACCTTCAAAGACAATGTAGTTCCAACCCCTCTGCCATGGGACATATTCTGCTAGACAAAGTTGTTTAAAGTTCCATCCAACCTGGCCTTGAACACTTCCAGCGATGGAGCATCCACAGCTTCTCTGCGCATCCTGTTCCAGTGCCTTGCCACCCTCATCTAAAAAAGTCTCTTTCTTGTGTCCAGTCTAAACCTGTGCCCTTCCCTAACCATAGGGCTTTTGCCCTTTTTTGCTGGAAGCTGGTGAACCCAGTGGTTCACCTTACACTTACCTGAGGCAGTTATTATGTGCTGTAGTTATCTTCACCTTCCCCTCCCTTTCCTCCCCTGAACCGGTGTTTGCAGGATCCAGGCTTGTCCTCTTGATTTCCAGCGGCCAGGCAGCCCAGGGAAGCTGAGCTCCCGTGGCTGGGCAGAGGCACAGAGCAAGGCATGGAGAGGAGGGGTCATTTTAAAGAGCACCCGAGCACAGGCTCCCGTCTCTCTTGCTCACTGTGACAGTGAAGTGCCTCACTGAAAACCAGTAGGCTGGGACTTAAGTGGCCTCTGATCTTTCTCACTGTTTTTCCCCCACAATTCCTCTCTTTTTATGTTCGCATTTTCCAAGGAAGAGGCATTTTCACGGACAACCCTGGGACAGTATCTTTCTGAGGAGGGTAAGAGGCTTTTAACTCCTTTGATAGTTTTTAGGAGGTGGCATTTTAAAGCAAGGGGGAGGCTGGTTAGTATAATGCATTGTTTTGGGACCCCAAGTGTCCTTTGGCATGACTGGTACCTAGGCTAAAATAAAGTAGGTGAAACCAAACAATCATTGAAAACCAAATCACTCAGGGTTTTCAAAGTTCAGTAACTTGGTTTTATTATAGGATTGTTTGATTTGTTTCAGTAGGTTTGCATGTCCCGTCACTTACAGTGCTTGTACACTAAGCTAGCTTGTGAAATTTCTGCTGATGAAAAAGCATTTCTCGGGAAAAAACTTTAGATAGTGAGTATTTTTGACAGAGAGCTTAAAATGTATTTAAATGAGCTCTGCAATGATGCAATGAGGCAATAAACATTCAGTACTACATGTATTACAAATTTTAAGTTACAAGTCTCTAAAAATACTGAGAACAGCAGATAAGGCTGCCAGAAGAATATGTCTTCGCTAACTTTAAAATTGTTACTATTAGTATAAAAAGCTATAACTGTGTGAATAACATACAAAGTAATCCAAAAGTTTTGTTTTGCTTTTTTTTCATGCCAACAAATATACACGACACTTGCAACACCATAGGGTTTTTGCAACAGAAGTTGTGTTAAACATCCAACTATACTAAAACACCAGCTATACTTTCAACTGAACCTGTCTTAAAATGGCAAGCTGCTGGGAGGTTGCTATTCTGGGAGGTGACTGATAGGTCTCAACAGATGCAGCTCCTGGAATGCAGCCGGAGTGGGAGAGCCAGGCAGCAGCTGACCCCTGCACTGGCACACTGGCATATCAGAGATCACAGCTCACGTCAGCACAGGCTGACACTGACACTCTGGGCACACATGGCTCTCTCCCTTGCCTGCTCTGCACATGGTCTTCACCCAGCAGCAGCAGCAGCAAAAAACTGCTGATGCTCACAGGCAGCAACCATTCCTTTCTATAATTAAATTACCATTTTGCTACATGCTGTGTGCTTAAGGAAGAAATGATCTGCTGAGATTCTAGATTGAAACATTAATCCAATCTTTTTATTTTGTTATCTATAATAAATCAGTCATTTGATTTCTCATTAATTAGCATTTTTTCATGTTCAAGTTTTTGTGACTGCAAGGATCACAAAGAAAATTAGCATGTGTAAATTGTTTTTAAATCAATGGATATAGTGGAGATAAATGCAATGTTTGAATCTATTTGAATGCTGATCTCCACAATTCTGTTTAAATTGTGTTATTGAAGATCAGTGCTTTCTTTCAAGTATATTTGCACATATATATATTTGTTTCAAATAACTCCTTTGTTACTAGGGGCTGTCTCACATTTCATTTGACAAAAAAGTGGCTCTTTATTACATTGAGAGCTTGCCTAGAGCTGATATGTATAATTTAAGTATGTGTTCTGACATGACTGTGGGACTGATTCTTTCCTTCCCATATGCAAAACATGTTTAAAATAACACATCCTGATAGAGTTTGTGAGACATTTTTTCAAATAGAAGTTAGACATCTTCTGCCCAAATCTCCACAAAATCCTAAAAGTAGGATTATAGATTTCAAATTACTGATACTGAAAAGCAATCAAAATATGCTATGAGCAGAACATATTTGTGCATCTGACACAGGAAGTAGAACACTATCAGTCTATAAAATGAAAAGTTACAAAAACCTGGAAGCAGTTTGAAGCAGGACCTAAATCTCAAATCAATATGATATCATATTAAAATCCTCTTTCTCTTTATGTCTCATCTGGCTTTTGTTTCTTTAAGAATTTTTCCCAGTCTTAATATTTCCTAGTCAAGTTCTGAACTCACGTGTAAGTCTGTAGCAGCCCTAGAGTAAGGATAAACAAACTTGGGGGTCTGCATATTTCCTATGCTTCAGGATAATGAATTCAGGTCTAGAACCTGTCTGATTTAAATAAATATATACAAAATTTTACACTCTGGCAAACCCATTTAGAGAATTTAACTTTCTGAATGTGGTGATAATAGGTGAATGTTAACTTATTATCTTGTTATTTAAAACAAAAAGAAATTACTGAATTACTACGCTGAATTACTACACGGCTGTAGGTATATTCTTCACAGTTGGAGTACTGATTGTTATTAATAAGCAGCCATGCTGTAACCTAGAACTTAGGAAGACAGATTATCCTGTGTGTTTGGTTTTGTGGCATTATGCATCTTGACAAATGTTAGATTTGTTGCATAATTACATAGCTATCAAATTTCACAACTGTGGTGTTTAATTTTATTTTTAGCAATTGCTTGGCTGTAATATTTTATTGCAGTCATGGCCCCTAAGAAGAAGAATGTGAAAAAGAACAAAGCAGATGTCAACGAAACAACTATTATTGTGGAAGATGGCCCCCTCAGTAAACTAAATGGCTTGAATGGACTCTTGGAAGGAGGAAATGGTTTCAGCTGCATCTCATCTGAGGTGTCTGACCCATCATACTGCCCAAACCTCTTGGAAGGTCTAAGCAAAATGAGACAAGAAAATTTCCTTTGTGACTTGACTATCAGTACCAAAACCAAATCATTCGGTGTTCATAAGGTAGTGATGGCTTCAAGCAGTGAATACTTTCACAACATTTTAAAGAAAGATCCATCCACCCAAAGAGTGGACCTCAATGATGTGTCCCCAGTGGGTCTAGCTACTGTTATCACCTATGCTTACACTGGAAAACTTACTCTCTCACTTTACACAATAGGTAGTATTATTTCCACTGCAATTTATCTACAGATTCACACCCTTACAAAGATGTGCTGTGATTTTCTAGTCCAAGAAATCAGTGTTGAGAACTGTATGTACATTGCCAATATTGCAGAAACATACGGACTAAAAACAACCAAGGAAGCAGCGCACAAATTTATTAAAGAAAACTTCATTGAATTTTCAGAAACTGATCAGTTTCTAAAACTTACTTTTGATCAGATTAATGAACTTCTTGCAGATGATGACTTACAGTTGCCTTCTGAAATTGTTGCATTCCAGATTGCAATAAAATGGCTGGAATTTGACCAAAAAAGAGTAAAGTTTGCTGCCAATCTCTTAAGTAACATCCGTTTTGGTACCATCTCAGCCCAAGACCTTGTCAATTATGTTCAAACTGTGCCAAGAATGATGCAAGATGCAGACTGCCATAAGCTCCTAGTGGATGCCATGAACTATCACTTGCTTCCCTATCACCAGAATACACTTCAGTCCAGAAGAACAAGGATCCGTGGAGGTTTCAGAGTCTTAGTTACTGTTGGGGGACGTCCTGCTTTAACAGAAAAGTCTCTTAGCAGAGACATCTTATACAGAGATCCTGAAAACGGATGGAAGAAGCTAAGTGAAATGCCTGCTAAAAGTTTTAACCAGTGTGTCACAGTGATGGATGGATTTCTCTATGTGGCTGGTGGAGAAGACCAGAATGATGCCAGGAACCAAGCCAAGCATGCAGTCAGCAATTTCTGCAGGTAACTGCTATTTCTTTAAAAGGGATGGCAATATCTGTTCCACAGAAAGCAGGTAGACAGACTAAGCTGGCTTGTGTCATGCAACATTAATCACTTGGATAAAGAGGACAATGTAGGGGAGGTATAGATGCTATTCTATATAAAACTTTGAATGAACAGAAATATACAACTGGAGTTATACAAAAAATTCACCATGGTTACACACACACACTGAGAAGTGAGGAAAAACTGAAAAAACGTATTCCAAGTGGAGGAAATAGATAGGTACATTAAATAGGAAGTCATGGGTTATTCTAAGGAGATTTCTCAAATTTTCAAAAGCTTTTGATGCTTCACAGAAAGTTTGTATAACCACTTTTAGATATTATAGCCTTCACTTTCTATTCACCATTCACCATATGTTCAACAGCTTTTGTATTGAATTTCATATCCTTTATTTTTTTTATTATTATTGTCAAGAGTTTAGAAACAATTGTTTGAACCATTGCTTGAAGGCTGTCTTTTACAGTGTACCCCAATCAATAGCTCGCTTCTAAAATACTGCAGTTCCTATCTATAGTCATCCAAGACTTGCGCTGGTGATAGCAAGGTCAGAAGAGCACACACACTGACATGCAAGGTCACATGGGTGGTAGTGGTTTTTAAATAGTTCAGCCTAAAAGCTGGCAGTGCACAGTAGCTTGAAGAAAAGGCAAAACTTTCATCTGCCTTTTATCTAGTAACAGACTATGGGCATGTATTGGCATTACACAGCCTCAGTCTTACCAGTGCTTCCTTTTCTGCTCCCAGAAGGAACAGTCAGCTTCTCCCAAGGACATCAACCAGTATACCAAGTTAAAGAATGAGAAACATTTATGCATCAATTTTATTGTGTAATCTGCTTTGTCAGAAAAGTATCTGCTCTCTTAACCTTCTGCCTTTAAGCTATGCCTTACTTTGTCACAAGAAGTTGTGTCCTCAGTGCAGACCTGGTTGCAGGGAGGAGGTGGGGGAATCCTCGTTGTGCCCTTAACCTTGAGCATGTCAAGTCACATCAGTATGTCTGTGGACTTGCAGATGACAATGCTGAATGACAATTAGTATTTACTTTCCCATAGTCTTTTTCTCATGTGATTCTCTGGTCCCTTAGCATGCAACAGAAGCATGTGGTTCCACTGATGCACCTCACCCAGCATCTTCAGGAGTCACCGTTTGCCATTTCCTATTTCAAAGTTGCTCATTTAAATGTCAAGGACAAAGAGGGGAATGGTGTTAGAAAGCACAAATGCTCTTTCTGCATAAAACTTCCTCCATGGGAACAGGGAGGAAAGCATATACACCATTTAGAAAGCACTAAGAGGATGTAAGTATAAAGCACCACCTAAAGTTTTTAAAAACTCTATGAGTAAATTTAGACCTCTTTGCTGTGGGTGTAAAATGCAACAGAACTTCTAAAATTTCTGTTGTATCTTGAAAGTATCTCTTTTCAGTATTCTAATGAGATTATCTTACGGAAGAATCAGATTTACTTCATTAAAATAATACCGGGTTTGAATGATACACATTTTTTTTTCTCCAGTGAAAACCTAAATTTATTTGGAAATTTAATCAGGAAAGCCAGTTTCATTATGCTGACTTTTAATGGGCGAAATAACTAATTAAAATTCTAGCAAACTTTGTTCTTGCAGCAGTGGCATTGGAGTCCTGTATAATTTAGCAGAGCAGTAAATAAGACTGTTACCTTCTTTTTTTAATCCTTTCAGATATGACCCTCGTTTCAACAGCTGGATTCACTTGGCGAACATGAATCAGCGGCGCACCCACTTCAGCCTGAACGTGTTCAATGGCCTCCTCTTCGCTGTGGGTGGCCGCAACTCCGAGGGCTGCCTCTCCTCTGTCGAGTGCTACGTGCCTGCAACTAATCAGTGGCAGATGAAGGCCCCGCTGGAGGTGCCGCGGTGCTGCCACGCCAGCGCAGTGGTGGATGGCCAGATCCTGGTCACGGGAGGTTACATCAATAATGCTTACTCTCGCTCGGTGTGCATGTACGACCCCAGCAAAGATAGCTGGCAGGATAAGGCCAGCCTCAGCACCCCAAGGGGCTGGCACTGCGCAGTGTCCCTTATGGAGAGGGTCTATGTCATGGGTGGGTCTCAGCTGGGGGGGCGAGCGGAAAGGGTCGATGTTCTCCCTGTGGAGCTTTACAGCCCGTACACGGGGCAGTGGAATTACGTGGCGCCGCTTCAAACCGGAGTTAGCACGGCTGGCGCCTCCACCCTTAATGGGAAAATTTACTTAGTGGGTGGCTGGAATGAAGTAGAGAAAAAGTACAAAAAATGCATTCAGTGCTATAACCCAGACCTCAATGAATGGACAGAGGAAGATGAACTGCCTGAGGCCACTGTGGGCGTATCTTGTTGTACTATATCCATGCCCAACACCAAGACAAGGGAGTCCAGGGCCAGCTCAGTCTCTTCTGTCCCAGTCAGTATTTAAAGGCAGGTCTAACCAGCAATAAGTGAAAATGTTTACCAGCACAGCAATATAATTAACCCTTTAAGTAGAATTTTTGTGCTTATATGGAAAAAAAAATCAATAGCTTTGCAAATGTGCTTTTTAACAGTGCAAACTGGCCAGTTTTCACGAATTTTAGTACAGGTGGCATGAAACAGCACATTAGCGATAAGATCAATTTCTTAGCAGAGAAAGAGAGCTAACCCATAACCATAGAATTTCATTCTCTTCCTGACTTTGCCACTGAATTACTATACTGCCTGTGGCAAATAATTTCATTTCTTTATGCCTTGGTTTCCTTACCTGTAAAATAGAGATAAACTTGCTTCAGAAGATTGTTGTGAGGCTTTTTAATACTAAGTTTTAAACATTCAGAACTCAAAATGAAAGTCAGATATGACTAGTAATAAATCTCAATATAGACCAGGAATGTGCCATGTCATCATAAAATTGATCAGTTTTGTTCTTTTCTATGCATTTTTTATTTTCAGAAACAGAAGGGGAAAAAAGGTAAACCAAAAATACCGCATATAGCATGTGCATACTTTCTTTTTGGGGCAGAAACTTCTCAGAACATTTTCTCCTTCAGAAGGTAGAAAGAGTTCCTCATCTTCTGCCATGAAACTCTTTAATTCCTGTACCGAATGCTGTGACATGGCTTTCAAGATCTGAATCCACAAAATACTTTAGCTCCCATAAGCACTATGGGCCAGACCCAAGGGGCTACTTTGGGTGCCAGATGGCTCTCCTGACCTCTGTGTACACCAAGGAACATCACCTCATCCTCCTCCTCATGCTGGGGAGACACCCCTCTTATTCCAGGTGGAAAAACCTGGAAGCGGAGTTCATGCCAGAAGACACCAAGGGCAAATAGCAACTGAACATGGGGAAGATGCACAGAGCAAATTCCCTTATATTACTCCAGCAAACAACCAGGGGAGTGAGGAACAAAGATGAAATAATGACTTCAGGATCTGCCCTTTAGAATTTGTGTGGAAAACAGGGAATCATGGGAAAACTCCCTTAGTAGAAACAAAGAGATACCTTAACACCTTTCTTGCCAAGGGTAGGCACAACAACACCCAAAGGAACCTTCTCCTGGGCATACATACCATTAGGCATCTCCTTCTGAAGCCTTCATTACAGCCCTTTTAATGGAGAATTCATTCATATTATTCCAAAGGCTAGACTAAGGCTCTTTGTGTTGAAGCTTTCCCAGAGAATAGAGTGGAGTCTTCACTCAACTTAATTTACCTTCTAAGAACTTTTTTTCCTGATTTCAGCATGAAGTAGGGGAATTAGCATGACACCTTATCCTATTCTCATAGCCAGAGGGATATGCAGCCCATCGTGTCCCAAAAATGTCTACATCAGCACAAAATATCTACATCCTTCTTTTGGGGAGGAAGGAGGGAATACAAGGATATAAAATGATTTAATATAACCAGAAGGGCACTCACCTTAACCAATTCATGTAGGCTTCACATTAAGTTTCTCCAGATTATCGTTGACACCTCCAGGCTTCAGATGCCAATGAGAAGCCATGCTCTTAGCAACGTCTATGAGGCAGACAAGTTTTTATCTCATTTGCAAAAAGGGAACACTGTAAAATTGTCTGTCAGTGCAGATGTTGTCAAGACAAGCATTTTCAGGACCCAAGCTCTTTGTGGCTTTGTTAAAGCTGCATATTGAGGATCAGCATAAGCGTGACATAGTATTAGAGATGAAGTCATTCACTCTGTCAGTTGGGATTAAACTCCATGGTACTTGGTCCTGTTTTCCAGTTCTAACTTACAGTTCATGTTTGCATCCTGACTATACATTTTTGAATTTCAAATTGTATTTTTGAGTGCTGCATGTTATTAGAATCTACTGCCATCTATGACTTGTGGTCAGAGAAGCACTGTCATATAATTTTGATTCGTTCAACTGTCATATAGTTGTCCTCTATGTAATACAAATAATAACAAATGTGGAATAGAGCAACAGAGTAACATTACTTTGTTTTAAGTGTAAAAATTCTGTTCTTGCCCATTCCAGTCACCAAGTAGAGAAAAATTTCTCTTTTCCCAAGTCATGACCACGTGTTCCATATGAATGCATTTAGGAAGCTCTTTAGAAATGACCATTTGTTCCAATATTATTTTGTAAAATTTTTTATCCATCCAGTCCAATGAAGACACATTCAGTTGTAACTATACATGGTGTAGTTATTTAGGTTTTATAAGGTATCCTTTTATAAGGTATTTTGTTTTACAAGGTTGTATTTATGAATTTAAAAAACAAGTATTATGGCCTCAAACAGACAGTGGATGGAATTGTCATATGCAAGTGTCTCTTTTTCCCTTTAGGAATTCAGTTTGAAAATGCCATGAATAGTCAGACATTGCTGCATGCATGCTTTCCTGTTTATGAGCTAGCACTTCATGTACATCAACAACCATCTTGTTTTCGAGTATCAAATTATTTATGAATGATGGGCTAAGTGCAATGAAACTTCTCTCTTACTACTTAAAGGGTTAAAAACTTTGGGGGCCAAATCCTTTTCATCTTACTCACAAAAAAGGTTCCATTGACTTCAGTGGGATTGCTGAATAAGATGTACAGGATTTTGAACTCTTGGCCAAATTCTGACAGAACAGTAGATAAAACTGTAATACCCAGAAGGAGGACTGCTCCTCTTCCTCCAGTGCCTTTGGCCACGACAAATTCTTGACAACATGTCCTAGGACAGGAGCCAAATACCACTGGCCTTGTGTTCTTTCTGTAGCAGAAGTTGGGTACATAGTTCAGGCCAAAAATCTTAAGTAGATTAACAACTGGTATTGTTACCAACATAACACTACAGGTTGGCTTTACATTATTTTCTCTAAACATCTGTTTAGGCTTCAACTGCATATTGAGCCAGTATTTGGCCCTTAACATGTGACACTATTAGCTGGACTTAATATTATGTTGAATCATACTCTGTACTGAGATATTTGTGACATTTTTATGTATGACCTTCTTTTGTTAGAACTGTGAAAATTATTTGTATGTTCTGTTTTATGGGATGGTGTTCTTTCATTGTCTGGTACCGTAAATGCAATCTCTAGATGTTTAATATTGACATCTCAGTTGAACTTGAAACACTGTATATACCAAAAAGAAATTTTAAAGTACAAGGAAGTACTGTATACAGTTATATTAAATAGAGCAGAGGACTTTCAACTGTATGAGATGCAGACTGTTAAAGCTCTGCAGGGATCTTCTTTAATGCTATATTAGTAGTAGGAAAAAAACCAAACAGCAAAACAAATTAACATAAGCTGTTATGCTCAAACGTCTGTATAAAACACACATAAATTTTATAGTTGACATTTGTGCTTCAAATTCAGATCTGAAAAATAAGCTTTCTTCAGTCTGTGAGAGAAGCAGTTTGCAAGGGTTTGTTTTCTTGTTTATTCCTGACTGTTTAGGTGCATGAGAGAGTGTGTTAGAGATTGTGAGGGAGGAACTCACTGTTGGAAAATTGTGCTGAAAGGAAGATGTTGTGTTTAGTTCTTAATCAAGACAAGATCATGATCATTTAATTTCTTCTTGAAGTTAACCTGCAAGATCATCTGTGGATCAGTCAAGAGTCCAGTAAATTTGAGTCCTTCAAAGAGGGAAGCAGGCAAAATTAACATCAACCAAGCTCAATGAGGTATTGAAAAGTGCTTTGTGTTGGGACTTTAAATGGCAGTTCTTGCAGAAAAAAGGATGCAATGAATGAAATTACTTAGTAAGAACATTTATATCATCCTGAAATCTAGATTAGTTTCTCACAGTTCTAACTCTTACCAAATCATACTGGATTTAGGAGCAGTTTTTCCTTAGCAGCTGAGCTTGGTGATTCTAGTTGCAAACCCAGCAGTCACACAAATAGTTGTATGAGCACGCATACCTTCTTGCATTCAGTGGTACTTCTGCCACAGAAGATATCCTCAGGGATTTATATTTGGAAAAATCAAATATAAGAACTAAATCCATGAAGAGATAAACATCAATGTCTAATTAAAGCCAACATAAGGGTGTTAGACTGATCCTCAACATCACCATTCACTTACTATATCAGCACATGGCATTTTTTGAGACTCAATTATCCTGTAAGGGTAATATTTCCTTGGAATGTCTGCTCAATGATATACTCCAAGGTTTTTTGTGCAACACACAGGATGAGAGGTGCTCTAGTCCATGGAAAGGCCAAAATGGAGCCACTTAGAACCATCAGCAAACTAAGATTTTGCTCCCAATCCTCAAGGATGTTTGAGAAAAATATGCTGGAAAGAAGCACCTACTTCAACGCATACCTTTCCATACGTGGCTTTGCTTATGTTACATAACTGAGATTTCCATCATCTTTCTGATGAAAAGCAAAGATCAATTTTCAATTGTCTGTAACTTCAATTCTCAGCTGAATCGAATTTTCAGTCCATTTTTAGCCAAAAAATGTCAAAGTCTGAATTCACCTGCTCAGAGAATGCATTTGGAGTCAGTAGTCTTACTATAGGTTCTTGACCATTTTTCCATTAATCTTCTCATCGTTTTTTGTCAAAGATTTGCTTTGTATAAGTACTCAAAAACATTGTAATGCACAGATTTATACTT
Source organism: Anthoscopus minutus (assembly GCA_013399455.1). Lineage (NCBI taxonomy): Eukaryota > Metazoa > Chordata > Aves > Passeriformes > Paridae > Anthoscopus > Anthoscopus minutus. The sequence goes on along the minus strand of VWYI01031719.1, from coordinate 141,222 downwards.
TGACTTCTCCTTGAAAGAGGAAGATTTATTTTCTTTTAGTTTCTCTTTTCATATCCATATCTGAGTGACTATCACTGCACTAAAGAAGATGCACAGATGTGAACAGTACATAAAAGCTCAACTGTGAATCTGTAAAAATCTCATTGCTGGTGTCCACAATAAAGAAAAGGACACATTCTGAAATGCCTGCTGGATAAAAAAGGGTAAAACGTCACAGAATCACAGAATATTCTGAGTTGGAAGGGATCCATAAGATCACAAAGTCCAATTTTTAAGTGAATGGCCTGTATGGGGATCAGACCCACAGCCTTGTTAAGAAATTAGTTGCTGGTGCTCATTTGCAAGTGTGACCCTGCACAGACCTCTGTTCCCAGAAGTTTCCCAAAGAATAAAGGAAAATACGTGCAATTCTATACAGCTGGTGTGAGAGATTTGGTTAATACCAGATAAGTTTTGCCATGCAAAAGACATACTTGTCTCAATGAAAATTTTCAATAACAATGTAGGCAATTAATAAACTTACGAGGAATAGGCAATTTCTGTTGGTAAGAATGGGAACACACACATTTAGATACACTAAATGAAGGAAGATGATGTTACTCCAGTTGCAGTCTTAGCAGTTCCTTTATTGACAAGAAAAGTTAAAAATACAACTAATGTGTATAAAGCATTTCCTGGCTAATAAGTATTAGACTGCTTAAACAGAAAGGTTTTCTAAATGTACACTTTAAGGATGGACTGTGATAGCACAAGGGAACATATTACAACCGAAAAAATTCTGTAAGTGTAATGTGAGAATATTACTACTTAAAAACTAAAATTTATAGCACAGAAAGTTGTCATTAAGAGGAAAGCAGCATGTTGTTATTTTTCGTTGTGTGCTTTAAATAAAATTGTTGAAACATGGCGCAAACAAATTATTCTTATTGTAAAATCAGTTGGAAACTGTGAGACTGTCTCTGACAAATGCCTGGTTGCAGTTGAAATACACTTTGTTTTCTGTGCCCTGAGCTGATCCTTGCTTTCATATCAGCCAACTGGAATGTTTGTTTCACCCAGGCTATCAAACCACCTTCACAATAAGCTGCACAATGTGACACTGGAGCCACTTTTATCTATTCCATTTTATAACAAAGACAACAACTTGCTTTTTTACAATTCATTTCACAGTCTTTTGTTGTAATCAAAATGCCTAACAGGAAGCAATGATAAATCAGACATCTGACTGGCAACTGAATGTGTTTTCATTTGGATTGTATGGTGACAGTACCAAAAATAAAAACATCTAAATTTCAAGGAAAAAATTAGTCCAAATTCTGAAGAGCAATTAAGTTGTGCCACGAGTGAGAGGGTTTGAGATGTCAAAAATTGCTCCCTGTATTGTGACACCAAGGACTTGGTTCAAACTGTGATTCTAAAGGTGACAACCTGAAGGGTTACCTGACCTGTGGCTGTGCAGAGATCATGGCTGTGAGTTCCAAGATTCCATAATACACAAGAACACAGAGGCTTTATCCTCTAAAATGTTCTACTTCATTACAGATTACCACAAAGATCACTGCTAGCAAGTATACCAATAGTTTTTATAGTCAATATGAACGTTAATAAAGTAAATATGAATGAATACCAATGTCAAGCTATTACAGTGATTATCAGTAATCAATAATATCAATCAGTAGTATGGTGTCAATCAAAACTAGCAGCAAGCAGTATGCTGGTACACCCAATGACAGCAACAACCAAGTAGGGATGTACTATTACAATTACTGGAGCTTGCCACCGAAACACACTGATCAACAATAATAGAACAACAAATATGCTTAATATATATAATATTTATATTCAGCAAATTAGCCAGACCTAAGAAGAAGCCAAACCAGCCCAAAAAGGGGGAACAAACTGATCCTGGAGGAGGCACTCAACTGTCCCCAAAAGAGGGGAAGAAAGACCCAAGCAGTAACACCACAGGCAGAGTTTCCATTCAAAACCGATCCATGACACATAGTCTGGAATCAGCCAGCACTTCCATTGAGTCCAGGAGAATGGACAGTTTATGTGAGATTCAGCTGGGATGTTCTCAGAGGGAGACAACTTTAGTCTGTTCTATGACAGAGACATATTAAGAGCATGTAGGAGATTCTGCTTTGAGCAGTTAATATATGATGTTAATTTCTATTTTTCTCTTCTAACAGGCAATAGATAATTCTGTCTTCTGGGTTTTTTTACAGCAATTTTATATCTGTGCATTGTTTTCCACTTTCTCAGACAGTAAATTGTCATTACAGTCTCTTGGGTTTGCACTTATTCCTGATACCTTGGGATGTCACTGGTTTCTAGGTCCCTGGCTGCACTTTTCAAGGGTGCTTGCAGTTCCCAGGCCTAGTCCTCAGCCTCACAATCCCAGGCTGGCAGACCTTTCTCTCACATGATTTTAAACCAACAAATTATTCTGTACGGCAATTTTCCTCTTCTAACCAGGTTGCTCACAGCTGAGTGAGACAAGGCCGCTAGGTGAGCCTGCTGGCTCTGAACCAGGACCCATGCACATCTGGAGCAGCAGCTGGGCTGCTGAAAAGCCAATGCATGCCTGTGGGTGTGCTTACCTGCACATCAAGTCTGGGGATCAGGACTCAGTTGTCTGAATGTCCCTTGTGCAGATGCCCCAGGTGCTGCAGAGCATTCCAAAGGGCACCGGGTGTCCAGCTACGGCCACTAAGTCAAGCCTGGAGAAGGGGACTTATCTGCCCCTCTGGTCTCCACACTGCAGTCCAGAGTGAATGGCTGACCTGTGTGTTTGCTGATATGTCTACTGGTCCTGGCTGCCTTGGGTAGTGATGAGGATTTTGAGGAAACAAAAGAGATGATTTTGCTTCAAAATTCAAGGATGATTTTGAAGAGTTAAGCCATGCGTCTATAATTGTAGAAACTGCTAGAAAGACAGAAGTTACAATTAGACTATGATATAAAAGCAAAAATAAAATGCATTATTTGCCAGCATTGTTAAAGTAAACATGGATTAAAGTAGAAACTATCTGGGTCCTTTATTTATTAATATTTGCCGTGTTACTTAAGGGCTTGAGAAAACTTATTTTCCTGTATTGCAGTTATATTTCAGATCTTATTATGTCATCATTTTCCTCCAAAACCAGTCAATAATATGAGTGAAATATTTACTTAGCAAAAGCTGGTTTTCTGTAAATTATCCACAATTTAGCTTTAGGTCTTGCATAGATTTATGGTGTCCATTATAGCAACTTAAACCCATTATGTAGAGGCCTATAAATTGTTATGCTGCTTGTTCTCATGGGATGCTTACAAGATAAGTGTTACTTAGTGCCTGTGGAACTGTATTATTTTTTCATTTGAAGGACACCATGTATTTTAAAAGTAAAATTCCTAAGTAGCACAAGAAGTTCCACCTGAACATGAGGAAGAACTTTACTGTGCAAGTGACCATGCGCTGGAACAGATTGCCAAGAGAAGCTGCAGAGTATCCCTCACTCAAAAATCATCTGGATATAATCCTGTGCCATGTACTCTAGGATGACCCTGCTTAGGCAGGAGGCTGGACCAGATGAACCTCTGTGGTGTCTTTCAACCTGACCCATCCTGTGACTCTCTAATTCTGTAGTGATATGAGAATAGCTGAGTAGGGTCAGAATTCTGCTGAATTTAATTAGAAACAGCCAAATCTAACAGACTGCTTTTGTGTTGTGTTATTTGTGTATAAGATTATCCTGAGCCAAATGGTAAATTTGTTGAAGTTACTTCTCTAAAGGAAGAGAATAAATTTAGATTAAAGGTCTTTCAGTCTGCAACTTGAGTACTCTTCAGTGAAAGCAGCTACAGAACCAATCACGACTTCTCATTCTCTGTTGGGTAATGCCGCCTTTTAACTACGGTACAAATGGTTATGCAGGGAATCTCTTTGATAAGGCTGCTCTCCAAATTGTTACTCAGATAACCAGGAATGCCACGTTGCTTTACTGAACGTAACAAAGCTTGTCTTTCTCAGCCTGGTTTAATGCCAGCTGGACGCTTCTATTTGTTGCCTCCAGTCAAGGGCACAACGCTTGCCCAGTTAATTTAGTTTCATTCTTCAATTCGGCACCTGATGCTCACGCATCCCGAAGGATCTTCGCCCTACGGGGCGTCTCTGAAGGGTTTTGCTCTCCTGAATTGTTCCGGGAAGGAGACACTGGAGGGCACCAGAGGCCGGGGATGGCGCCGGGCTCCCCGCGGACGACAAGCAGGGACAGCCGGGGACGGGCGCTGCGGCAGAGCCGGAGCCGGCGCGTCCCTGGCAGAGCGGGCAGGGGCCGGGCTGCGGCTGCGGGGACAAGGGTATCCCGCTGGGAGGCTGACGGCAGCGCCGGGGAAAATGCACGGGGAAAGCCATCAAGTGTGTATTTCAGCCAGCAGTGCTGGCGGCTCCGGGGAAGCAGGAGAAAGAAGGGAAGGACATTCAAGTCAAGAGTTATTATGTCGTGTAAAAATCTGTATTTCAGCAATGGTCTTCCTTTCTCTCATGTCCATCTATTGTCTGTTAACATCTTGGAAGAAAAGATTCATACGTCTGGAAGATCCCAACAGGCTGGTGTCGTGATCCTATAAAAGCAGAGTGCAATTCAACAAGGATGAGCTGAAAAAAATTCCCATTTGCTAAAATCAAAGTGCACAACGGTGCATGAGGTTTGACAACATTAGCATCAGGGAAATGTTTCTTGGATTCAGAATGAATTTCTGGTCACTGCAAGAGAGTACTATCACTGCTTTCACAGGGAAAAAGACATAGTCTTGACTGGGGAGAACATATATCTCATGTTTTTGGCTCACACCAGGGACTTGGTCTGCATGTTGCAGATGCATGATCTCTCCATCAACCTATCTGAAAGTTTTTCAGTCTCCTCTGCCAGAGCTGTTCCAGTTTGAATACATAACTTAGTATTTACCACCCTTGCAGGGTAGGGAATACATTTCTTTTCAGACCCCCAAGCTAGTCTGCTAAATGCTGATAGCACAGGACAAGTTTGTGCAAGAACATATTTTGCTTTCATCCCAGTGCAGTATGAACACATTTTTTAAATTACTGACATTTAGCAGATGGGAAAAACAGTGATTTCCTATGTTGCTGGGAGAATGGTACAGCCAACAGATTCCTGGCCCAGCTGCTGCTCTAAAGCTGTTATGCTGGTCACTGCATACGCTTGAGGGTTCAGCTAGTGAATTATGGTTTGCTATAATAAGAATATTTTGCTTTCCATTAGATCACACTTGGTGGAACAACAGCAAATGCACTGAAGCAGCCAAAATGGCTGTCAGTGACATTTCAGAGTCCCTTTGCTTCATTGCTGGTGTCAAACAAATTCTGGCAAAAAGAAACCTTGGCCACATTGTCAGAAGTAACAGATGAGTTCTTCTGAAGGAGGAACAGATGTGGCAGGCCAGGTGACCTGCAAAGCACTGAGACTGCAAAGGAATCTTAACGAAGCTGAAAAAATTAAAGCAAATATCATAAATAATGTATTAAAACACAATGCAAAGCTCTCTTAAGGTGTTACGTGAGTAATAACACCCTAAGATGTTAGCAGCAGTTTGAATTCTTCTCATACAATCGTTTGAAACAAAAGATGCACCTGTCTCCTAGGTGGATATTTTTGCAGGGAGTCTCAGCAAAGAGACTGGTTCATGCAGCAGAAGCAGAGCAGGAGGATATGTCAGTTTGGGTCACTAGCCAGAAGTGGGATCTGTTCATATGAGAAGTAAGTGTTCAAAGAATTCCCATAGGATCATACCTCTTGGGAAGGGCAGACCACTTAAAAAGGCCAGATCAGTCATGCAAGTCACGAAGATGAGGAGTTGCAGGCATTAGCTGCTGTGTAAGCTAAATGCTTTCATATCTGCCACTGGTCCTTTGAAACACTGAGGACAACTCAAGGTCAGGAAGCATAAATTTAGACATCTATATATATGTACTAGATATTAAACCTTCAGTTACAGGCAGTACAGTCAAAGGTACAGTATCAGCTAATGCAGGCACATAAAGTGATTAATTCGATCACTCACAAGTCCTACTGTAGGATAACCCCAGTTTCACCTTAGCCTTTACTGACTGTATTGGCTAAAGACAAGATTCACACATAAATGTCCAGCACTGCCTATGCTGGGAGGGTGTCCTGTCTGGCATCCAGCCATCCCAAAAGGACATGGCTTTCCCTTATGTTTTAAGTGCCAGGCATGAGTAACTTCTGAAATTCTTACAAAGGCACTAATATTTAGGCAAATTAATCAAATCATTGTTTTCCACTGATCCACTGATCCCCATAATCAAAATATAGACAGCAAGCATGTTTCTATCTTTACCTACATGTAGACATGTTGATTTAAGAGCCTCCATCTTAAAGTGAATTCCACTCCAGATATTACCTGTTTTTCTCTTCCCTTGAAAATTTTGTTGGCTAGAAGTTTCATTTTGAAGCTGTCATGTCTTTTAATTTTTGAAGTTCTCATGCTTTTTTTCACTCCCCTGAAATATGTCCATCAACAGTTCACGCTCTTAAGCCTTAACAGACTGGTGCAGAACAAATACATGTGCATGCAGGTAGCTCAGTGTTTAGAGACTGCACTCAAACTTTCCTAACTCTGGCTTACTTGTGTTTTACAAGAAAATCCCTGGAAGACATACCCACCTTCAGCATATGGGGGCAAAAATTGCACTTATTTGGAGTTATGGGTGACAGGGGAATGAATGTGTTTAAGAACACCAGAAAAAAAACAGTAAAATAAGTTCAAAGGAATGGTCAGTGTTAATAACCAAGGACATGTATGGAAGCAGTCAGACTGGAAAATGCTGAGGGATGAGTTGTTCATTTATATCATGACCAGAAGGTCTCTGCTCCCTCTGCAAGAGGATGGCAACAAAGATGCCACATGGGCCATGCTTCCTTCCACTGTGCCATGAGGAAGATGAGGATACTCAAACAGTGGTATCATGGACAACAGACAGAAACTTTGCTAGAGTTTTATGGAGAAAAAGGCTTTTGAGGATGAAATGAGGATCTGGCATTCACTGATTGTCGTTCAACATTGGACTCTGGACCAAATTCTGGTCAAGATCAGCTTGGGAGTGATTGCTCCAGTTCATTTGTTTTGAAGTTTTTCTCCCAGCCTGCATTCTTTTGTTTTTGCTGGAATGAAACACAAACCAAAACCTGACTGACATTCAAACTGCTCTGCTGATAACTCACTGACACACTCCATGGCTTTAAGCTACCAACTAGCTCACTTGCTATCTCATTTGTGCCTTCTTTAAAACAGGGTAATGAGTTACACTTTGCTGATAATGAAAAAGTGAACATGAATGGAATTGTTCCCAGAAAGTAAATTACTAAATAAATACACATTAACAAGTGATCCTAAGACGAGAATATACTTGTGGGAGCAACTGCATTTTCACTGAGACCAGTGTTGAATAACATCCTGACTTACAAAAGGCTGAGAGTCACCATGACAAAGCACAAATTGCTAACAAGGTTATTAAGGTGATGGTAACTCTTTCTATTCTATGGTATCACAGGGATCAGTAAATGATGTGGCACATTCTTCAATTTTGTTTCCTCCTTTTGTTGTTGTCCGTGGCTGCCCCTTCTGCAGGTACAGCTCAATCCTGCTTCTCAATCTCCTTCCACAAACAACTCAGTGCTAAGCTGAACCAGGAAACTTTTCAGGGATGAGTGTGTTTTAGAGTCATTGGTGTAACAACTTCCAGACCCTTCAGTTTAGAAGGAACATCATTAACATTCACACATCCAGGACAGTACTAGTACAGTAATGTATTCACATATATTCACTTGCATTACCATAAATTTTAGAGACATAGGCAGGTGTATTGACTAAGACTTTTATTGTGCTCAACAAAGAAAAAGTCTGAACAGAAGTACTTGGACTCTGAACCATGAGGCAGAAACTAACAGGAAACAGAATCAATCAATCTGAGGCAGCAGTTTCAGAATAGCAACCATTCAACCATCATGAAGAGTTTAGCAGGCCTGAGGACTTTCAGAGAAAATAATTAGGTGGCTATGAGATGTTTACAATTACTTTTTCAGAGAAGAGAGGGTGCTTCTTGGAAAAAGCATCAAAAGCATGTGTTTGAAAATTATCAGGTTGGAAATGGAAAATTGCTAAATTGCATCATAAGCTGATCAGAGGTAGGTCTTGACCCCTATATACTGAAAGGGTTATTTTAGAAGTCATTTTATCTGAGCAGTCACAGCATATAGAGTTGTGTGAGTTCATGGGAATAATAATTTAATTCCACCAGCAGTAAACCTGGTGAATCCTGGTTTATTTTGAACTTGTTTCATTTTCTTACCAACCTAATACAATAACTTCTCCTAAAGCTCCTTATGACTTTTTCCTCACCTCAGCTGTAATTCTTCAGCATGTTTCTTCTCATGACCTCTAAATAGCATCTAGGTGAAGGGCTCCCTGACAAGGGGTATGTTCTGTCTCTCAGCTTGATACCCGGAGTGAGTGGCCCAGCCACTGCTGGTGAGCACACACTTCAGCTTTGCCTCATTAAATTTCCTTTCTGATGTAGAGATGGTCTTCAGAAGTCATGTAGAAAATCCCACTATTCTTAACCTCAAATAGTCATCCTAACTAAGCAGAAAAGAGAGAAAGGCACTTTTAGTCCATGATTCATCCTATCCCAAAATAGATATCTAAATCAGGTCATTTGAATCATGGTTAAGCATGCCAGCTCGTCTCCACTAACTGTAAGGCTAACCAAAGGGATTATCTCAGATGAAGACATTGGTACTACAGAAGTCTAAACTTAGGTGAAATGAATCCTGCTCTAATTCTTTTGAGCTCTGTGTCACTTCATGATGTTAATGAGTGGTGGTTGCTTTAAGAGCTTTGAGAGTGGGATAGACAGATGGACACTGTGATCACGGAGTCTCCCTTCATTGAATGCTAGGCTGAAAAATTAAAAAAATCTTCCCAATAGGAAGAGTGAGAAAAATATATTTGTGCATATTTACACAGAGGAAGATGCTATATTTTTCTACCACTTTTTTGAGCTCTCTCCTTCTGCTCAACAGCCCCTGTATGTGTGTGAGTTGTTAGAGCAAGGCGCCACAATGCTGGTGTCACCACCATCTTCCCATCAGATAAAATCAACGCACATTGACAGCAAGTACCAACAAGTTGCCCTCTTCCATAAAGGTGAAATTAGTTCACTTACCTTTTTGGTTTTTGTAAGCTTTCCCAGGAATGAATGTATATTTTTCTAGTCAGAGATAAAGAAAGAAGGTGATGAAAGAAAGAAGATGAAAGAGAAGTCACACGAGATATATGGGTTCCAACAAGATCAGAATATTTAGTTGCTCTGTATTGCAAAACAGAAAAAACAACCATTAACTAGTAAAGGACCTTGAAACCTTTTCTTGCAATGCCCTCTTTTGAGGACAACCCGAGTTTCCACATGCCTCTTTCTCCAGCCCTGGAGCTAGCCTGCAAAATCCCTACTAAGGACTACTGTGTAGATGCAGAGGCGCTCCACAACTCTCACTAGGTTTCTCAAAACACAAAGTCAATCTTATGCAACTTCATTGTGTAAAGCCACCCTGAACACACAGTTGTACAATAAATGCTTATGACTTACCTTGTGAGTGAAATTCTAGGACAGCTGGGCTGAGGGCATCTCCCAGCATGTCCTACACACCATTTTGCATACTCATCCTAGGTTGCCACATGCCCATCTCTGCACTTTCTGTGGCTGCTTGGGGAATGCTGTCTGAGGGCTCCTGCTCATGCCTGCTGCTCCAGGACTTCCATCCTGCTTGTGGCATGCTGTGGCATGGGTCTTGGTGCTCATGTGTGCATCATCTCAGCAAAGGGAAGTAAGGATCAGAAAAATTTCACAAAGGCTCACAGAGCTCTGCTGGAGGTCAGTGTCACTGTCCCCAGGTTAATAGCCACCCCCAGGCCCAGCCATCCCACATAATCTCACCCTGTGAAGAAGCACAAGCTCCCAGAGACCACCCTGCATCCTCCTTCTTGGTCCTCTGAGAGACAGTTCTGTCCCTCCCCTCCAGCTTTGCCTCCTGTGAGCACACATGTCCACGTGGCTGGATGGAAAACCACATCACAACCCCAAGCCAGATTACAGCTGTGGTTTTGTTCCCATTGCCTGAGACTTCAACTGGATTAACTCTTTTGTTGTTCAGACCAGGCTTATGCAAACTCAAGGGAGAGAGTAGGAATCAGCAAGAGGGAGGCAGCACTTTATCTTTTATCACCAATTCTGGCAAGTGTTCACTTAAAAATACAATTCCTATCCCTGAACCAACTTCTCAGCCATAGCAGAGCAACCCTTTTCAGCCTTCTCTCCATGAATGTGGAGAGCACAGATGCTTCTGCAACTGGGCCACACAAGTCATCCAGCCCACAAAGAGCAGCTGTTGTTAGAACTGGAATGCAAGCTGGAAGTGCCAGGAGAGGAGGCTCAGAAAGTGTTTTCTTCAGACAAGTCACCAGGTTTGTGAAAAGCTAAACAAAGCAGTTAGCTGCCTCCATTGCATGGGTGCCTCGTGGCAACCCTCAGGACACAGTATATAGAGCTTTTTTGTGTTATTACTTTAATTATGTTTCAATTTAGTAGTGACTAAGCAACTTGGCAAACTCTTGTTCTCCCTGCAAAAAGAATTAGTAGGTTTGAGCTGTATCAGACCATGACACGCGTGATACTGCTCATTGACACAGGCAAGAGAGACCCAGACAAGGTGCTCTTGCTCCAAGACAGCTCCTGAACCAGCCTGGCTCTGTGCTGGTGAACTCATGGAAAATATTGCTGCTGCACAGCGACCTCCCTACAAATACTCTGAGGTTGCCTCCTCTCTCTGTGCATCCCCCTTCTCCCCATAACTTTGAAATGCAATCAAAAAGAAAGTCACCTGAGTTTAATTCCTGAAACTAATTTTTTCTCCTGAAACTCCTCTACAAGCTGTGCTCTGTGGAGTACCAACATTCTGTTTACATTTGCATTTTCCACTTGAAACTTTTGGAAATAATTGGTAGCGCCAAAGATTAAAATAAACCAACTCAGCAGCCAGAAGAGAAAATACTTGCCGTAATTATCCCTTTTTCTGTTTTAATATGTTTTCTACCAAGTTTTGGTAAGAAAGTAGCAGAGTTGATGGCAAATTTGATCTGTCAATCCAAATGAGGAATTAAAGTAATTTAGGAATAACAGGTGCCACCTGGAAAATAAGCAGAAAATAATCAAAATAATTATGGCTAAATGTATTCATTTTTTGCATTCCAGAAGACTCCCTTTGGTCTCTCCTGAAGATAATACATTAACATTAGGATGAAATATTGGCCTGCTGTTCAAACTTTTCACCTGAGATTGAATTATGAGCTACAGATGCTGAGTCACTGGTCATTTTTATTAGCTCAGAGAAATAACATGACATCACTCAAGGATAGAGACCAGCCAAATTTTTCCAAATATAAGAAATGGATTAATTTTCTCTGAAAAAAGAATTTCTTATCTTTCTGGCTTCATTTGGTGATATATCAACAGAAAACCAAAATGAACTGATAAAAGGGATTCATTCATTTATCTTCTAACAGAATATTTGATCCTTTTAGATGATTTCAAATAACACCAGATTGGGTCAGAAATTCCTGACTACCAAGGAATTGGAAACTTGATTTTTATAGCACTGCTGCCATGTACTGATGTAATGTACCATGGAAAACACCCCATCTTGATTATATATAACCATAGTATGACCAAACAGCAATACAAAGGAACACATCCACAAATATTGTTTTCAACTCCAAGCAGCCTAAGATCAAAGCAGAGAGCAGAGATTTTAGGGAAGCATGAGAACAGCTATTTAGTTCAGACAGAATTGTTCAGGATGACAGAGGGAGCAGGGAATGTGGTCAGTATTTTCTAAAATGAAGCATCTTAGGGCTTTGTTATAAAATAGCGGTTTATATAGTGTTATATAGTGTTATAATAATAGTGTTATATAATAGTGGAAATTAAACTTTCAGGAGCAAAGACCCTAGTGATGGGTCACTAATTAAAATACAGCTTGATCCAGGGGAGCTCCTCTATTTGGTCACTGCTTGCTGAAAAGCAACTAAATATTTCTGTGTATTTTTGGCAATTACATATATTGTTGGTACCATCCCCACCAATAGCAACGTTCCATATCAAAGTTGCAGTACCTACTTTTAGATCTCTTAGTATTTCAAAAGGATGAGAACATTTAAAATAAACTACATCCTTAGTGTAGTCAATCAACTATTACCCCATCAACTAGGACAGTTTTTATCTCCTGATTCCTCTCTCAGGTTTAATTCTGTTCTGTATTCTGCTACTGAGAAGCTCTGTAGGTCTTGAAAAAGTCAGTGAGCAAGTGAGACAGCTTAACAAATGCAGAAATCTGAGATGCAGAAACTTGCTTCCTTCACAAGTACAATATGCTACTGAATAGCAGCTATAGTCTTTATTTTACAGTGGGCAAAATTATGTTCTATTTCTTAAGGAATGATTAAATCAGGACAGAAATGAATAATTTCCGATTGCACACCATATACAAATCCGGCATCAGTGTTTTCAGGAAAAAGTCTCCAGTGGTTCTCACCTGAAGTTCTTCATTTGCAAGACTTCCATACAGCTGAAAATTTCCACTTTTGGTATCACTAAGAGTGCCTGTCATTAGAAGATATTGACAAAAATAGTTGTCTTTACTGAGAAAAAAGACAAGACATAAAATACACCTTCTTTAGGGAGGGGTTAAGTGACTGTTGAGAACATGACCAGGTGGGAAACATGCTGTTTTCTAGCTTGATAAGACTACAATTGGTCCCTTGGGTAGCTAGGAATTTGATGAAGAATTTCCCACTTGGAAAGGTGAGGGTTGCATGATATGAGAAACTCCTCAAATTCCAAGGACATAACAAATATGGGTTGGAAGTGCTGAGACTGCTCATCCAGTCTGTGGAGGTTTATGAACCAAGCAGGGACTGACAGATGTGCCATCTCCACACATCAACGCTGCAGCTGCTCTGCCTGGGCCAGCCTTAAGCTCTTGTGAAGGCTCCAAGGCAAGGATCAGCACATGGAGTCAATGGATCAGCACAAGATACACATCACAAAGAAATTATGAAAAGCATGTACCATACAGTTCTGTGCTCAGTTCATCTCAGCTTCTTCTGGAGCTGGGAATAAACAAGTTTCATTTATCAGCATATAATGTATTAAAGGCAATGAGAACACAGGTGTCTTAGCATCCTTTTGGCACTGACTCCCTGGGAACGGCAGCCTGTCTCTAAGTGCAGTTCAAAGGGCAGAGGACGTGTTATGAATCAAAAGCATCCTAACTTGCTGAGGAATGCATAAATGACAACATGAATAGTGCACACATAGAAGGCCTGCATTTTCACCTTCCCAGTTCTGTGAAACTATGAGGTTATTCACATACACCACCCAAGGAAAAAAAATCCTGCACTGAAAGAAAATAGTTATTTCATAGTCAATCCCTTTAATGTAATGGAATACCAGAATTAAGCCCACCTTCAATGCGACATCCTGTTGTGTACATATTATGATACACTTTTTAAATGATACAGTTGCATCATGCTTCTTTCAAGAGATTCCTACTTCATTCAAAACACAGGAACAGATGAAATTTCTTAATGAGATTCTAGGCAGGATTTTTATTAGCGCTGATCTTTTACATCCTCTTTTGTTTGCTGAACTCATTCCCAGTACAGCTCTGAATAGGAAATTAAAATGTAATATTTTATGTAATTATTCTAAAAGTTCAACTCAACTGCAGCTGAGTTCTATGACTCAGTAATCCAAGACAGTAAACTAAAAAATGCAGACTAAGCAAGCTGTGAAACCATTGTTTCCACATCTTGTGTCCCCTGGCTGTGTGAGATAGCCATGCCCAGCTGCATTTGCTGTGGCAGTACTCCTACCCTCATGGAAACTTCTCCACTCAATCCTAAAAGACGATGTTTCAGGGAGCAGCATATTTCAGTTCAACTCCAGAAAACACACATTTTTTACTTTCCCTGGGCACAGTTACACCAATGTACTCAGGCTGGCTGACTGACTGTAGGATATGTTTACACGGTACAGACTAAAATACTTGAAGATATCATATGGAAATACAAAGTTCAAAGTTTGAAATTCTCTCTGATCATGCCAGGACAGACCACTGTGTCCAATGCCTACATGCACAGACAAAGAGAAGAACTCCTTTCTTCAAAGGAAATCTGTCCACCTGAAGGACACACTTTTCCTTAAGTTTTGGTTAATCTGTCCACTTGTAGGTAGACCATTCCTCCAGTTTTCCAGGAGACAAAATATGAGGAATGCATTTGTGCAACCAGACGCACTGCGATGAGAGCTGCCTGTAAGTCTGTGGCAACTGCAACATAGGAACATTGACCTGCAGGCTGCCAAGCAGTCCAATATGCTGTGCCAAAGTTAAAATGCAGCACAAATAGTGCTTTTGTTAAAAAAGAAGTGGAAACCATAATCCATTTAAAGGTTTCAGAGGAGAACACATTAAGGAAAACCAGCAAGTACATTCTCTGTGTGGGCTAGCTCTTTCACCCATAACTTCTTAACACACCAGCTCTAGGGGAACTTTCAAGAAAGATGCAGGTTTTCACATGTAGATGCCCTCTTGAGTGCCTGACATATCCCACCCAGCCTCCAGCCATCAAGGCAGAGGGCAAGGAGGTCCAGTAAGTCCTGTGCTGTATCTTCAGCCTTGGCCACCCTCTGCAGTTTATGTCCAGGCATCTGCCTTGTTCCCCAACATGCACAGCTGTCTGTGTTTTGACATGAACTGCCCTTGTGCTGCCATGCAACTCATGGTCCCACGTTCCTGCCACTGCATCTGCCCAGCCAAAGCCAGAGGCAACAGTGAGTCATTGCTGTGTTCACCCCAAGACACTGTTGCGTGAGGAAGACAGGTTCTTGCTGTGTTTTGTTTGTAATAAGCTGTACTTCCCACAGAGCTTAAACAGTGAAAAAGAAGCCTCAGATGACACTTCAAGGGAGGATAGCTTGGGAGGTGCCTTTTCTTTTAAACTAACCTCAGTAGAAGAATGAGGATATAATCAGGTAAGTGTCAAAATGAATGATGAATCCACACATCAGATAACTGACCCAGTTTTGAAAGAATATTGTACTTTATTATTTTAAGTTGAAAAACAGGACGGTTCAAAACTTAAGGGATTAAAACTGTCCCAACTGCAGCCAATGGAAATAATGTCTTTCACGTCAACAAAAACAGAAAATGTCTTCAGTTAATCTGGAAAAAACTTTGAAATGCTGGAGTGATTTGCAGTGATTACTAGTTGCTGCTGACCATTAACTTTCCTCTTTTTCTTCCAACTGAATTATGCCAAATCTTTCCTGGGCAGTATATTTCACTGCCATTTACTTATTTGCTGTCTTGCTTTTCTACAGGTTTTTGAGAGGAAGATGGAAAGCTGATCTGTTTCCAGAATTTATGATAGGAGAAAATAACAGCTAAAAAAAAGGGAGGGGGGGCAGGGGGAAGGAGAAAGAAAGCCTGCCTTAGTCTCATGGAGCTGGAAAGAGAGATTGTTATCCCCTCAAGAGAGATGAGGGGCAAGCTTACAAAATATGCCACTACTATTGACCACCCCCCTCAGAGCAAAGTCTTGTTGCTGGTGTCTCACTGATCTGTCCTATTGCAGTCCCAGCTTTATCCACTTACACCCACGCTGTGAGAGAGAAAATCATAATGACAAAGATAACATGGATGCAAAGATGCAGGATGATGTTGGACTGTACATGAACAGAATTTAACCATTTGTTATTAAGGAGTAGTGGCACTTTACCACAAACATTAACCAGATTTCCATTTCTATAAAGCTCTTGATTTGTTTTTCTCCTCTTCCTTTCCCTAGACCCAGATCCAGTCACATCCTTTTCATTAGTTTTGTGCTCATCAGTACATTCATGCTTTGAGTCAACGGCATATGCTAATATGGACAACTCACAAACAATTCACCTTTTTTCCAGTTTAATATTCTTCTCAATTCCAGTAATTAAAATGGTTTGGTGTAGGGTCAGAAAACACAAGCCAGTGCACATAAGGGGAGATAGGCCAAGGCAGAAGGAAGACAGGGAGAAGGGAGGACCTCTTGATGTGGAAATGAGCTGTTAGACAATCTCAAGCTCAAACGTGTAACTTTACCTGTGCACCTTTGCTGCAGACACTTTCATTCTTTGGTATGTGTCCTGCGGGCTTCTCCTAATAGCCATCTGCAGCCTGAAAGTAATTATATAGCCTGGCTCAAAGGACTGAGCAATAATGTGATAAGGTGAACACAAAGAACCCCAAGAGAAAGCTACCTTTTTAATATGTTTAGAGGCCTAAAATGCCAAGTAGCGTCTACTGAGGTGTTTTTAAAGCACGTAGCTATCCCTTGAGAGCTGCACAGGTCTACTTAGTTGTAGCATCTTTGAGAATCTATCCCTTACCTCTCAACAATCTCCTGGGTCATTTAGTACCACATCTTTCTTTCTGCAACAAAGGCTGAGAAACAAGTATGGTAACACCACCAAAGACCCTGCAGCCCATGATCCATAGCTACTTCCAACAGTAGTATTTATGCAGCGTGTGGAAACAGCAGAGAGACAGCAGCTGGGAGCTGTTCCCTCATATAATTAAGTTTCTCACTGGGAAAAATCAGATCTATTCCCCTTATATATATATATATGCCACTCATTTCTCAGTACCTGAAGCTCCATCCAGAAATACAAGCTGCCAAAGAAAAATAGAAATGGAATGTAAAATGATTCAAATACCTGAACTATTCAATAGAAGACTAATGTCATCTTTCTTGATATAGCTGGTCTATTTACAAATTGGTGGTTTAGCCTCACTAGTATTTGCTGAGCTAGCTAACAGCATGTTTTACTGGAGATGCCTGGAACATGTTTAGGCTTATTTAAAAAATCCAGTCTTCTGTTACATGTAGCAATATACAGGTTTCTAGCTGGGATTTTGAACAACTCTTTCATGATATAGTTAAAGCCTTTTCCTTGGTGGAGTGCCTCAGAATTACACAGCTCTTTTGTAAAAGAAGATTAAAAGCAACTGGAGTCATGAGAAATTTGAGAAGAACAAAGGTTTCTCAGGGGGTGATCCATCTGACCAAAACCTGCACGTATACGTTCAGTAAAAGATATTATAACCAGCATTAAATGGAATTATTTAAGCACAGAATCTTTTGGCTGTATCTGCTGTTCTTTCTTCTTGCTCTGCTGCTGCATCGCCCCAAGAGCCTGCAATGAGGGGACCTTGCAGCAGCCTTCTCTGCCTCTTTGTAGCAAGCATGGATCCATGCAAGGCACAAACCCAACAATGCTGCCTTGGTGCTGCTACCCAACAGCCGTGGCTTTGGAAAGAACCAGCTGGCTGCAACTAATCTGACAGGCAAAACCTGGGAATTCTGGTGTCAGTGCCACAGAGCGTGGGAGAACTGCAGGTTTGGCAGGCAGATGGTTGCTCTTTTACACAACTGTGCAAAGTACAGTTCTTGTGATAAAACATTACAGTTCATGACAGGTTATTTGGGGCAAGGGTTACATTTCCCTGAGTCTTATCTTGGTGCCTGATGCATTATTTGGCAGAAATGGGAATTTGGACAAAGATTAAAAGAAGTTACGGATGTGAACAACTGGGTTACCACATGGAGACTGTATTGCTGTTACTGGCAGTATTAGGAGAGGTTAGAAATGTAAAGCATATAATCATTTACAGGCATAGGAGAGAAGCCAGAAGGTTATTTTCTATAAACCTCAAATATTAGAACAATGGAGCCTTGGGGAATTTGGTAATGCAAAGCATGGTTTGGGTTCCAACTCTTACCTCACCTGCTCAGGTTTAACTATTTCTTCATAGTTGAAGTAAATATCTTTCTGAATGCATATATATTATGATTGTGCATATATATATATATATTGGAGAGCTTGAGCTGAAACGGGGAATATAAGCAACTGAAACATGAACCTTGTGCAAAGCAAGGTTAGAAATACATACTGGATTATATGAAGGTGTTTCACTATTTTAAAAGCTTTTTACATATATTTCTTACTTTATCATCATATGTTTAGTATCAGCTGGTGAACAGCCTGGAGAATATGGCTTGTCAGGCAACAAGTCTAAGAGGTGAGGACACAGTACACACTTCATCTACCTGCTCCTCTGACCTTCTGCGCAGGGAAATAAGTAGGTCATCATCCGTCTCTGAGCCTGACATCAGGGGTTTGCCAGGGAATACACAGCTCAGACCAACACATCCCTCAGCACTCACTCCTGGCTTTTGAATAGTCCTCTTTGACCCAGCGCTTTCCCTGCCACCTCTCAGTCACTGGTGCTTCTGTATAAAATGCCTTTCAGGGTTGCAGCCCACCAATTACGCTGTTTCATGAGTGCTACCATAGGGCAGGGATGCCACTAACCAGTTCCTGGCACCTGTTAGCTACATAGATGAAAGCAGTCAGATGAGAGAGAGGACAAGAACCATATCTAACAAACCATTGCCCAGTTCACTGCCTGGGGCTCCCTGATGGAAGACTGGCACAGCAGGGGGGAACAGCATGGAGGGAAGTTGGGTACCTGCCTGCAAAGCCCTCTGCAACTCACAGGCTGCCTCTCCTGACAGAGAGGCTTGTCACCCTCCAATGCCAGCATCCCAGGCAGGCTGTCACTACTGTTTCTTATTCAGTATTTTCCATGGCAGGCTTTGTGGGAAACTGACGGTCTTACTCCAGAACTGCATCACGGCCCCTAGAGCTGGGGCCTAGAGGTAAGGCAAGCAATAACAATCTCAGGTATTTAAATTAATCCTTTTGTATCTCTCACAAAGCAGCCTGACATCTCTGCTCCTCTGCTTGTCTACCTGTACACAGGACCACTTGCCTGTTCCTCAGTGGTACTATAAATAACAGCAAGATATTACAAAGTGCTGTAACTGTAAGTACTAGTCCAACTTTTAAAATTGTACCAATTAGTCCACCTAAAGAAATTTCACAGGAGGTGTTTTCAGTATCATGTTTGATTTATCTTTGAAATAGAGTCTCCAGACATTTTTAACTGGCCTCTGGAAGAGACCCTGAGAAATACTAATCTAGTGGAAAAAAGCTAGGAGGTATGAATGGTGTTAACAGTAACCTTCCAAGAGTATGTCATAGCAAGCACTGAGTTTCTCTCTAAATGCTCTTTTTTGCCAAGGCTCTTTTTACTGTTTTGATTTGGCATTCATCTCTGTTTAATTACTTTTTTTAATCACCAATCAACCAATTTCATTCGTAGAGACAAGGGGAATGCATTTCCAAAAATTTTCAAGTTTTCAATAGAACTTAATACTCCATATAAAATCAAATATACAATATGAAGTAGAAGAAATGGAAATACTTTGTAATTAAAGATTGGGAGATACGGCCCTTTGAAATACAAGAGCATTATTCCCATTTGGTTCGCTTACCTGACCAAAAGCCTACATGATGAGCAATCTTCTAAACATTGACTACTCCCACCAGGAGCTATAACTTATACTGCAGTAACGATATTGAAGGATGAAAGGAGACAGAACTGCAGCAGGTAAGCTGCCAGGCAATGAACAAATACACAAAGTGGGGAAAAAACAGGTCCTGTCTTGGGAAATTTGTGGTATTTCCAGATTTGCAGATTTTATACTGTGGCGGTTTAGTATCTTGAACTGGGCCTAACCTGAAGAAATATGAGTATGGAAGAATCAAATTAATATTTGGTATCTACACAGCTCTCAGTTGTGTTTTCTCCAGCAGGGAGCTTTCACTACATTAAGGCACATCAAACTGCTCCCAGGATGGAAGCAGCTTGTGGCCCTAGGTTGCTGCCTGGCGAGGAATATGCCTCCAAGTGAGACCATGGAGGCCAGGCCACCTGCCCAGGCCGACCCCGAGGCAGGAGCACACAACAGTTCAACCACCCCTCTGCCTTTCAGTGACCTGGGCATACCTGGCAGTGCGGCTCACTGGCTCTGCTTCTATTTCCAAGCCTGTAAAAAACTGAAAACTAGTATTAATATATATATATATGTATAAGCTGCTACTAATTCATCTTACTTAGGAATTCTACAATTTTTTTCACTAAGGATCAGTACTTTATTCTTAGCTGCTAAACTTCATGTAAAAAATACACTACAGCTTGAGTGTGGCAAGAAAAACGAGACAGTTGCTAAACAGAAAAACACTGTTTACTTATTTTCCTTTTCAACTAACTTTTGAATGTTCCAACCCACACTCAACTAGTATTTGTGGGTTTGTGTATTCTTTTCAGGAGATGTTAATGATGAAATTAGGACCTTTTGGCATAGTGTCCTTCAAGAGGACACGTGTGCAAAAAAAGTGCACACATCTACACTCCTGCCTGTGGTGGGAATTCAAGTAACCAAGGAACTCAGTTACTTTGTTAAGATGCATACTCTGAATTCAGGCTTTTGTAAAGCTTAATCATCAACAGAGTCTTTGGAAGGACTTTGGACTTAGCCACTGTTTTTCTTATGTCTAAAGAAGTATTTTACTTCTTCTGATACTCACACTGAATGAAGTGATGCATTAAAGGCAACAATTCATCATGTAGAGAAGGATGAGAAGGTAGCCTTCAGCTTTGCTATTGAGCACCTGACATTCTTTTATTTTATATTACAGTTATCTACTAAGAAAAAAATACCCCACAGGTCAGCCTATGGAAAAAGAACATAAACATAATCCTATAATAAAGGGTCTCCATCTTAGAACATGCTGGAAAGAAAATAAACTGGAAAATAATTTGGAAGTCCTTGCTTTCTTTGGAATACTTTGCATTTTGTGGACATCGTCAAAGAGCTTCTTTAGGACAGATTTGGACACAGTCACAGCTGAATAGGTAGGAGAGTGCTCTTCCAAGGGAACTAGTGGTGGCAGGAGAAAAAGGTGAACAGGATGCAATGGGCATCAGTCACCATGCCAGACCACTCTGAGAGGGAGCAGCTCAGCAATGAGCACAGAGAATAATTCACACACTACAACTGCTATTACTGCCAGCAGCATTCATGGCATGATTAGCTATGCCCAAGTCAGTCAAAGTACCATAATCATGTCCTGTCCACAGACACAGAAAAAAATATGTGGGATACTCAGAAATGAGAAATTCAAGTTCCTTGCAAAAGCAACATGCTAACACAGAACAAAGCAGTGAAACAATGTGATTATATTCACTTCACATAAATGTACAAAACTTTATAGACTAAAATGCACAGTTCATCCTTACTGAAGTAATAAACTCCAACCCTCAAAACCAATGCTTATCAATAAAAATTCACAAAAAAAATCCTAGAAATACACCACTTAGACTCATAACTTAATGCTACTACACTCATTTCTACATCAGGCAAGAGCAATAAATTTTAAAGTAATACTGACAAGCCACAATAGTGTCTCTTCTACACTAACTGAGAAGTTGGCTTGGAGAGAACTAAGCATTATTAGTCAGACCAGAGTAAGTCCCCATTAGTCATACTCCTAGGCAGAGCAGGAAGACTTAAACTGGAAGATACATCACAAGATCCTTCACTTGAATCTTTTCAGTTGTGAAAAGATTTCCTTCTTCTCCCAGACAGATCATTTAATCCAAGTTGCTAGTCAGCAAGACTTTCTGCATCAAGAAATAATTGACTGAGCACAGATCTCTCCAGTGCCTCAGGAAATGTCTGAAGGCCTCCTCACTCAAAAGGAAGCAGTTATTGCATGTGCTGCTCACCTGAGTCAATCATACTAGACATAAGTACATATCATAAATTACAGTCCTGGAAGCATAAAAATTTGATTTAAAAAGAAAAAAAATAGATTTTTTTCTACCAAATATACAACTTCAAGACTTTGAAAGAGGATTGTTTCATTTGAAGTCTTTTAATTTTACTCAGAGAATAACACAATATACAGCAATGCCATCTCAAAAATTGCTTTGAACAAAACTGCTTCAAATTATTTTGAAGATGATTCATGAAGCAAAACAAATCTCTTTCTTCTTTATAATAACAGCCTCATCACAAGACGTCTGCTCGTTACTTATTACTTTTAATGACAGCCGGTAAAAGAAAGGATTCTGTAGGAGTGGTCTCACCTATGAGTCTACATATCTTTCATCTCTCCCAGAGGGTATATTCTCAAAGAGCCAAGCTACTCTATTTAGATTTAGTGGCAGGTGATTTGAATAGCTTTTCAGCTATACAAAACACAAAGTGAGTTATTCTCTGTTGAGAAAGACAGGAACATGTCAAACAGCTCCTTGCTGTGCAGGTTTCAAGTCACATATTCTCCTCTGATCAACCTACCAAATTACAGGTACATCAGCCTTTTCCCTCAACCATTTCCTTCAAACTATTCAGAAAAAGTATTTAAGCCTTGAGGATATGGGTACAGAGTCTAATAACATCATCGCAAGTACTGCCTGTATGTTCAGAGAAGCTTTTTTTCATATTTAGTGTACTGGAAGTAATTTTACATGATACTCATTGTACTGGCAATAATTGTACAACATTAAGCATGTGAGCAGATATTACACAATAGTGGTTTGTCTTGAAGTCATATTTTAGGTGATGAGCAAATGAACATTTCTGCATGCGATGTTGTCAACTTTAGAATGGCTTAGTCCTGCACTATGGATCACCCCACACTGCCAGAACAGATACATTAGAACTAGAGGAGCAAAAGCTTCAGCTGAAGGTGGTGAACTCTTCATAAACAGAGCTTACTTGTCACACTGTTATGTTAGAGACTATAGTGTGAGAAGAGTTTATATCTTTATCAGTCTTACTGGTGCAAAAGGAAAATACCTTGATTTTCTGTTATAAACAATGTATTAGCTCTATAGATGACAAGACTAAGCACACAGAACTACTAATAGAGCAGACATTGGCACTAAAACAGCACAAAAATGAGCTGAGTTTAAATACTGAGGAAGATAAGTCACTGAAAATGTGCTCTTGAATTGCAGGTCAAAGAGTAGCATTAGTGGTCAGCTGAAGAGTACAGACTGCCTAATAGCAGCCTGCAATATAATAAAACTGATCTTAATTTCAAAATTTTGTGTATGTTGTGGGAAATGTTTACAGTGCATTATGCACCAGCACACTCAAAGCAGCTGGGATTATAACAAATACCCAATTCTACCAGAAAAGTTTCTCAGCAACACAAGACTGTTGCTGTCAGCCAAGTGAACTGAGAGCATGGACCTTAAACACTATAGACAGGTTGGCTCAGATTCGTAAGATGACAATGATAACTTTGATTTGATACAACAAGGTTTGCTCCAGACCCAGGCTCACTGCCCAAAGAGCCAGAAAGGGGCTAACACAGCTGCTGGCTATCAGGTGCGACTTGTCACTGCCAGGACTCCTCAGGTGCTTCAGCTCTAACTCAAAGCTGTGGAAAAGCTGAGGCTGTGGATAGCAGCATGATGGCACAAACATGGAATCTTTATATTTTGGTACAATTACCCTCAAACATGCAAGGCTTTGTCCCCTTAGATCTGAAATAAAATACAACTTGGTTTTCACAAGGGATATGCTTCACCAGACTGCCATTCCAAGTGTGAGACTTTTGGCCTCCTGATGTTTCAAAAACAAAAAAGGCTGTGGGATTTTTTTAGCTAGAAGAAAATACTGTTTTCTTGTCCCCCAAACTAAGTCAACCAGCCATCTCCATACCTACTGTAGTATGGCACTGCTTTCAATCAGGCCAGCCTGTACAATTTCAGTCAAAACCATGAGTTGGTTTTTTTTTTAAAAAATCATGAGTTCCTAAAAACCAGCTCATTATAAATTGTTTGTCATTTTAACAATCACTGTTTGTTCTGTCAGTGCTGCCCTTTGTGTAAAAACATGTCATTAAAATAGTTTTGAGTTGTTTTATTTTAATACTTGGTATCTTCTACTAATGTATTTTAGTTTTGTTATTCTATTATCTTGGGAGCTTATTCTATCCTTTAGGCACCTCATATCCTGGAATAAAGACAATTAAGTAGTACTTTTAAGTATAGTCATTCAATTAATGAAATATCTAATACTACAGTTCATCCATTAGTGGGCTGTATCATAATTTAAATATCTTACTAATTCTCAAAGCATTGCTTTATCACATACCAGCCCTGCTTATCCCTGCAGCCTATCATGAGTTTTGTGAATGTAACAATGAGGGTCCAGCAGTAATGAATTTCTGCTTCTCAGCATTGAGAAAATTTCCCTTCTTATTAACGTTCAGCCTTTTGTCTCCAGTTCATAAAGACTTAGCACTAATAGGCCTTGCTTCTACTTTTTATCGAATGTAAAATACACGCCTTGACACACCCCTGCATCCTCTTTCCTGAGACAATGCTGTTGCAATTCCCTCCAGAACAACTCCCAGGTAACAAACTCATTTTCAACATCTTCCCGAGCTGGGCTTATGCTTGTCACCACAACGCGTAGCTTCCGCAGCCGGAGAGATTCAGGATCTATGGGGGATGAGGTGTGACCTCTCTGGATTTCACCCCACCCACTCCGAGCATCACGTTTTCCCCCTGTCCTCTGATCTGTAAAAAAACACAGAAGCGTTCGCACACTGTCCGGGCTTCGTGGCCTTTCAACCTGGACCTTTGTTTCGGCGCTCTCAGGCCCACAAGGGTCCCTTTCCCCCAGGAACACCAGCCTGGCCAGACGCGCCCCGTCCCGCCGGGGGACACCCTCTCGCCGCCATGTCGCCTAGCGCAGGCGAACGGCGCCTCCTCCCCTGCGACCGCGGCATGGGCCGGGCGTTCGGAGCAGCGGCGCTCATGGTCGCTGCTGGTGACCGGATTTGCCTCCCCGGGGCCGCTCGACCGCTCCTTCCCCAGCGGCTCCGCGCCGAGAGCGCCCCGGGGCCGCCAGGCCGCGCTCAGCCCCGCTGGGGGCGGTGCCTGCCGGCGGAAAGTGCTGAGTCACGGCCTGACGCGCGGCCGCCGTCACGTGCGGCGCCGGGCTCGGTGCTGCCGCCGCGGCAGCGAGCGCACCCTCCGCACCGAGCGCGCAGCGCACGGGCGCGCTAGCTCCGCTCAGGCTCCGCTCGCTTCCTCGGCCTCTCCCCGCCGGCAGGCATGGGGCTGCTGTCGCAGGGCTCGCCGCTGAGCTGGGAGGAGACGCGGCAATACGCGGAGCACGTGCGGCGGCACGGCATCCTCCAGTTCCTCCACATCTACCGCGCCCTGCGCGACCGCCACAAGGACGTACTCAAGTGGGGCGACGAGGTGGGTGAGACCCCTGCGAGAGCGGCCTCCGCCGCCTCCTGTGGCGGGCGCAGGTGCCGTTCGGGTGTGGTGAGGGTCGGGCCGTGCTGGCCGCGATGCCCGGAGCGGGCCGGGCCGCTCGGCCGCGGTCGCTCGGCAGGAGGGGACGTTGCGGGCTGCCCGCCGGGGCTTTGTTTACCTCGCGCACAAACACGAGTTGGCCGCATTTCGTTGCGCAGCACGGCTGCCCCGCTATTACCCGCGGTTCTGAAACGTTAGACAACTTTCAGTGTTTCCGCCTGGCACCAGCCGGTTGCCTGGGTAGCCCCTCGGGAGGTGCATTCCCGGGGCGGTGATGCTCGGCGGCACTCACTCCTTCTCTGGAGTTTGTTTATTCTCTCTCGATGAGTCTGAGTAAAGCATGTCTGTGCCTCGCGTCCAAGGCAGTGCCTGCTCGGACTCAGACTCGGTTTTTGGGAGGGAAGTGAGAGAAGCGGGACAGGGGATAGACGGGCGGCTCTGCAGTGGCAGGCAGCCCTCTCGCAGCGCACCCGCATTTCTGCTGTATCCCTGTGTGAAAGGGACCTGCCGAGCCCTGCTTTACCCCAGCGTTTCCTGGTCATTTGGTACATGTCAGCCTGCCTTCTGAACAAGGATCAGGATGATCACTCGGATCATGGCTTGAAGTTTGTTAAAGGTGCTTTATGCCCGAGGGCCGTAACTTTAGTCACAGGTCTTGGGTGTGTTGCCTTGTAAAGCCGTGCTCAGTTGTGCTGCAGCCTGACAGCACTCTGCAAGGAGCAAACGCTCCCTCCTCTATTGATCAGTTCCCTAGGAGAGAAAAGCAGCTTCACATGTGCTGCGCTATAAACTATCCTTGTCCAGAGTGTTGGTGAGGTCCAATGTTGGTCACTTGGAGTGTCCTAGATGCGGCTGCAGAGTTGGAAGAGCAGTGTAGGATACAAACAATGTGGGGACTTGGCCATTGCATCTCTAACTCATGCACAGTTTGCTTTCTGAGCAGCAAAAGCATATGTGAGAAAACTTTAATCGAGTAATAGCAGCTATTCACAGATGCTCTTTGCCAGAGGAGAATGCTGTTCACTGTGTGCACCTTGAGAGAACTTGTCTATCTTAGAGTCAGTTCTTCTTTAAGTGAGTGCCTTTTATAATTCATGTAGCAGCAGGGCAAGCATTGGTGCACAGAAGCTGCTTCCATGAGTGAGTGGGGGCTTGGCTACTAAAATCTGCTTAGTGAATATGTGTAGTGTACACCACAGGGTTTTGCAGCTAGGGTGATGTGGACTCAGAAAGTTTAAATATGCTTTTATGTATCCCTGTCTGATGTTTGTGTTCCCACATGCCTTGTATGACTGAAGTTACACTGACAAAAAAGCCTGACAGTCTTGAGTCCAGGAAGATGAGACAGAGTCTTCCTGTTGCTGTGAGACTTGGCTTGAGGATTTTCTCATTAATCTTTAAGAGATGATACTCATTTTTCCATGGGTGTTAGATTTTATTTGTCCTTGCTTTCTCATAGTGAGGTTTCACAAGATAGCTAAGGCTGATCCACTAGCAAGCTGGTTCAGCTTCCCTCCCTGTTCCAGGCTCCTATTTCTGCTGCCTGCCTTGTATTGTTACTGGCCACATGAGTTCAAAAAGTCAACCCAGCAGAAAGCTCTTCTTCCATTCAGGTTTTTAGGGTGGTTGATTTTCTCAGTAGAGCTTCAGCTCTTTAACAGGTAGACCCTACTGTAGTATATTAATGTGAGGAAAGTACCAGGCCAGGAGTTTGTGGAGGAAAGGGTCTGGTACAGCCAGCACCTGCAGCTGATCCCTTGTCCCTTGGTAATCTTAGTTGTATGGTGAGACTGGGCTCTGGGAGCCTCATTCTTCCTTTGGCCTGGGGACTATACTGCACGAAGTTTTCATGCTCGATAACTAGTGGAGTGTTATGTTAGAGGAGACTGACAGTTTTCTTCTACCATGCCCCGGTGTGGCAAGAGGTAGGATTTTATCATTGCAGGCATGATTTTGATAAGGAGCTGAGAGCTGTATCAGAAATGTCTGTGAACATTCAGAGGTCAGGTAACCTGGTTCACTGTCTACCTCTTCATTTTAGCAAATGCTAGTGAGCTCAGATGTGGCAGCTTTGTTCTGTTGTGTTATGCAGTTACATATCTTTATGTAACACAGGATTTAGGAGTGTGTTAATGGACCAGGTACTTGTAGCCAGTCTGTTCTTGTGCAAACACAAAACTATACCTCAGTCCGTAACTTGAGCTGTTCCATAGATAGACTAATGCAGAGGGCAGTACATTTGTTTTCCATTTTTCTTCTCACATGTCTAGTTGTTAGAAAGTACCACATTTATATGCAACTTAGATGAATCAACTGACTAATTGCACAGTTTTCATAAGAAGTCTTTTTTGCACTTTGACCTTTATGTATGAAGTCAGAGCCTGAGGGTGTTTAACTGTTCTAAAAACTTCTTGAAGATAGAAATCAAGAATGAAGATGGCAGCCCTCATGTAATGGTGGAGATAAAATCAGAATGAACAAAATTGTTTTTGTGTTCAAGAGATGTTTTTGTGACTGTGTTTACTGAAAAATGTACTTTGTAAATTGTTTTTAAGGAATGTTTATGAAAAAGAATCCAACTTCGGTAGCACGTACTGAGTTTGTCTTTCAGGGTGTTTACGTGAATACTTGAATGATTGTTCCCCATCTAGGTGATGGCATTGTGAAAAGGAAATACTGTGTTTGCTCATGATTGTAGATACCAGCCTTTGCTTCATTAGAACTCCCACTTGTTAGTGTGTATTTTAAGACCCATTTTGGAATTTTGGGGTCCCTTGGGGTGTTTGTAACCTCTTAGGGACTCCATTCCCTGGAGTTGCAACAGAATAAAACTGTGGGGAATCATCATGTACTGTTTCTTGGGTGTCAGACAAAAGTGTTAAGGCTAAGTGGTAGCAGAGCATGGTGGTGGCATCGTTTTTGAAGGGAGTGAGACAGCATCACAGCTTACATTGCAGGGTAGCATTCCCTAGTGCTCCCATCCTCTCCTAAGAGCTGGAAAGGTCAAAACACTGGTTCTGCTGCCTTTTCAAAAGTCAGCTCTTTTATTGCTTGTAGTGTTAGTAGAACCAAGAGCTGTTGTCTCTTTTAGGGTGAGTTCTTTTTTACTCCATTTTCCATTACTCTGAAGCCTCTGAAATGGTAAAAAAACAAAAGCCGTCCAAAAATGTGTGTAACAGAGTAAGATTTGCTCTAAAAAGGCTTTCTGAAGGTCTCCTTAAATTTGCATTTGCAAATTTAAAGGTCCTCTGCCTCTTAATCATCCTTCTACCTCATTTAAAAATGGCAGTTTGACTCCCTGTTTAGGGTTGACTTCTCCTGACTGCAGAGAATACAAAACAATGAACTATCTCATTATCCCTCATCAAACCCCGCTTTACTATCAATCCCTTAATGCTCACAAAGGTTGGGCAACAATTACATCTGCTGGTGAGACCCTGTCATGCTAACAAGTATGATCTCCTTGTGCTCTCATCTTCCTCTTTGATCCAATAATGTATGCTTGACCTTGGGGTTGCAGAATCATGATCGTTGGGGTTTTTTTGATTTTTTTTATGCAGCAGAATCTAAAACCTGCAACTTTTCAGTAGTGTGTTTCAGAACTCCAGTATGGTTAGCAAATACTATGGGTAACAATTAGTTTGTGCAGCTTGGCAGATGCTAGCCTATTCTGCTGCTTCCCAGCTTTTATCCCAACAAGCTCCCTTCTGTGCCAGTGCATTATTAGTCTCCTGTGCTGTTCAGCACCTCTTGTCTGCTGATTGCATTCCTCTAATTGATGGATGTTGCTTAAATTTCCCTTTGGAGCTTTATGTGGACACTAGGATCAGACAAGTGGAATGGCTGGCCCTTGGCAAGGCTCACTGCTGCTGTTTTGTGCTGAGCACACAAGTGTAGAGTCACAGCGTTTACACCAACCAACATAGACATATGTATTCATATTGCATGTAATACTTGTCTTCCACAATCTGTAAAGACTAAGGAGGAGCTGTTTCAGCATAAGAAAATTTTGAGAAAAGTGTGCCAGAAGGACATATAAGAAAGGAATTTAGCATGGGCAAAACATGACAGTTTTATTTTAAAGTACATGTGAATGAAGTAGGAATCTGATTTGCTCAGCCTTGTTAAGTGGAATTTGGCATAATGATGCTTTTGTTGTGTATGAGTCTTGTTCCAATCAGTGTAGGGGCCTAGCATGCAATAAGCATCTTCAGCTTTTTAAAAGTTGTTTTCTTAATGGAAACTTGAAGTGAAATTTTGAGACCTTTGAAAAGGTTTGATAATGCTGTATATCAGGCAGCATGAAAAATGTACCACTGCACTGCTTACAATTTGAAGTTTTACTGAGTTAATTCTAGTTAACCAAGTTTGGTTTTGGTTTTGTCAGTCCTTTTTAGGCTTCTTTTGATCTTTTTCCTGTCCACTCAATTAGTTCTCCTCCTTATCCTTTAGTTTTTGAATTATACTTTTGTAAATAAGTTTAATGAGAACTAGGATGAACATGTGCTAATCAGCACTTCCTCCTGCAAGAGGCAAAGCAGCCCTTCTCAGGAGCTACAAGAGGCCAGAGGTTTCTTACCAGACTGTCCCAAAGGTTTTGATTTGAAGATGCATGACTCTCTTGAAAGCTTTCTCTTTCTTCTTAATGAAAGGCTAGGCTGTGAAAAGAGCTGTATTTCCTCAAGTGATTCTTTCCAAGGGACTAGCTATTGCATTAGTGTCTTGTTGCAGTTTCTAGCCTGTTTTGGGGTGTTTCCAAGGCTGTAGCAACATGTAAATGGTATGATCAGAGATGTTACATTACAGTCTGCAGAACTTCAGAATGATAAAATTATTGCTGCGTATTAAGGAAATTAATGTAGTTTCAGATGCACACAGTTTGAGGCTCCAGTTTGCCTGTCACCCACTTAAAAAGCCAGGAACAAGATCTGGGGCAATTTTTAGCAGTGGTGAATCTAGCTCACCAGCTGCGTTAAATAAGTACAGGTACTATCCCTGATGTACACAGAGGAAGTTTTCATCATTTCTCTGCTAAAAAGACAACCAGTGAGGCTTGGTGAGAGACAGATACACATGCATAAAAATTTTCAAAAAGATACAAGAAGGGACCAGAACGGAGGAAGGAGTTGGTTCAGAGAGTATCATGGTGTACAGAAAGATAATGTTCATTTCTCATTTTACAAGAAACTTGGCTAACTTAGTGGACCAGCAAAGCTGATGTCCTTTTAAGACAATTACGTATTTTACAAAGTCTAGATGCCTTGCGAACAAGATGCCACATGATAGCTTTGAAGCCAAGAAGAGACATTGACTTACATGGACAACAAGAATTGACTGTTTATTATGATTTCTTTAAACTTTACATGCTGCAAGATGTTCGTCCATCTATCCAAAGCACTTAGATAATTGTATAGCGAATTGTGGGGTTTCTTTAATGTTCATTTGAAACCTTCTAACTAGCTTTTTGTTTTATATGTTATAAATAAAACAGAATCACAAAAAACAGTTGTTGTGTTTTCCAGAATGTCAGTAATACATGGTTTTTAAAAAAATTTCATCCAAGTCATTGTACAGATTCATCATCAGTACTGTGATAGTCTCACTTTATACAAACTGCTGCTGTATACCAGTGTGGTATACTTTATACAAACTGCTGCTGTATACCAGTCTTGGTAATAATGTGCCTATACTAAAGCTAGCAGTAGCCTGAAGGCTTACAAATTTTTTTGCACTCTTGTCATTTTAAGACAAATGCTTTTAGTGTCCCTGTCTCTCAGTGAAATTCCCCAAACAGAATGCATTTTTGATTTTTTTTAAATGCAGAAATTTGTCATGATGGCCTCTGCCAAATGTGGCATGTGCAGATGCAGCTCAGTGGAGCTGTCTTAATCGATGTGCTCACCCACTGGCTGCTTGGGGGGAAGCAGCGCTCGTGAATGATTTCGTTACTTGTCACATGTCTGCTTATTCACCCTTTCTCTCTGAGCTTTATTTGGCTAAATAAAGGGTCAGTGGAATTCTTTGCTTACAAATAGACCTAGTGCTTCCTTAATATCTCTTGTACGAATACCTGCTGTTTCAAATAGTGGCATTTCTGGGGCTGAGTCTGAAGGTATGATGTCATTGCATCAGCTTATGCTGCTTGACAGCCATGAGTGTGTATGTATGCAGCCTCCAAAAGGAATACAGTAATGCACAGAAATAAAACTCTGAGTCTTGACTTGAGCAAGATAGGTGCCCTTGAAGAGTCTGCCTGTATATTCCTTCCCTGGGTGCTTTGACTGGCTGCCATGAAACTACTTTTTCTGCCTGGTTTTAATCCTGGCATCAGGGAAAACCTAAACTAAGCCCTCTAGCTCAAAACATGCACAGTGTGCTAACCCCACAGTTGATGGCTGATAATTTTGCTTCATCTCCCTCTGCTCAGCTCTTCAGTGCCTGGGTAGATAAGAAGTGTACAGGCTGTAGTGCAGCACCAGTGACCTGAGAACTGTACTGCCAGACAGTGTATTGTGACAGTGCAAGGCTCGTTGTTTATACTGAGATGCTCTTTGAAAATTTAATTTTGTAATCAATGAAAAACAGTTTGGAAGTTTCGGGGCTTTCTGTTCTGTGGGGTTTTGTTTGGATTTTTATTTAGGGTTTTTTGTGTGTGTGTCTAGTTGGTTGGTTGGGATATTTTAGGGCTGTTTTTTAAGGAATTTTTTCCCAAAGCAAGCTGCACTTGGTCATAAATATTTACCCACCCCCATAGTAAACGCTGAATTCCTTCTTCCCAATATCAGATTTTAATAAGAGAAGTTTAAATTACCTACTGTCTGTATATTTCTGATAACAAAATTCTGTTCACAATGTATTTCCTTATGTGGATATCAAGTGGAGTGATGTGGTTTTATCACGGGATATTTTCTATTGTAATTCCTATTTTCCCCCAGGACCTCTTCTTGCTGTGCAAATGCCTTATTTTAGTTAACAGTGTGAGAAAGGGTGAGTCAGAAGGATGAGTACAAGAAAGATTTTATTGTTGATGTTGCATATTCAGTTGTTCAGATTTTTAATTTTTCTTTCTGATGCAAAAGGTGCATTTTGTTTCACAGGTTTCACAGGTGAACAAATAAATAAAGTTGTCTTTGCTGCAGAAATGTAAAATTAACGTGATCCTAGTCTTTTTAATTATGTTAGCCTCGGGTGTTACATAGTACAGAAGTCAAAGATGACACTTCTTTTTGTAATGCACCACATCTTATTTCTTTAGAATCATGCAAATGGTTATAACTTCTCAATTTTAATTTTCAATAACCCAGCTTCCTGGTTTGTGCTGTGTGCAGAAGGTTCTCTAGTCAGGTTGAGTCATGCACAAAAAAGTCTGCAGCCGTGATGTTGTCACATGGGAGGGGGAATGGGCAAGAGTGCTTAGCTAGGGGTGGCTGTGGTGACTGAGATGAGAGCCTCTGCATCCTCTTTGTTTTGTCTATGATAATATTTAATGTGGCATAGAAGTTCTTAATTTTTTCATTATTGTCAATGTAATGTAAAACATGAGTTGGGTTTTGTTTCTGGGACACACTTTCTGTGAATTGGTTTTGTTTAGAGCTGTCAATGGTGCTTTTGTAATTGGATTGCCACTTCCAATCTGCTTGATCAAAATTAAGCATTTTGGGAATTACATTTTAATCTTGGTTCTCCTGTTGCAGATTTTTGAAATTATTTCTGTTGTAGAGAAGAGCCGTGGTAATCTCATGAGTGTGGAAATGCCCTGCCCCATGCCATTGGGCAGTTTAGGGGCTTGCTGGCTAGAAACAGGGTAACCAGCCTCTGTGGCACTTTCAGTCTTGTTTTCCTCTGAAATTTGCTCCCTCAGGCGTTAGACTTATTGTAAGACAGTAAGTCTTTCATTAAAGGTACATTACCAGCTATTTATTTCTGTGGCTCCATGTTTTATCACATCAGTGTTGAGAAGATAACTGCATCAGAAAAACCCACCATGGGTATTATGTTCTACATCCATCAGAAGTATTTGTACCTACAGAAAAGAATCTGTTTTTTCCATCTAACACTGAAAACTTGTGGTAGAAGTTCTTTAATGAACGGTCAGATTATTAAAATGTTGTTCTCCTCTAGACTGCCATTTAATGATAATGGTATTTTAATGATGCATTAACTGGTGAATAAATCTATGGAAGAACTACTGTTTTTTCCATAAGTGAATTTAATAACTAGAGGAAAGGGTATTTTCTACTGCATACATAAGTATATGAAACAAAACACATGCATGAAAATACTTAAATGTTGGTAATGGCTTTTGTTAACAGTAAGCAGTACCCATGAGACCTCATTGGATGTTCAAGAAAAATTTTCAATTTCTCTTCAAGTTCCAGGCCTGAAGGAACATTCATATGATGAGACTGCTGACAGTTGTTCCAAGTATGTGTGGCAATAGCTGTCCAGTGGAAGGAGAAAGTTGTCATTAAGACTGAGAAGCAGGAGTGGTCCATGAGTCACCTATTATCAGGTTTATTTAGAATCACAGAATGGTTTGTGTTGTAAGGGACCTTTGGAGATCATCTTGTCAAATTCCATGCCCTGGGCAAGGACATCTTCCATTACACCAGGTGGCTCAAAGCCCCATCCAAACTGGCCTTGATCAGTTCCAGGGCTGGGACATCCACATGTGAGATGGATGGTCAGGAGTGTGGTACAAGGCTAATGCAGGTGCTCTTTTTCACACACAGAAAGCATGAAGGAGTGCTTTTTCATTACTTTTCTCTTAAAAAATAAAGCTTCTCTTCAAATTATTCTTCTGAACTATTTTCTTCTATTACACCGTCTTGGCGCCTTACTTGTGAGTTAACTAAGGTTCAGACTCTGTGCTTACCAGTGTTTTCATAGGCAAAAGTGCCTCATGGCAAATACTTGGAATGTTAAAAAGATTTTAACATTTAACATGACAGCAAAGACGTTACTCTTGTCTATTCGATAGGTGTTGTTCCCTGTGTAGGTAGAGTGATGGTGTTAAATTGAGTGTGGAGGGTTGGGTTTTCATATTGGGAAGCAGACCACTACCAAGGCAAGTATTTGGAGGATTAAATGTTGCTATCCAGGCGTTAGAAAGATGAATTACTTGTCGGTAGAATTGCCGTGTTAAGGTTTATGGCTTAACACGCTTCAGTGATCATAGGTCTAAGGGGAGAGGTTAGCAAAGCTTGGGGAGAAGGATGTACTTTGTGCCCATGATAGCGGGCACAAAGGACACAGAATTTACAGACCACAAGGACACTTGGCAAAACTCCCAAGATAAGTGAGAAACTAACAAAACCAACTCAGCAACTATGCAGAGATCAGTTCCAACTGGGTAAAAGGTAATTCCAGCAGAGAGAGATTCCCACCACCATGGTCTGTTGACTCAAGAAACCCACCAACTCAAGAGAAGTACTGAGCATGCAAACTAATTAGCATGAGAAAAAGAGCATCATTTAAGGTAGAATTAATAAGAGAATTATGTAACATGTAGTCAGTGAACTGTGATTTCTTTGCTAAAATGTGTAAACGGTATAAAGCCTTGGTGATAGGGGAGCTAGCAGCCCTTCATGAATTACCACCTAGCTCCTTCCTTTGGACAAATTAGAATAAAGAAATATTCAGCCTTAAGTTGTAACATGGGTGTTTCAGATTAGATACTAGAAAAAAATTTCACCATTAGGGTGATCAGGCATTGGGATAGGTTACCCAGGGAGGTAGTAAAGTCACCATCCCTGACAATGTTGAAGAGGCATTTAGATTTTGCTCAGTGATAGGGTTTAGTGATTTCGGGCTTACAGTGGCAGTGTTGGGTTGACAGTTGGACTTGCTGATCCTTAAAGTCTTATCCAGCCTTGAAGATTCTGTGATTAAATAGAAGTGATTCGTCTTGGTGTGTACATTGGCACTGCACACTGGGCACAAGCCCACATTTGGGACAACAGTGTGGCACAGGTGATAACTTTGGTCCTCCTTGTTCCTTAGAATCACTGCTAACAGGTTGTTTCTGACAAACCTTCATTTTTAAGAAGCACTCCTTATGCAGAAATAATATGTGTAATTATGGTCAAATAACTCACGCATTCAAACCATTTCAGACATGCTTACACATTTCCAGAGAGCTGTCATCTTTCATTTTGCCTCCAGACAAGTCCAGCACAACTGTTTCACTTAATGAATGGAGAGTGGTTGTGGCTCTCTGCAGTTGAGAGGCTTCAAGGTCTCACTTGTATTTACAGAGGTGATATCAAAGAATTTTCAAAAGCCTACAATTTTCTTGGTAGCCAACTGTAAGAAAAGGTCATAGTGAGTGAAGTAGCACCATTCTGGGTGCTAGCAAGCTAATGGAGCATAGTGCTTCTTGAGATTCGGCAGTGGAGTAGAGCAGAGCTGGCATGGAAGTACTCTGGAGATGCAGTTACATTGTAAGCCAGTAATTAAAAGGAAGAAAGCCTCTAACGAGCAGTTTTTCCTTGTGTTGGCTCATAAGTAGTTTTGATACTCCAAGTATTTGCTTTAACTAAGATTGCATTTGCTTTTTTAATGTGTTTAACTGCAAACAAGAATTTGTTTTAGGCTTGCTTTGTGTTGGAATGGGGCAAGGAGCTGTACTTTCAGCTTTCACTTTGCAACCTTGCTGGCCAAACTATTGTTCCTTTGCCTGGTAAGGTACCATAGAACTCTGCGAGCCAGGCAGACCAGGGGTGGACAGAGAGATTCATCCACTGAGGTTGTGTGGAGCATTGTCGGTCTGCAGTGTGGAGCTGGGATGCCATGTCCTGCCCTCAACAGCCTTGCAGCATGTGCCAGCCAGAAGACAGAGGTGTGTGGGGTTTGCTGCACAGTGAGAGCAGCGGCTGGAACCTTGGGTCAAAGTGGCCATAACAGGGTGGATTGTCTTCGCTGGCTCTAAGCAAGGCTACTGGTCAGCCATCTGCATCAGCAGTTTGATCTGATGTGTGGTTTGCTTCTTGCTAAGAAGGCTAGTTAAAATACTGAGAAAAGGGAACTCCAAAGCGCTCAGCAAAAGAATAAATTGTGGATGTTGGGTGAAGCCCCTCATATTTGGCCTTTGGACTGGAATCTCTGCCAGACATACTGTGTCTCTCAGCTTGTGTTTCTCTGAACTTTGTTGTGGATAAAAAACATGTAAAAAGACTGTGAATGATGACCTGAAGTTGAATGTAAAAATGTGTGGACTCTGAATTTGTTTCTTTCTTTGTAGCTGTAGGCTAAATCTTTTGATGAGCCTAAATTACATTCTTTAAGAATGCCCGTTCAGTCGGTCCCTCTGTTGTCAAGATACTCTGTGGGTTACTTGGAACTGCTGGCAGCCGTCTAAAGTTTTTTTCTTTTCTCATTAAAATTAATGGCAGATCATCTGCGTGTTAACACAGCTTTGAAGACTTAGTGTTTCTGGAGGCAAAAGTAATACTTGTTTCTAAAGCTAGATGCATAAATGAAATATATTCACTACTGTATTTGAAATATGAAACACTTTGATTTCTTTCGGTTTGCCTTCTTGACTTAGTGTTCCTTTACACTTTTGGCTTTTTTTTTTTTTTAAATTATTACTGAACTTGCCGTTTGGTTTAGAGAGAAATACAGAGTTCTCCCCACCAGCTCATTACAGCTACATTTGGAGAGGGATTTCTGGGACA
This sequence comes from Anthoscopus minutus, assembly GCA_013399455.1. Lineage (NCBI taxonomy): Eukaryota > Metazoa > Chordata > Aves > Passeriformes > Paridae > Anthoscopus > Anthoscopus minutus. The sequence goes on along the minus strand of VWYI01031719.1, from coordinate 104,111 downwards.
GGAGGCAAATCACAGTAGCATACTCATGTAAAGGTGGACAAATGGTCAGCTTTGGGTCTCTGGACAGCAGCTGCAGTTCCGGTGCTCTCCCTTCTCTACCCACTCCCATAGGCAATGTTGGGGAAGCCAGGCACGTGGTGATCTTGATGCCCATTCTCTGTCCACCTGAATGACTCATACTTGTGGAATCGAATACTCCCTCTAGATTAGGCCAGCTCCTAGCGAAAATGATACTTTTACAAAGCAGGAGATGGTGCTAATTGTGGTAGGAAACTGGAAGTCCCTTTTCTCTCCAATATTCAAGGTCACCTGACGCTGAAGAGACTGGTGCTGGGCAATAATTAAATCAGTGCTCAACTGTGTTCTGGTTGACTATAGTCTGTAGTTATCTGAAGTAGATTATTATGGTATAATACAAAGAATTGATAAAATACACTATGCAAGAAAGTGTGATCTGCACAGAAACTAGAATTATTTTTTTTTCTCCAGGAGGTTGAAATTTGATCTTGGAAAACATACAGCAAATGTGTATAATTGCTGGATAAATCCCTCCCGAATTTGTCTCTGATCAGATTCTGTAGAATTACAAACACTCTTGGATAATACTGCTTGTGATTTAATCACAAATCCCAACTAAGGATTATATTTTTTGTTACAATAGTAAGCAATAACTCTTCCATGGACACTGAAGCAACCAAAGAACATGAAGACCACAAATTTGCTCACAGTGTGCTGTAATACGTGGCATAAGTTCCCTGTGGCAAGCTGCTTTCCTATTTTCATCAGACTTCTGTACAAAATAGGAATTGTGAGTTGCTGTGCTGCAACTTTAACATGAGCATCTTGCGTGAATCTGAGCTCCTGGGACTGGAGCAATCACATTTGTTAAATACAGAGGGATGTGGCGCTAGACAGTGTTGGAAAATGAAACTGAGGAACACAGTGCACCTCTGACAGTTCTAGCTATGAAAATAGAATCTGAATTTTTAACTATAAGTTGATGTTTGAATTAGATGATTTTTGGGGGTCTTGGAGGCAGTGATTTGAGAGCCTGCAACAAAAGGCACTGCCTGTCACCACAGGTCCTGCTGGGGTTTGAAAACCAGTACCCTGGTAATGCATTTCCATGTGTGACAGCCGTTTCTACATGGTAGGCAACACATCACACTTGGGGGCTGGTTTTTCCTTTGCACTTCCCAGAACATTGCTAACCAGCCTCTGACCTAGAGGTATTAGCAGATAGAGTGTACCTGCAAGTATTGAAGAGCTACAAGGTCCAAGCAACTGTTAGGTTGCTGTGCTGGGTGGCATTCTAAAAATCTTTATAGGAGCTTTGATAGCAAATGTGCATGGAGATCAGGAAGTTTGAGATGAGGGTGAGTACCCTCAGGTTTTGCTGCTTTCAGATAATATCTATTAGAGGAGCATATTGTCTAGTGCTGGGATGCAGCAGTGCTGTCAGAAGTGGCTTGTTGGATCTAGCGTGGCTTGCAGTTTGGTGCAGGGATGGGAGGAGAACTCTGGGGGACAAGGTACACTGCTGGGTGGGAGAAGAAAATGTGGCAGCAAAGCTGAATCAGGCAGGGATGAAAACCACTGTACTATACCGAGAGCTGGAGTGTCATAATGAGAGGACTGATGCTGTCACCAACAGCTGTGGGCTTTCTGTGGAGTAAATGAGACACAGTGCTAGTCTTTAATAGCTCCAACAAGTGGTGGGTGTAAATGGATGTCTGGTAGAATAACTTCTGGTTTTTTTGTTTATTTGGAGTTTTTCGTCAGCAGGAGAGTGTAACTGAAAGGATGACAATGAAATGTTTGTGGGTTGCATATAGCTTGCGTGGAGTTTTAATTCTTTCTTGTCTAGAAATAATATGGAGGCAAGTACAAATTCAGGATATTTTTTTTATGACATGAATTAGAAATGGAGGGAAAGAAATTTCAAGTCTTTATTCAAGATGAAATAAGCCTGCAGCCATCTTTGCCAGTACTGCTTACTGCATTCCTAGTTAGTAATGTTTTTGAACCTTAGTAAAGTTCAGTGTCACTATACTGGGTTTTTTTTCACCTGATGCTTAATTGCGTGTCGATGTGTTTGCATCTGAAGAAAACCTTTACTGTTTTATTTTTTATTATTTACAAGGTGGAATATATGTTGGTAAAATTCGACCATGAAAATAAGAAAGTGCGTTTGGTACTCTGTGGTGAAGATGTTGTTCAAACACTGCAAGACAAAGGGGAGAAGGTAAACCCCAAGTGAGTAGCTGTTTCCAGTTTGGTTTTTTTTTAATCCTGCTGTTACGATATTGTGCAAAATTTTGTTAACCTGGCTTAATGTTCAAGTCTACTGTTGATAAAATTGTATACCACAGGTGCTAATATTTTCAGATAATTCTGGGGTTGAGGAAGTGAAAGATTTTGAACACACTTGCTGGCAGTCCATGCACTTTTTGTAATATGCTTTGAAATAAAGGAGAATGTAGTGGTGAGGCCACAGAAGTTGCAGTTTGGGTGCCTGTTTTGTCTTGTTCTGATGTGTATATGCAGTAATTGATGTCCCATAAAGTACATGTGCATGTGTGCTTCCTCCTGTATCTCTTGACATAGAGGCAAGTGAGGGCTTTATAGGGGAAGCCTGTTGTGTCTGTAGGAGCACTCTCACATTTTTGGAGGAACTAAAAGTGTAGATGTAAGAATGGCAGGGGAGGTTTTACCTATCCTTTCCTGTGGAAAAGCAGCAGTGATCTGTATTTTCTGGTTCTGGTTAAAACCCCAAGAAACAAAGCTGGAGACAGATGCTAAGGGTGACTGCAATTTGGTGTAGGCAAATCCTACTTATTGTACTACACAGCAGCACAATTACTGCCAAATTGCACCTTGCTTTCTTTTCACCACTTCCTGATGGTGAGGTACATTAGAATGTCTGTTGTGTTCCTCTGTCAAATATTCAAATACAGGAGATTTTTCTGCAAGTGGTATTAATTTCTAAAATTCTCACAAATAATTAATCTTTTTTGAAGTTGCAGAAAGATTTAAATGTGCATCTTCTTTTATTATAGTCACCCAACACTCTGGAGACCAGAATATGGAAGTTACATGATTGAAGGAACACCTGGACAGCCATATGGAGGAACCATGTCTGAATTCAACACTGTGCAAGACAACATGAGGAAAAGACGGCAAGAGGCTGCTTCTGTCCTGAAAGAAAATGAGGCTGTTTGCACAGTAACATCATTTCCAAGGTGAGATGGTTGTTGAAGTGTAATGCCGTGTTTCCTGTTCTTACACACTTTTTCTCATTATTTCATAAGGCTAAACTGTTCAATGAAATAGAGAAAAATATGATTTGATGAAAGTACTTTGGCTTGATGTTCCAGTCGTGTTTCCTAAAAATTTTCTCGCAACGAAGCAAGCAAATAAGCACCTTTTACATTTTTAGGTTGCATATAACCTGTGATGATTTTGTATTAGGAGAGAATACTGAATATTTTTAACATAAATTGTTAAGTCTAGAGTAGTCTACCACCTCGAGTGGATACAGAAGATTATATAGAAAAGGTTTCTCTTTACCTGTTTTGCAAACTGTGATCTTTATAAGTAGCAATTTTGCAAAACATGGTTAACATCATCTATTTCTAATACTGTTTTTCACTAAAGTACATGCAAGCTTTTGGTAGTTTGGGGCACTCAGACCTAGTGCTTCTATTATACAACTTACTGAATCTAGAAAAGAGAACATCTCTCCTGGGTTAATAAAACCCTGACAAAGGATAGATTTCATCCTTTTTATTGTTGTAAAGGAATTCTTGAAGAAATTGAATTTAGGATGAATTTCATTATCTAGGAGAAACTGTATTTTGTGACATTCATTTGAAATATAATTCTAGGCAGAGACTTACTACATTCATTCTAACTGACCTGGCCAGTGATGTGAATGAAGATAGTTATGCTTAAAATGGTAAAAAAGTTGCTCTGCAGTAGAAGAGAAGCGGCTGGCCTTACTGGCTAGTTTCTTGTGTAATATGGAATGCAGTAGCCTGAGATTCTTGCTGAGAGGAGGAACAATACAAAATATGCCTTAGCAGCAGTGATGCCATAATATCTGCATAATTCCCCATGAATGCTGTTTTAAGAACACTCCGTTGACAGAATTTACTTTCACTTTGTTAAAGTTACTAGAGGTAATAAGAGTTTATTTGAAGTCCAGTGGTTAAGTAGTTATCAGTGTATTAGAAAATTGGGGTTTTTTTCCCCTGCATTCTTACCAGGTATATATTATGTCATTTAATAAGTTTTACATGCAATGGTTTTGGGCCTGGTCTTGCAGGGAATAAAGGGAGAGTTCTTCATCTCTTTGTAGATACAGATAAATACTTTTTACATTACTGTAGGAGCAGTACATTGGACTTCACTGAAAGCCAATAAATAATTACATGTAGTTTGTTTATGACTTATGGGTCATTCCAAACATACTTTCATTCCTTAGAGATTGCTTTTCCTAGGCTAGCCTAATTTAGTTTATGATTTCTGCCTTTTGCTGTCTTGCTAGTCATGTCCTTGTTGGTTTGACTGGAGATTTGCTAACATGTATTTCTGAGGCTTCACAGAGTTGCACATTGTCTCTACAATAACTTGTATGTATACCTGTGTGCATCTGAGCATGTACACGTGTATGTAATAAAATCTGTGCATTTGAAAAGACAAAAAAACTTGTTACAGTGCTGACAGAAGAAAGGTATCGAAGTAAGTTTATTCAAATTAAAATAATTCAGTTGAAAGTAAATGATTTTAAACGCTTAAATATTAAAAAATTCTAGCTTAGAAACTAAATGAGTGTCCCTAGTTCCTAAATCTGTGAGCGCTCACTGCTGAACTAGAAAGTTGTTTTCTTTCTTGAGGACAGGAGGGATGCAGTTTACAGTGTAGCACTTAGGTAAGTTAAGAAATGGCTTTACAAGTTAGGTCAACTTGCTGAAACCAGTAAGAAACAATATTGAACATAAATAATATTCTCAGAAGTGTGTTTGTTTCCTCATATTTTGAGTAGTTTGTTTGTAATTTCATCAGCTAACTTTTTTTAACCATGCAAATACTGGAACCTTTCAACACGATCTTTGCCCTTTTTCTTGTACAACATTGAGAAACTAATCTGCTGCTTTAGCTCAGCCTTGCCAAATGTTCCTTTGTCTCAGCTGTGCTGAGAGCTTATTCTTGTTTCAGGTGTCTTTGAAACTGAAATGGAGTTTCCCAAAGGGGAGGGCTGTATTCTGATTAGCTTGCAGATCTCTTAGCATTTTATACCTAATAGCTGCAGTTTTTATTTGCTTATGACATTTGTCTCACAGGAGTTTTCATTATATATATATAACACTTCTAGAAGTGTTACAAGACTTAGGATAGATGTACCACTTGAAACTACCTCTCATTCTTACAGAGTTGGTTAAGCATATATTTTAAAGGGTGTAGCTTGTTAGGAGTAGGGCTGGATAAATTACTTTGGCAATCAATCTGTGTCCTTGAGATAAATGTTGAAGCATGGAATACAGCTGCATGTCAGTATTAATAACAAGCACTAACACACTAAAATGTCTGTGTACCCCACATGGTACTGAAGTTTCCTGCTTCAGCCACTGAAAATGTCCATGTTTGCTATTTAATGATAGACTAGTGGAGTTTCTTTAAAAAAAAGGCTGTGTTAACCATTCCAGAAGGTGATTGTTGGCTGGTAGAGAATCCTAATCTCTGATCATCTGACCGTTCTAAAATCACAGTCTGTTTTCATTACAGCTTGGATCTCATTGTTCTGTTACATAGGTTAGGATGTCCTGGGTTTACACTGCCGGAATATCAGCCAACACCAGTAGAAGGAGGAGCTTCAAAATCCCTCTTTTTTCCAGATGAAGCCATCAATAAACATCCTAGATTTAGGTAAGAATATTTGGGAAATTTGAGAAGTCAAATATTTTGTCTCTAAATAAATATCATAAACATATCTGCAAATTCTTTACATTACTGGAATAGAGAGCACTGTAGCTGGTTGCTGCAGTATCACAAGGACTTTGACAGAAATGGTTGTGATGACGTGTATTTTCTTTTCAAAGTGTCTTAAGAAAATTAGTTGTTAAATTAAGGAAACTTTATATAATAGTTGGCACTATTATGGGGCAAAAAGTGTTCATTTTGCTACTGCAAAATTGTTTCTAGTTTGAAATCCTGTGCTTAAATGCTTCCATCGCAGTTAATCCAGCTCTCGCTTAGGTATGTCATAGTGACATCTCTGTACTCAGTAGCCTGCCCTAATTATTCTGAAATGGATGATGTATTTCTCACTGTAAAGTGGGACTTTGGACAATGAAAATTATTCTGTTTAAAAACTAAGCATAGCTTTTAATTTGGCCTTGGATTCTTCAGGTCTGTAGCATTTTACTTCTGCTATTCTGTGACTGGACTGTGAAGTCCATCAGAATAAGACTGGCTTTACTGAAGAAAAATTCAGTGTTGTATCTTTTACAAAACTAGGAAAAGAAGCATCCTGAAGGAGAGTTCTCAAAATAAACAGAAAGATGACATTCTGAAACCCTAAAACTTGTTGAGAAAGTAGCTGCAAAAATATTTGCATAAAGAGAAAATTTCATATAATTCAAAAAACTTCTTTTGTCTAGTACACTGACCAGGAACATTCGACACCGAAGAGGAGAGAAAGTTGTGATAAATGTACCAAGTAAGTAAACTCAGTCTTATCTTGGTTCTTTTTCAAAATAATTGTTTCATCTCATGCTCCGAGTTACTGAATATCTGTATTTTCCACACAGTATTTAAGGATAAGAACACGGCGTCGCCTTTCATTGAAACATTTCCTAATGATGATGGAGAAGCAGCAAAGGCAGCTAAGCCAGACCACATATATATGGATGCTATGGGTTTTGGAATGGGAAACTGTTGTCTCCAGGTAAAGTGCATCTGCTTTCAAGATGTTGCTGCACATTGTCTTCTCTAGACACTTCTCTTTTCAAGACTTGTTTTATGTCTACTTCTGCTTTCTCCAACTGATGCATTGTATATCAGTGTGGCAGAAGGGGAGATAAAAGAAAAAGTGGTATGTCTAGTATTCTATTCTTAAAATCCAAGTATACTGGAGTTTTGTGGCCAGGTTTTGATAGCAGAGGGGCTGCAGGGGTGGCTGCTGTGGGAAGGTGCTTCTCCCATGAGTAGGAAGCTTCTTCTATGTCCAACTGACTCCAAGACAGACCCACCACTGGGCAAGGCTGAGCCCACCAGTGACAGTGGCAGCACCTCTGAGATACATGCATTAAGAAGGAGGGGAAAAACTGTGCAATGGCACTGCAGGTGAAGATAGGATGAGAAAATGTAAGAGGAACAGCTCTGCAGGCACCATGGTCACTGAAGAAGCAGGGGGAGGAGATGGTCAAGGTGACAGAGCTGAGATTCCCCTGGAGCCTGCAGTGGAGATCATGGTGAGGCAGGAGATTGGCAGTGGAGCAGAAATCCACCTGCAGCCCCAGGAATGACCCCACACCAAAACAGGTGGATGCATGAAGGAGGTAGGTTGTGTCACCCCATAGAATACCCATGCTGGAGCACTGATTTCCTGAAATACTGAACCCTATGGGAAGGGACCCATGCTGGAGCAGTTAATTAAGTGTAGCTCATGAGAAGGGCTGTTGTGGTTTAAACCCAGACAGCAAATAAGTACCATACTGTTGCTCCCTCACACATAAGTATGCTCCCTTGCCTCTGGTGGAATGAGGAGGCAAATCAGAAAAAGATTAAACTTGTGGGTTGAGATAAAAGCAGCTTAATAATTGAAATAAAATAAAACAGAATCTAATAATAGAAATTAAAATAAGATGGGGGGAATAAAACTCAAGAAGAAAGTGGTGCTCAGCAGTACAGTTGCTCAAAACCTGTAGACAAATGCTCAGCCTGTCCCCAAGCAGCAATTGGCCCCACCCAACCAACTCCCCCAGTTTATGTACTGAGCATGATGCCATATGGTATGGGATATCCCTTTCACCAGTTCAGGTCCCAGCTGTGTCCCCTCCTGGCTTCTTGTACACCTGCTCACTGGCAGAGCATGGGAAACTGAGAAGTCCTTAATTTAGAGTAAGCCCTGCTCATTAAGAACTAAAACATCAGTGTATTACCAACATTATTTCCATACTGAATCTAAAACACAGACCTGTACCCATCCACTAGGAACAAAATTGATTATTCCAGCTGATGCCAGGAGAAAGACTCATGTTTGAGCAATGAACATGTTCATTGGAGGACTGTTCCAGGGAAGTGACTCCACGGTGAAGCAAGAGGGTGAGGGATCCTTCCCCCTTAGGGAGCAGCAGAGACAATGTGCAGTGAACTGACCACAGCCTTCATTCCTCATTTTCTTGCTCTGCTGGGAGGGGAGGAAATAGAGAATTTGGGACTGAAGTGGATTTTAAGATTTGGGTTTTGTTCTCACTGTTCTACTCTGATTTGACTTGTAATTCCCCAAGTTAGACCTGTTCTGCCTGTGACTGTAACTGGTGATCTCCATCACACCAAGTTGGGTCAGTGCTGATCTGCTGGAGGGTAGGAAGGCTCTGCAGAGGGACCTGAATGGACTGGATCAATGGGACAGGGCCAACTGTGTGTGGTTCAGTAAAACGAAATGCCTGGTCCTGCACTTTGACCACCACAACCCCATGCAGAGCTATGGGCTGGGGACAGAATGGCGGAAAGCTGCCTGGTGAAGAGGACCTGGGGTTGCTGGCTGACATCCAGTTGATCATGAGCCAGGGTGTGGCCAGGTGGCCGGGAAGGCCAGTGGCATCCTGGCCTGTGTCAGCAGTGGTGTGGCCAGCAGGAGCAGGGCAGGGATTGTCCCCCTGTGCTCAGCACTGCTGAGGCCACACCTGAAGGGCAGTGGAGCTGGGGAAGGGCCTGAAGCACAAGTCCTGTGAGGAGGGGCTAAGGGAGCTGGGAATGTTTAACCTGGAGAAAAGGAGGGTCAGGGAAGACATTATCACTGACTACAGCTGCCTGAAAGGAGGCTGTAGCCAGGTTGGCATCAGCCTCTTCTCTCAGGCAGCCAGTGCCAGGACAAGAGGATATGGCTTCAAGATGCACCAAGAGAGGTTGAGGTTGGGCAATAGGAAGAAATTCTTCACAGAAGGGGTGATTAGATATTGGAATGGGCTGCCCAAGGAGGTGGTGGAGTCACTGTCCCTGGAGATGTTTAAGGAAATACTGGATGTGCACTCAGTGCCATGGTCTAATTGACAAGGTGGTGTTCAGTCGTAGGCTGGACTCAGTGATCTCAGAGGTCTTTTCCAATCTAATTGATTCTGTGATCTCTCCCTGGCCTTACCTTGAGCCTTTTGTTACATTTTCTCTTCCCTGTCCAGCAAAAGAGGGGAGTGATTAAGTGGCTTTGGTGGATATCTGGCATCCAGCCAGGGTCAATCCAATACACCAGGTTTATTTGCTTGCATTATGGGGTTTTTTTCTGATAATATTCAAACGTAATTGGATGACTTGCCGAGAGGGTTTCTTGAAATGGTCAGACCACATTTGATCAAGCACCTGCTTCTGAAACTCCAGCACTTTTTGTGTGTGGAAGGTCATCCTCCACTCTGGTCATCTTTTAGATATGACCAAAGGACACTGTGGAGATGGAAACTAAGCTGTCTTGCAGGAATGGGAGAGGTTTTTTTACTTACTTTTTTTGGGTGTTTTCCTTCTTCTGCACCCTTAGAACAGGAAAAGCAGGGAGTTGCAAGAGATTGTGGGAATATTTTTAAAAATAAGAAGCTTTCTGCTTTTGTATAATTTTATTTCATTTACAAACATCATAAACTCCTGTGTAAAGCTTCTCATTCTTAAATATTTTTAGCTGTCTGCTAAGGAGTTGTCTTTTCAATGCTTGTACCACAAACCTACCAAATCCATGTGGGTAGTTGTCTTCTCTGACTGTATGCTGGAAGATATTTTTGATTCTGTTTTCTCCCATTTAAGCATGCCCACTTTTTATGGTTTTTAGTAATTTGCCTGAGTTATTTCTGTCTTACAGTATCTTCCCTTTAAATACAGGTGCTGAATATTAAGAGTGCTTTAGTCTTTTCATTTTCTGTTTGCTTTACATGTTTCTCTGATCGTGGGCACTAACACCTTAGGTAGTCATGGTGTATTTGACTGATAAAATGTGCCTGTTGCCACCACAGTCTTGGAAGCAGAGCAAGGAAGAGGCTAGTGTTAACTCTCTATGGGATTAAAGGAAATTCTCCAGGCTCTTCTTGTTTCGTAGCAGGGACAGAAGACCTCATAAAAAGTATTCCTTTTGAGCTTGAGAAACTAGAAAAGTTGTATAAATAAAAGTTCTTTACAGGTGCTACATATGGTTTCTTGTCACTAGGGCAAATTATGGCGAATCTGATCAGATAGTAAAGTGTACATAATACTCTGTGGCTTTACAAGGTGTTAGTTTGCCATGGTTTGTTTCATGCTGTCTCTCTTAAGACGAATAAAAGAATTCCAGCTTTATTCAGTCATTGTATGAACTTTAAAAACATTATTAAATTCCTTTTTAAGGGAGTACTATTTCACTATTGCATACTGCTACATTTTATCACTACATTCTGGTAATCAGTGGCCACATTCAAATTTGGTAGTCCTGTTATCATGAAACGGAGAATGAAAACAAGACTGGCAGCTGCTTCTGTAACAACTGATAATTCCTGATAACTGACTAGAAGAAAACATGTATTACCCACCTATATTTGTAAGGTAGTTTGTAGTATATATACTTCCTTTTGTGTTTGGGGAGTGGTCTTGTTGGTTTGGTCTTTTTTCCTTGTTTTCATACTGCACACCAAGCTACAACTTGGTTTGATGCATTTCCAGTAGTAAAAATAATGTCCTGATGAGCTTGGGCTGGGATCACCTGCAGTGGCAGTGCCTGTAGCCCTTCTGAAGAAGACAGCCATGCCCTTTTCCTCTGTAATGGGACATTTGCCTAGAAACCATGTTGAATATCAGATTTAATGTGGTTTGGAGTAAACATAAAAGGAAAGGGGAGGCCAGTATCACTTTCAGGGGAAAGAGTGTAGGTGTCCCTAGAGGTCAACCCACCCTACTTGTAGGCTGGCTCCCTAGTGCTGAATGTCCAAAATCAGTGATGAGAAATCATACTTATCTGCTTTTCTGCAAGATAATTAATCTTGTCTTTTAACCAACTATGGTTTTGTTTGCTTGGGGTTTTTTTCTGAGAAACAAAACAAGCCACTTGAAGGATAGGTACAGAAGGAATATTTTCTCCACAGCACAGCTGTTTTCTAATTTGGGATGTTTTAATGAATATTGGATGAAGATTTAAAAAGACAAAACACAAACAAATCCCATATTTTCCCTATACCATCATCATCAACACACACACCCCACCCCCACCCCCCA
>VWYI01031719.1:45662-92627 GCA_013399455.1 Anthoscopus minutus | reverse complement strand
AAATTCCATCACTGAGGCACCAGTGAACTCAGGAGTTTTGGAGGGATTTGTTGGTTGGTTGTTTTTTTTTGTAAAGTCTTACTTGAGGTGCAGTTTGGTTTAGTAGCAAGCTGAGAAGAACACTGGTGTTTTTGGGGGTTCTCTAATTACTGTCCTTGGAAGAGGAAAGCCTGTGTCCAGCTGGAATTTTTGAGGACAGCATGTAATGCTTGTGGTACTGGGGTACATTCCTATCTGAGTTCTCTTCTGATCTGTGAATACGTAAACTGCTAAGACAAAGAGAGTTTTGAAACTGATCACTCTGTGCATTTTTTAAATTCATAAAGTGTTGGTTTGCAAAGTCTACAGGATAAGGTCTACAGGATAAGGATAAAGTCTAAGGATAAGATCGCTCTGTGCATTTTTTAAATTCATAAAGTGTTGGTTTGCAAAGTCTACAGGATAAGGTCTAAGGTCTGCTACTAAGAATGTGTCTTTAAGTAGTGTTCAATGCTACTCTGAGTAAATTTCACAAAAATATTACAAAGAAGTTACCAATTCTGGTGGCCGCTCTGTGGCAGGGCTTCCAAAGCATTAATGCCTTCAGCAAATAGTATTTCCTTTCTATTTTTTTGCTGGGTTCTGGCTTCTAATACAGAAAAGGCTGGAATTTTTTTTTTTTAATGAAAGCTACAGTAGACACACAGATACTCTTTTTTTCTCCACGGTTTTTCAGGATCAAAGGCATCTTGAAATGTTCTTTAAAACAGGATTAGCGTCACATAAAGGAAATGTTAAATCCACAATAGACTCTGACGTTGTGTTGTTCTAAGTAAGTAGGTTCCTGGCTTACTTCCTGAAGGTGCATTACTCACTCGTGTATTCTAGATGTTAACTCAGTTTTCTTTGATTCTGGCAAGTGTTTGAATATTCAGCCTCACCATAGAAGCATTATGGTTTGAAATCTTTTAATGAACATGGAAATGGCATGGAAGGAAGCTTGTAATATAAATGCTACTGATTGATCGGGGCAGAAATGTGTCCAAGATTTGGGGGGAAAACCTACACAAAAAATGCCCACACAAAATGAAATAAAAAACACTAATATTTTTAGTATATAAATTTTATTATATACTTGATTTTAAATCTGGGAAGACTGCTTGTTGTATGATTATAGAAATTTTATGGCAGTTGTATATCTTCCAACAGGTAACATTTCAGGCTTGCAGCATTTCTGAAGCACGGTATCTCTATGATCAGCTAGCTACAATTTGTCCAATTGTGGTAAGTAATGGACATCTGTCAGATGAACTCTTCTTTACTGGCAAAAACCACTATATATAAGAAAAATAGTACCCAAATTGCAAGCTCACAAATTGCATACTCTGGGAGAATACTCTTTCTAGGTTGTCACGTGTGTTATGTTAACTATCTAATGTGCAAATGACACCACAAAACAGATAATATCTGTTCCTTGTTGGCTCTTGTGTCTATTTCATCCCCTCTACTCTCATTTCCACATGTATGAGACTCTTCTTGAATAATTTTGGAAATAGATATGGGCAGTTTCTCATGAAAACAAGGCAAGCTTGCGCCTTAAAACAATTTTTAATTTTTCAACTGGTGTTGAAAATCCTCTGGTGTTACAGAGGGTTTCAGCATAAGTTGTTTAAATCTGTCCCTTTTATAACCATGTTGTCATCAACAGTTGTTTATAACAGGAATTACAAAAATAAAGTAACTGGTCTGGATGATGAGTAGATTCTGCCCTGAGTGAGGTACGTTCCAGCTGTGTTACTAAGGTGTTTGGCCAAACAAAAATAAACAAAATAAAATAATTGCCAGGTGAGCTCTGGAAGTGAGCGAGCAGAATACTTGGTGATTTGTCTCAAAAGAGCTTCTGCCAGTGTCATTTTTGTGTTCCTTAAATGCTGACTGTAGAGGTAAAACATTTGGAGAGTGTCAGATGCCACCCAGGCATTTTTTGGAGGTAGCAGTTGAGATATTTCTGGTTATACAGGCTTTGGCTGTACATTAAACTGAAATATATATATATGTACTTCAGTTTCTTCTGAATCCCTTTTTACTGGGATTATATTTTGCTTTTGATTCCTTGGCCTGTCCTTTGAAACTGGGTTGTTTCATTTTAGATGGCGTTGAGTGCTGCATCTCCCTTCTATAGAGGCTACGTGTCTGACATTGACTGTCGCTGGGGAGTGATCTCTGCTTCTGTGGATGATCGAACGCGGGAGGAGAGAGGGCTGGAGGTAAGCCATGCTATGTAGTAGGTGTCTGGGTTTTTTGGGCAAAAAAGTTAAATCTTCTCTAATACCAAATTCTGCTTGTGCTCATCAGTATCCCTAATGAGAGAATGTGATGGTCTTTGTGGTAAATACAGGAGACATGGTGTAAACACTCGCCTTGGTTGGTCAGTTTGTGTCAACAAATTCATATTTTTAATTAGGTATGGAATCCCAGTCTTCCACAGCTGGCTGAAAAGGACCCCCATGATTAAACTTTCTAATTTATACTTGAGCCCAAAAGGCAAAAATTGCACTAGATTAAATAATGAGTAGTATGAACTAGAACTAAATCAAGAGAGTCAGATGTCAGAACTTGTAGAATTTCTCTGTGCAGGAATTCCCATTCAAGGCACTTGCAAAACTACATAAAATAAATACTTCTTAAAATTTACTCGAAATATTTCTTGATTTACCTATTTTAAGGGCATCTTTTAATAGTGTGCACATGGTGAAACTGTTGGTATGTGTTCAATGCTTTCCAGGTGCTTGGGGTAATGGTGTATTATGTCAGGAAAACACTTCTAGAGAATTCTAGTCAATGTGTGATGACTGATTTTTTTGATCAGATATATATGTCTGCAAACAAAATAGTCATAATTCGAGAATCACTTTATATAGAGCCTATTTAAGACTCATGCTTTTAATAATTTTAATTGAGGTTGTAGGGTTTTTAAAATAGGATAATAATTCTCAACATGTCATTAGTGAGCAAAACTTAGGAAACATTGTTTACAAGCTGTTAAAATATTGTATTCTTAAATTATATAGCCACTGAAGAACAACCATTATAGAATCAGTAAATCCAGATATGATTCCATAGACAGTTATCTATCTGAATGTGGTGAGAAATACAATGACATTGATTTGACAATAGACAAAGATATCTACGAGCACCTAATAAAGGAAGGTAAGTGTTTGCTTCATTATGAGCAGGTTAAGAATTATGTTTGCAGTGTGTGGGGATATTTTATGTTTTTGTTCTGTTTGTTACAAACATTGTGCAGCCCTCATAGTGACTCCTACTCGGGAAATATCTCTGTGCTGAGTGGTCTTGAGAGCTTTTTAAAAAGGATTCTTTTGTAACAGAAACTGCCCCTAATGCATCAAACTGAGTTTCTCAAGCTGGAATTAATGTTTTATTTTTATGGAGAGAGCTAAGCTGCTTTTGGAAACATGGCACAGAATGAATCAGAAAACAGGAAGAATGGCAGCCACACCAATATTCAGCTGCCATTTCCAAACAAGAACCTGTTTGATTTTTGGGTTTTTTTCTCTTTTTAATCATTTCCTTCCTTCCTGAAGTCATCATCTTAACAGGATGTGGTGGGTTGAGGTAGCATTGCAGTGTTAGATATTTTCAGTCTTGTAAAAAAAATAATTTCCTAGAGCCTATTTTGATATGTGTGAATTGTTTGTTTGCATTTTCATTTTGTAGGTATTGACCACCTTTTGGCACAGCACATTGCACACTTGTTCATTCGAGACCCATTGACTTTGTTTGAGGAGAAAATACATCTAGATGATGCAAATGAATCCGACCATTTTGAGGTTACGTCTGATTTAGAGGAATTTAATATCTATATAAATATATAATTGCTAAGAATTACTTCATTAATTTTTCACTTCAGCTGGTTTTTTAGCATATGACCTCGCATTTATAAGCACATTCATTTGTTTGTTTTATCTTTTATTTAGAAGATGATGGCTTATACTTTAAACCAAATAAAATATGAAGAGCCTATGTATATAAATGTTAAGGGGAGCTGTCAATTTTTAAGGCTTCCTAAAAACTGGTCTGCATTTTATTTATGTAGAAATCTCTCTTTTACACATTCTTCAGTAACAGCTGTGGTAATATTAGGCCTTTTTAGTTCAGGATGTGTCATCCCCTCATGAAAAGATAGTCAGCTGTATGCCAGTCCCTTAGTGTCTTGTACGTAATACTCAGCCAGAACAGCATGAGAAAGTACAATGTAGTTGCTCCTAGGATGGGTAGTTGTGCTGTGGGCTTTAGGAAGTTATAGCACTTACTTTGGAACCACTTCTCTAACCTGCTATGCTGTTCTATAGAAAACACCTAGGACTCTAGCAATCTGCTTATTTTTCTTCTATTGTATTACAGAATTATGTGTATCTTGATTGTGACAGATGATTTCATGTGCTTTGCAGAATATTCAATCTACAAACTGGCAAACAATGAGGTTTAAGCCACCACCTCCAAATTCAGATATTGGATGGAGAGTGGAATTCAGACCTATGGAGGTAAGGAAGACATCAGTATGTACAAGAGCACATTTCCTTTTAAGTGGAAAAGTACCAGGCATTCTGCCATCCAGTATCAAGCTCCTATTACTTGTGCTGTGTTTTCTCCTCTTTGATTTACTAGATGCAAGTGAAGTGGACAGCAGTATTTAATCAGACATGGACTGTGGGAATGTAACTGACAGGGGAATCCACTGCAGAACATCAACGCATGCTAATGGATTTGGGGTGATGGGGAAAGGAATTAGGCTTGTATTAAAGCAGCAGTAAACAAAGCCCCATTTAGCTTCTAGAGACTTTATTTCTCCAGTACATTTCCTGGTACTGAACAATTCCACTGTCAGTTTTGCTTTTTTTCACAAGTGCTTTTATTCTGTAGCTGTCTGTTTCTAAGCTCTCTGAATTTAATCCTTTTAGAGTGGAAATTTAAAAGCTACTATACTTCTGTAATTAGAGAGCCTGAAGGTGCAGGTTATTAGTCTTTTGAAACACAAGTGTGTTTTGTATCAAATTGCAGGGTTGAGTTTGTTGAAGCATGTGTATGTGTGCATTGAGCACTGGACGTTGCTGCTGGGTGATTGCACGTGTGCATCACCCCTGGGCAAGTACAGTGTCAAACACAAGTACCAACATGAACATCCGAGTCAGACTGTCCAGACTGTCCTTGCATGAGTGTGTTCCTGCTAAAGTAATCGAGTTTCTGCTCCTTTCATGTCTAGGTCCAGTTAACAGACTTTGAAAATTCTGCATATGTTGTGTTTGTGGTATTGCTAACCAGAGTGATTCTGTCTTATAAACTGGATTTTCTCATTCCTTTGTCCAAGGTAGGTGTGAAAGATCAAATCCGTTAGAGTTAAATGTAATGCATCAAGTCTGATTTTTATCCCCTGTAAGCTAGGAAATAATGTTTGTCTGCTTACAGAACAGTCATTTTTTTTCTTCCAATCAGTTTTTATCTGTGCCGGTACTTTGAATTCATTTAAACTCTACAATATTAAACAAGTAATCATTGTTTAATGGTCTCATGGAATTAAACATAGACAAATGCTGTAGGAATTTCTGTGATGCTTAGCAGTGTCTAAGTGCAGCAGAAACATTGAGAAGTCCCTTTGTCACAAGGCTGTTTTGAGTCTGGGAAAGGGTATGTTTCCCCTGTTTTACATGCGGGGGGAAGTAACCTGCAGAAGTCAAAATAAAAACAAATACTGCTGATTCTGGTCACAACTGTGATTTGTCTTCAGACAGACAAGCCATGCAAAATGTACTTTTTCCTTAATCTTGCCCTCACAGTTGCTGAATTGTTTTGTCTGAAACTGTCCTTGTAAATCCCCTGTATAACTGCATTGATGTAAATTTAGCTAGATGGTTAATTTTAGCTTCATAAGTCGAGAATTTTTTTTTCCCTCATACCCCTCATCCCAAATTTTAAACAGAAGCGTTGCATTCCTTATTTATTTAACTGTCCTTGTTTCCTCCTTCTGGGGCACTTGACCAAAAAATGTCTTTTTAGATGGATTTTCCTGCAATGTTACAGGTAACTTTAAAAAAGATCTTGTAGGGTAGAGAGCTTTTGATACTATGCTGGAAAATCCAGCATAGCCATAGTATCCTGTGGCTTTTCATAGAATTTTTTTTATTAAAATGGAGAAAAATACTGAAGTTGTAAATTTACAATACTCATACCATACATACATGGTATGATTTGGTATGACTTCTAAAGGAGATGTCAGGGAGTTGAGACTGCATAAATAACTCAGGAATTTAGCACTTACATTATATAATTACATTGTTACTTGAGTGTCTCAAAAGCACAAAAGTTTTAAGTACCAGTTAAGAGTGAATAAGAGATCAGGTGGTGAAAAACCTGAACAGAATTGGAGGGCTGAGGGGCTTAAAATTGCTTGAGCTTGCCAAGCAATTTGGCAAGTAATGCAGCACAGAATTGCACAACCATTGGTAAGCTTGCCTCTTTTAAGTAAAATAATAGGGGATTATGGGGCTAATCTCACACTAATCTTGGCTGTCTGATTGAATGTGGTTGAACGCTTGTCAGCTGGGACTGCAGTTCGTTCAAACTTTCAAAACAACCTGTTGTGTAAATAGGTTTCGTAGTATAAAATGAATTGAAAACAGCTTTGAAAGGGAAAGAAGTAAGTGAAGATTTTGCATAGCCTTTAGTTAAAGGTCAGACAAAGAATTCAGCAAATTATATCTTTTTCTGAAGACAATATCATAAAGCTAATGTCCAAAAGCTATAGGATGTTAATTCCGTGAGAACACAAATCGAAGAACTTGGACAAAATCTTCCATCCAAAAAGACAGAGCAATGCTTATGTCATTTGTAGAGCAAATGTTGTAGTTTGGAGGACTTTTGAGAAGCCTGACATTTACAGCTTTTTTGGTAGCAATCTTAAGTTTTAAATGTCTGACAGATGTTTGGGAATGGAATAGATACAATTCCTGTACAAACTTACTTGAGTGCTGTTTCTGAAAGTGTGTTTAATACAGTGATAATTCTTCTAAAGGCAGTGATTTTTTGTTAATAAAAGCAGAAAATTATGGCTAGGGGAATTGAAATTTTCTTCTTCTGTGCTTATTTAAATTGCATCTAAATATGCAAGGAAGTCTCTCAGAAGGAGTGCAACCTGTTAATTTTAACTGTTCCTGTGTTTTCATCCAGACTTAAATTAGCATAGCATGTTCTAACATGATAGCATTACCTATTTCGCTAGAGACCCAGTTTCATAAAATGTCATGTATTTGTGGGTTTGTCATGGACACTGAAGAATGAAATAAACCTTAGCTTCACAGCTTGACCTTGTGTAATGAAACAGTAAGAAATATAGTAGATGTTTCAACTTGCAAAACCCAAATGTGACTGTTTATTAGAATCCTGCCTTGCTAAAATGTCACAGATCTCTGAAATACTTTTTTGCCAGGTGGATGAAAACATGAAGGTGGCCCAGAAAAGAGATGCTGTACGGCAGGGAATGTTTTACTTCAGAAAAGATATATGCAAAGGTATCACATCGAGTAATCTTACTAACACTGTTGTGGATGTTGAGCACATCCTTTTAACCATTGCCTTTTAACCATTTTTTTCCTTTCCCTTTATCACACATGAAGGTGGAAATGCTGTTGTGGATGGATGTGGCTCTGCACAGAATGGGACAGGCACCGACACAGAAGAGTACACCTTAATGAGCATTGATACAATTATCAATGGGAAGGTCATAGCCTCTTCTACCTGGAACACATTCTATTCTACCCTCCCAGAAACCAGACTGAGTGTGTTTCATGCTGATTCTGTTCTCTTACACAGGAAGGGGTCTTTCCTGGTTTGATCCCAATTTTGAATTCCTATCTTGAAAACATGGAAGTGGATGTGGACACAAGATGCACCATCCTGAACTATCTGAAGCTAATTAAAAAGAGAGCTTCTGGTATGTTTGACATTTTTGGACATTGACTTTCTTGGCGTTTTTCTACTTTGAGTTGAACAAGACTGATGGGAGCTGTGGATGTCTCATTGGCTGTTGAATCATTAGAGCAAAGGACTAGAGTGTGTTCTCTGGCTTAAATCTTGCTCTATTTTTGATTTTTAATGTTTAGTGATTTATTTTCAAACTTAAATTAGGAGTAACTGTTAGAGTAACAATCATGGTTTAGATGGTAGTATATACCCAGTTCTCAGTTTTGCTTTTCTACATTGCTTACTGCTGCTTTTGCCGCTGTATTGTCCATTTTGTAGTAGTCTAAACATACAGTAGTCCACTTTGCCCTGTCACTTAAGTGTTGTAAGAGTATTTGAGGCTGGGTCTGATAGCTTGCCTTATATTGCTGGTGTGACTCCAAAGCTTACTGCTCTGAAGCATTCATGTCTCAACTTAGGTCTGCTAGACCATAGGACTTTCGATCACTGATAGTCCTTCCATAAATAGCAGAACTCCTTCAAGGCAGAGCAGAGTAGAGCAGGCTCTTCCACTGTTTTTCCCATGTTGCAATGTTTTTCAACACCGGTGTGTAACGACTGTTTCTTCTTGAAATACATCAGTATGAGTAAAGGATGCAGGCTAAACTTAATTCAGAACTGTGTGTGTAGCTCAATCTGCAGCAGTTTTTTAACTTTCTCTGTGTAAATCCCCTGTATTAACTGCATTGATGTAAATTTAGCTAGATGGTTAATTTTAGCCTTGTAAGTCAAGATTTTTTTTTTCTTCCTCCTCTTCCCCCCCATCCCAAGTTTTAAACTAAAGTATTGCATTCCTTTTTAATTCTTGAAAATTGTTGTAGAAGTTTCTAGGGTAAAGACCTTTCTAAAGCTGAGGTGGAAATTGTGATTTTGTCTTATCTGGTAATTCACTACTTCAGCAGTTCTTCAGAATGCTAACATGTTTTTAAACATTCCCTTGTGTGTTGGTGGTTTTGGTTTTTTTTTCCTTCAGAGAAATGGTCTTGAGAAAACAAGGATAACTCTAGCAGTCTTTTTTCTAAGGCCCAGTGACCTGGGTCCAACCCGAGCTGCAGGTGTTCCACGCCAAAGGAAAACTTGGCTACCTGGTGCAAAGTTGCGGGCGTTGCAAAAGTCAGCTCCTGTATTTACACAGACCTAAATAAAAGCTGTGAAGCTGAGATAGATAAGAGTGTAGGGTTTATAGTTCAGCTCTTATGAACTGAAATGGCTTTTAAATGAGGCTTCTTAAGAACTAGAATTCACAGAATAAAAAAGCATTAGGTATGGTATTACTGTGCCACAATGTTTCTCAGTTGTGAGCTTCGGATTATTCCAGTTTACTCTTGATCTTAAATGTTCCTGATCTGCAGCCTGATTAGTATGATAACATCCACAAAGAGTGGCCATTTTTCAGATTTTTCAAAGAGTGAACACAGGACTCATGAGTTAAGACCACTGACACCTTAGCTGCTGTGGCTGTAACCTTGCCTCAGCATAATTCATTTGACCTTCAGTTACCTCTCCTGCAGCACAGCAAGGTTTTACCCTCCTGGTCTCTGTATAGCTGGTGTGTGACTGCCACCACTCAGTGAGACTACAGATTTGCTATGCAAGCAGCAGCTGCTAACCACCACCAGATATTAGTGAAAGCACAAAAAAGTACTGAGGTAGCAGCATCAAGTGGTCCTTGTCCTGGTGTGCTCTCCTGACTCGTGGCTGCCAGCCGCACAGTAATCACAGAGCATTCACAGATGTGATTTCCATGATCTTTGCCTTACCTTTCTTGAAGCAGATACACTTTTGGTCCCCCTAAAGTCATACAATAAAAAATGACAGTTCTATTACATGCTTTTAGAAAAAATTAATTCTGTAGTTTTTCATGTTTAAATGCCCATCACAGTTATTCCATTTTCTACCTTCTGGTTCCTGTGCTGTAGGATCATGTTTATCTACTCACTTGTCATCAGCATTCATAATTGTATGGACTTCTCCAGTATATGGTTGCTCCTGAACTTACTCCCTTTGCCTGGAAGGTGTGTCACACCCCTTGTCAGTCAGTGTGCCATATTCCTGTTCATACTTTTGAGAGCTGCAGGCTGTGCTCCCATTGAAGGCGTGGAGGGTACAGCAGGGCAAGGATGGGGGAGTGCCTGGGCTGCCTGGCCACTAGGTGTCTGTGTTGGTGCACTGGACACTCCTCAGCTCCTCCAGCACTGTTGCCTGCATGGCTTGCACTTCAAACGTGTCTCTTTTTAAGCTTCACTCCACTTAGCTCCTGACTCCACTGACTTTCTTGCAGACCCCTGGCTTCTCATTGGTGCCAGAAAGTTTTCATGTTAAGTTTTTAGTGCCTTCAACAACTAAAACCTCGAGTAATTTTTTTCCTGCCCTCTTAGGAAGAAGTATAAACTCTGGCTTCATTCTTTTAAAACACTACTTCTGTTTTTTGAAGCACATTTTGATTTCTAGTAACCTTTTTTATTCTGCTTTTCTTTCTGGTACTTTCTGCAATTTTTCTGATTTGTCTTCGTGTACCTCTGTTCAAAACTGCTGCTAGGATATTTTTAAATAGCGTTGGATTCTTTTTACTTTTTATTTGTGTGTTCCTTCATGCTTTCTCTAACTTGATTCCACTTGCTTTTTATAATATGCTTAAACCAAAGACTTCTGTAGTAGAAGCCCTTGACTCTTTGCACTCTCAAAATGAAGCTGCTCCAGTAGCTAGCCATAAAAGTTTTTCTGGGCTCTTTTGGCATCTCATCAGCCCATCTTAATGTCTTAACTGTCAGAGTTACCTTAAACTTGTAGTTAAGGTTTGCTTGCACATGCTGCATTCAGGAGCAAGATTTAGCAGCCTGGACACTGGTCCAGCCAGCCCCTAGCTGCTACTTCATGGGGGTATCAGTCTCTTTCAAGTGGTATATGTCATCCAGTGACCTTGTATAGAGGTGCTGGGGACCCTTAGGTACCTGCTGACCAACCCAAGAACCGGAGCGTGAAGCAGACAGAGGCACTGTGTGCAGACCAGAAGTTGGTGTAGTTGGGAACCAGCCTATTTATTGCTAGAGTAGCTGCCAGAGGGAGAAAAAATAGTAAGCCAAGGTTGTCTGATCAAAACTAGCAGCTAACTGGGATGGATCAACTACAAGCTTGTTTTATATAAATGTAGTAGTGTAGAGGTGTCTGTTGATTCATCTCAGCCACCTTCTCTGTTAAATGAAGTGCTTAAGACCTTCTGCTGTACAACCTGTTGGTAGCACCTGTTCCAGTTGCTCCTTCTCTCTGTATTATATCATTGGAACATCTGAAAGTTGGAAAATTGTGCCAGATAAGTGTCTTTTAGACCATCAGGGATATGTCAGCTTAATTGTGCCTGCAGTTTAGCCATATTTGAAAACCAAAAAAGTATAGGAATGTGTTTCTCATGAAAGCATAGGCTACTCATTAATTGTGTATATAGTGCACAAACTCTAGGTGTTCTACTGCTAAATTAGATGTATAAACTGTGAAATTTAATTTCTTCTTGCCCACAGGAGAATTAATGACAGTTGCTCGATGGATGAGGGAATTCATTGCACAACATCCAAACTACAAGCAAGACAGTGTGATAACTGATGAAATTAATTACAGCCTTATGTGGAAATGCAACCAAATCGCTCAAGGCCAGGCAGAATGTCCTGAACTATTGGGGGTAGGATTTAATAAGAAACCAAGTGGAAACAAAACTGACTCTTTGTAATGAATGAATGCTTCCTAAATAATAAAAAGATTAAGCCTTTTAGCAAAGCACTAGCAAAGATACTGTGAATCTGGTACAGTTTCATGGTGTGAAGACCAAAACAGGGATACTGCACTATAAAATGGGCCAATCTGCCTAAATGTTCATTTAAGGCGTCCTAAAATAGGCATATTCTTATTGTTAAGGTTTATACAATATACATGTAAATAGTAAAATATTTTTATGATTAACATCAATGTATTTTAATAACATTGTAACTAAGGTTATTGTGAATTAGCTTGTAACTTTTTTATGCTTAATATAGAAAGAAAAATTGTCATGAACAGCTTTGTAAATGTAATGGTACTTGTATATTATATGCATTCCAGTTACTGAATGTTTACTGTAATTTTTTATCCTGGAATGTACTAAGTAATTTACCTTATTGTGTAAGAAAAAAAAATCCTTCTGGATCTACCTGAATCACAGATGCTTCTTCCTTCCATTTGGGTTTTGAAAGTATGTAAGAACAGACAAATGTATGTGCATCCCAGTTGGCAATCATACAGCAGTTTCTTAGTTGCCAGAAGACCTGCATCCACTTGTAAACTGTAAAACTCAGATGAACAGATCTGTCTTTATTCAGATAATGCAAGTCAGCTTGCCTGCAGATGCACAGTTATTTTCTTTCCCTCTGAAATAAGCTGTATGCTGTCTCAGTTCAGAAATCTGCCCGATGATTTCACAAAAAAGTAGCAATGTGTCACAAGACAGGAGGAAATGAGCTCTCTTCACAGAGGAACCAGAGACACCTGCTCTGGACTTCAGCCTGCTTGACTGCTCTTCTCCCACATTGCTGCTGTTCCCATTGTTGACAGTGACTGCAGGACAAAACCAAACTTATATCCATTCTTCCCAAAGATTGAGTTTTTCATTTTATTAATGATAAGTATTTCTGTCAGTATGTTGATTTTCTATAAGATAATTTATGTAGGTGGCTGAGGTTGCCTACATAGCTGAAGTTATGGACAACTTGATCCCCTCTAGAAGACAAAGAGAAATTTTGGAATGCACTAATCCTTTGCATTGGAAGCTGGTGCTGGGAGTGACTGTAAACTATTTAAATTCAGCCATTGCATCTGTAAATAAAGCAAACTTAAGGGGCCTTTTTGATTTAGCTTCTTAACTGAATTCTAAAAGTGAATTGCTTTAGGCGTAGAAGATGCAAAGCTTAATGGAAGCATATATAAATACATAAGATGTAATGGTTTTTTTTTTTAAAGAACTAATGGAGAAACTGCAGTGAGAGATGCACTGAGAAGCTTTTATGTACTGAATTACACTTTGTTCTGTGTTCACAGGTGTGCTTTAGAGAATAAAAAGAATGCTCTTTTTCTGCAGTGGTGAATTTGTTTTAATTAAGATGTAAGCATATGCTAATTTAATTTCTGTAATAAGGAAATAAAAATAAACTTTGCAGTATGTGTTGGTCACTTGCATGACTTGAACTCACATTTTCAGATTAAAAAAAGGAGGAGTTGCATACCTGGCAAGTACAAATCACCCAGACTCACTTTGTTCACAGTGGAGCTTCTCAGGACTCAGGCAAATGGTCTGACACTCTTAGAGCAGAGAAGTCCTTGATATTGTCAAGGTAGCATCTGTCATTGCACAGCATGAGCCGCTATGCTTGGAAAATCCCTAAAAACAGTTGGAATACTTTTCTGCTGGTACTGCATCAACATGTCCTTATTCCCTTTCAGATGACATTGAATCACCCTTCTGGCTGACAGTGTGTCCTTTAAGTTAGGGAACATTTTGTCATGATGCCTTAGAAGTTGTGGCTGGAAGTTTCCCTCCTGACTTCTTGTGTGCATGGTTCCAGGAGGGATGAGTGAGATCAAACACAGAGTGGCTGCAGTTTTTTGAGACATGCATGGTTGCAGTGCCTAAGCATCATACTAGATGAAGGGTTCAGGTATGTGATCCAACCTGTTCTTTACAGTGTGGTGAGGGCTGTCAGCAGAAACCAGAGTTGCTGCAGGGACAGAGGTGTCTCTGTTGTGTCTGTACCCACTCTTGAGTTTGAGAAGCAAACCCCAGTCCTAGCCTCAAGCCCTGGCTGACCTTTTACAGAGAGCATGAGAAGTTCCTTTGGGCTATGCATACAGGACTTTAGGTTCTGCTGTCACAAAATGCTTTAATGGAAACAATGACCTTTCCAACAATCAATGTGAGCAAAAAAGGGAGGGGAAGAAGTATCAGGCACCTGAGGTGAATTGTGATTGATTCCTTGCCCAAAGACTAACTGTTTAACTCTGTTGGCCCCAGTTCAGCCCCAGAAATGTGCTTCATGCCTTCCACTCAGTTTTCAGCTAGGAGCTCCCATTGTGATCTCCAGAGGTCTTGATGCTATGAATGCTGATGCCAGTTTTCTCTTGCATCAGACTATTTATGTTCAAGTGTCTTTCTTTATGGATTATTACAGCCATGCTTTTATCATGGCCTTCTACATCCTTAAAATGTGTCTCCTTTTGTGGGTGCACAGAGCTCTGCAAGCAGCTTGCCTTTCTGGGAGTGGTGCAAACCTGTTCCAGCCTGGGTTCCTTTCTCCACAGGGCAACAAGTCCTGCCAGGAGTCTGTGCCATTGTGGATTTCCCACAAGATCACAGCCTCCTTTGGGCATTCATCTGCTTTGCTGGGGTTCTAGGAGCTGAGGGTGGACCTCTGTATCCCCATGGACCTTCATGGGCTGCAGGGGCACAGCTGCCTCACCATGGGCTGCACCACAGGCTGCAGGGAATCTCAGCTCTGTCACCTTGGAACACCACCTCCCACTCCTTTTTTTCTGGACTTGGTGTCTGCAGAGTTGTTTCTCACACATATTCTCACTCCCTGCTTCTAGCTGACTGTCATGCAGTTTTTTTACCTTTTTCTTAAATACACTATTCCAGAAGCACTACCACTGTTGATGGGTTCAGCCTGGGCCAGTAGCAGGTCCATCTTGCAGCCATCTGTCATTGACTCTGTTGCGCATGGAGGAAGCTTACAGCAGCTTCTCACAGAAGCCACCCCTATAACCCAATACAAAAACAGGGCCATGCAAACCCAATACAGTGTTCCCTGCAATAAGATTCTTTTAGAAAAGGAAAACTGCTGCTTGCAAGATTCTTCTAGGGAGGTAAAGTCAGGAAGGCTTTGCAGGCTTCAGCACTTTATGCCCATTCCCTCTCAAGTATGAGGATTCACTCTGTACAGCAGTGGGAGCAGTAAATGCAAGTTTCTGCAGCATTGTGTCTCCCTTTGGACAAAGCAATGTCTTTCCCAAAAAAAAGTGTAACTGTAAATGCTGGCTATGAATTGAACAACTGGGCAAGATACTATGTCTTCTGTTAAGCAAGAAATGGCTGTAAACTCTTTCTTCAGTCTTTGAAAACGTTAATTTAGCCATTGAATTTAGTTACGTATCTCAAAGTTATTCCAAAGTTACACCCCTGTGACATAACACAAAGGGAAAACTAAAATCATGCTGACAGTGAGAAAGTAAAAAGTAAATTTTCCTTCACTTCCCAGTGAAGGTAAGTTAAAATAATACCCAGAGCCACAATGTGCTCAAAAAAATAAAAGTGTTGGTGCATGATGGCTCCTCATCATTGATTTCGAAGAGTCTGTGTTCTGGCCAGAAAAACGCTAATTTATAAAATATTTAAGCAACAACAATTGTTACTCTGAAAAAAATAAACTAAGTTCCTATTAAATGCAATTAGATCAAAAGTAAGCTGATTTTTATCTGATGGTACAGGGTGATGGTACAGATTTTGATGAAAGATCTTAAGAAGTGCCTTACAGCCAGTCTGTATGGCAGTGAAGAGTTGCTTGCTGTGTGTTGCTCTGGCAGGTCATGTTCAAAGAGGTGACTAGGGGCAGGGAGCAGAAAAGAATGAAGGAGAGAAGCTTATTACTATTCTGAGAGGTTCCATTTTCTCCCTACTGTAATAATGCTGGGGAGGCATCTGTGCCAAGACGACCTCAAGTTCTCCAGTATTTTTCAGTTAGGTTTCTTCTTTCCCTTCAACCATTTTCTAGACTGGACTATATTCCTTCCTGTCTGTTCCCATCTGTGCATGCACAGGCAGAGCTGGACATCTAATCCTTGCCAGCTTACTCACCACATGGGCATTCAGAGGCCAAGAACTTGGAGTGCTTTTCTTGGCACTGCAAGGGACTGGGACTCCTTGCCCAGAGACTGTCACACAGCTGCCTAATGAAAAACAGGAAAGCCTTCCAGCAAAAAAAATACCTCTCTGCTGAGGGGAAGCAAGACTTGGCATCACCCACATTTCCTACCTTTCATCCCACTCTGCAGTGTTTCTGTGTGTTATTCATCCCACTGGCATCAGCTACAGGCATCTGATTCTAAAGAGCAGTAGGACAGAGGACAGCATGGGATGTTAGTGGAGGCAGGCCAAGCTGGCAGCCAGCTCTCCAGACCCCCCTGCCTGTGGAGAGCAGGAGATGTGGCTGTTGTACTCTGTCTCAGACACAAACCACCTCCGCCTCTAATTTCTTGCCCCGGCAGGGTGAACCAGAGCAATGCAATATAAACTGATACGATCCCTGGGCTTCATCAGTGTGACCATTGCCAGCAAAATGGAATAACCTTGGGACAGAGAGCAAAAAGCCAGGCAGAGTCCTTGCTGGGGTGTGCTCAAGGCACGGGGATGAGGTCGGACAAAGCTCATTGCTAAGTCCAGGGCCAGCCCCAGGTGTCCTCCTAAGGTAAGAGGCATTGTAGTGAGTTGGAAGAGAAAGCAGACAATAAAGGGGAGAAGGAGCCAGAGCCACAGTGGTATTCCAGGTCCAAATCCTCTGTGGATTTATGCCCAAATTGCTACTCTTGAGTTTAGCCCATGAACTCCTCCTCCTGGTGGGGCTGCACAGCAGAGCAGCAGTGATTCCTCTTCATCCCTGCTGCATTCCCACTGAAAAGGGGCAAAGGGCAGCTGAAGCCAGTGGTGGGGCTGCCTGGGAACACCCCAGCTGGGAGCCCTCCAGGCAGGTGTGTTCTGTAGATGCCCTATAAGCAGGGCAGACCTCTGTGTGTGCTTAAAGAGCAGTCCAGACCAGTGTGTCCTGTTCCAACATTTGGCTTAGCCACACAGTTGCTGGGAGCAAAGCTTCCATTATGCAAATTAAGATATGTAACATTCCAGTGCTTCCGGACATGACACATCCTCAACAGCCATGTGAGGTGAAGAGGTGGATTCCCCTTTTAAATGAAGTTTGCTCTTGCTCTTAAAATAATGACTTCTAGACAACAGATTTCACTCAGTGTTTTAAAAAAATCCATCTGGGCCTCCCCAGAGAATGGCTCAAAACAACATATTTTAGATTTTTGTCTTTTTCCCTTTACTTCCAGTGCAGCCCAATTGGCACACATCCCACAGCTTCTAGTGAGGAGGGATGCAGCTGTTTTCAGAGATGCATGTGAAAAGCAGAGCTCCAGAAGGGAGTGCCCACATGTCCCTGGAAATTCATTCTGACTTTCCACTTCCCACTCATCACAGCACATGTGGTGTCATCAGTATCTGACCATTCCCCCTCAGGCCACAGGGACTCAAAGAGGTGGCATGGTTAGGAAGGGAGAAGGCAGCCAGGCATCCCCCTTCACTCCCTCCAGCTGTGACTCTGAAACACGGCTTCCAGAAATGTGGTATGTTTGGCCTTGCTTTTAACTGATAAAGTGTGATGCTTGCCCTGAACCCAAACGCAATGCTAGGACAAAACATTTCTCATCCTGCCTCAAAAATCAAAATCTGCAGAACAGAAAGAAAACTTAAGAGTATTACAACTGTGCAACAAAAGTACCCAGGGAAAATCCCAGCAGGCTGCTGTGTTTCTCACTGAGTGCTTTCTGTACTCATATGTTTGCACAAAACTCTGTATTAGTTTTCAAGATATACCACAGCAAGCTGCTCTCCTGGGGAGAGGAACAATTCCTCCAGGATCATGCTGTCCAGGGGGCACACCAGGACAGGTGTGTCAGAACATCAGTGAAATGGTTAAATGTTTCCAGCTCTGCTTTCATCCTGAAAGGAGAGGGTTTTGTTTGTTTTTTTGTCCTGATGAAGCCAACAGAGTTTTGTAGCTTGTCAAAACTTTGATGCCAAGCACATTTACTGTTGCAATGACATGCTACAACACCTCACAGCCGACATACGGCAAACAAAGGCACGGTGTGGGTCTAGAAGTGCCCACAGGATTTTGTGAGGTGGTGAGTCTGATGCTCTAATTGAAATTAAAGGGTAAAGCATGATGATAAATTTTATCATCAAACTGCACTGTCTTTACAACTTTTCCTTGGTTGTTCCTAGAGTTTGAGAGAGATGACATAGTGACAGTCTTGCCTACCCATTCCCTACCTTTTATCATCAACAAATACAGAGCATGTTTAAGCTTGGTTTGCCTTAGCTACTTCCTTGTAAACAACTTTTACTGGTGGAGCCCACTGGCTCAAAATCAGCAAGACTGGAGATTCTCCAATACCTGTCATGAAAAAACACCTCTGGACTGTGTCCTGGGACACCACAGGCGGCATGTGCCTCCAAGAGGATGTTACAGACACTGCAGAAATCACTGAACACTAGTGTTGTGTCTTCATGGCACACACCCAGTTGGAGGTCAGGAGCTGTGACAGGCCCTACAACAGGAACTGGTGATTTAGCAGCTACTTTCAAAAACTCTTTCAATAGTGCAGGAAACACAGACGTAACACCAAGTTCCCAGTTTTGAAACTTGCCTGATTTCTGTGGGGATAGGGAAGGGAAAAAATTCGAGTCACATGTACCCAGCGTACCACAGCTTCTCTCTCCAAGTGCTCCCAGGAGCTCTGCCTGCTCCAAGAAGCAAAGCTAAACCTAGTCAAGATGAACTGCAAAGATGTTTTCCTGGGAAAAAGGCTAGCTTCATCATTACTTCTCTCTCTGCCAGCCTTACCTTCTCCTTCAGGACCACACCCTTCCTGCCCCCTCCTCCCCCCAGGGAGCACATCTCCGTGGTTGAGCCTCTTGTCTGACTGACTGCTTCTTTTGCTCCTGAGTAAGCTCTGCCTCCTGATTTTACCCTGCCCACCTGCCCCTCTGCAGCTCCATGGCAGCAGCCTCACACCCATGGGATGCAAATTGAGAGGCTGTGCCTGCTTCCACTACCCAGGTGGTGGAAGAGACACAAAAAACCTGGGAAGCCAAACATGGGCATGAGCCACACAAGAGTCTTCTTAAAATGCCTCGTTACTTAACATCAAGAAGGAATACTGCAAGGTTTATGCAGCCTAGACTTGAGGACAGAGTGCACAAGTTACATGTTTGTGCGTCGCTTTTTTTGCCCACGGTTAATGAAAAAAAAGGAAGGAAAAGAGGGAGGTGCTAAGGAGCTCCAGTTTGTCCAAGTTCAGTTTATCTGGCAGCTCAGATTTCAGTGTGGGCAGAAGAAGACAGGTGGCATAGAGTGAGTTGTAAATTGTCTGCAATGAGACAGGCAAAGGAAATTCTGCTCTTATTCAGAGACAGGAGAATAGACAGTTGAAATTGTGACCAGCAGGACATACAGGAGTGGTGAGAAGCTGAGAATGACCCACCAAAGTGTTAATCCACCTAATAAAGTGAGGTGATAGTCAGGAGGCAACCTAAGAGTGGGCAGAACAGGAAAAAATGAAAGAAGGTGTAGATAGCCATGAGAGTTTAGCAGTGTCTGTGAAACCTGATGGTACAGGCAAGATAAGTCTGGCACGTAACTTGGGATGGAAGGCCTTTTGATGTTTGCAGAATTTAATCTTTCAAAAAAAACTTTCAAAAAAAATGTATTTAATTTTGAGCCTCTCCTTCCATCAAGTGATTGCCAAGGAATGCTTTCATATTCTTACCTCATTAGCTTTGGCACACAGCGAGGCAAGCAGGAACTGCTCTGTGTCTGGCTACCATGCAACCAGTTTTGGACATGCAGCTGGCAACCCTTTTCTAGGCTAAGAAAGCCAAGCATTTCCTTCTTCCCAAGAAAATCTGAGGGTTCCATCCTCCTTCTGCTTCTTTCTGTGTGGCAGATAGAAAACAAAAAAGAATGAAGCATCAGTGAAGTAAAACAGGAATGGCCTCAGTCTAAACATCAAGACTTGGTGCTGAAGAGAGGGGGAGGCTGGGAAGCAGCTGGGTCCAACATGACAAACGCTCACTGTGCTGATGGCTGTGAGCCATGGGACAGCAGGTGAAGCTTTACATTGTTTGTGCCACTGACCCTAACAAGGACTTAGGCTTTTGCAGACTTACAGCAATGTTTTGTGTATATCAGGAGTGACAAAAGTCCATTCATGGTGACATTTTTTTCCAAGATGGGTTGAGGCATCAGACCCTTGTTCATCTATCGTCCTCTACAAGGCTCTGACATCCATATTGCTCCCACATTTGACCTCCCAAGTTTCCCAAGAGAAACCATGCCTCTCCAGACAGAGGGGAGCACCAAGAGACCTGTGTAGGTCCAATCACTGACCAAACCAGCAATGCTCAGGTCCCAGAGGGACTCAGTCTGGGATGAAAGCAACAGGCTATCCACCAAGTATATAATAGTATACAATCACTACAACAGGAGTAAGTCCTGTTTTTCAAGAAGGGCTTAGCTATTATGAGACCCTTGTGGTTAGGGCACTTCTCAGAAAGTAGAAGTTATATGACGGTGCTTCTTTGGCAGGAATCACTTTCTCAGGCAATGCTCCAAAATCTCTGGCTTCTGGCCAGTCCTAAGATTCCTGGGAAATAGGATTTTCCCATTTAAGCCTGTTGAGTAATCAGTGCTACCCACTTCACGTAGCGCTGGTTGCAAGAGGTATTGAGGGGATGTTTCCTTTAAACATCCAGTATAGAATGGGAAATTGCAGTGTCAAGAGGTGACATGCTTCTTTCCCAACAACTTCTGAGTCAGCTCAAATTCCCTTGTAGGCTTCTAATATCACTGTTTCTGCTGGAGTATAGTGGGCTTCTGATCCTCAATAACTCCGGCTCCAAACCCTAATGGCTCCAAAACCCTCGGGTTTCTCCTGAGGTCCTTTGCCAGAGGCTCCAGGTGAGGCCCTGTTCTCCAGCTGCAGTGTAAAGTATATTTTGCATGGCTGGTCCTGTCCAAGCAGGCCCAAGAGCTACTGCATGAGCTATTTCCTGTTTGATCTGGTTAAAGGCCTGTTGTTGCTCAAGGCGCCACTCAAAGTAGTTCTTCTTCTGGGTCACTCAATAGAGGGGGCTCACAAGCTGACCTGTTGTTCCTCAAGGCGCCACTCAAAGTAGTTCTTCTTCTGGGTCACTCAATAGAGGGGGCTCACAAGCTGACCATAACCTGGAATATGTTTTCTCCAGAACTCACAAGGCCTAGAAAAGCTTGTATTTCCTTCCTGTTAGCTGTTAAAGACAGTTGGTTCCAGGTGTACTGGACACCCCTCCAAGTGAAAGCAAATTGTGGCCTGTACTCTGCTGCCAAAGAGACAGAAAAATGCTTCAGTCATATCAGCTGAGGCACAGTTTGGCTGCCTTTGAGTCCACCTCACACTGAAGCTCCAACATGTCTGTTATGGCATCGCTCAGAGGCAGCATGACTTCATTCAGGCTACAGTAGCCTTCTGTCAGCCCCTGCTCCCCACTGGACTTTCACACCAGCCACACAGGACTGTTAAAGGGTGAGCAGGTCATGCTGATCACTCCTTGGCTCTCCAATGAATTAGTTCATGGATGGGAGTTACCTTTGTTGCCTTTGGTTTGCAGTTGGTTGCCTTTGACTCCAGCTCATATTGAAGTTCCAACATGGCTGGTAAGACAGCACTCAGAGGTGGCCTGACTTAATTAGGGCCACGAGCACCTACTGCTCATCATGTAGCTTGTGCCTGGGGCTTCCCTTCCCTCTGACCAGGGCAGGAGAGGACTCATCTCTTGGCCTGCCCCTAAAAGCTGGGGTGTGGATTTGTTAGGATGAGGAAGTACCCAGAGTTTCTTCTCTGAGTTTCTTTCTTTTTGGAACTCTGAGGATGCCATCTCTATGGTTGGTGTATTTATTTGTGGGTAATACAATGCTACCAAGCTGCTGGAATATGATGCAGGGGCACTTTGAACCACTTTCCTCCACATGGCCATTGTGCAAGGAGCATCCTCTGAACCTTTAGGAATTCTGTCACCTTTTAGATCACTATAGACAGTTTCCAGCACTGCTAATTCTGTCAGGTACTGAAAACCTTCATCTGCAGTGGTCCACTTGCCCGGAGAGTTCATAAGATTTTCCTTATAAGGTTATCTTGCCCTCATGCTTGAGAAAAGCCATCTCCAGAGGCTGCAAATTGCCCCTTCTTTTCCAATTCCTCTTTCAATTCCCTGATCTTTAGCAAGGAATCCCAGTTGTCTGGCTTCATGATCTTCTAAATGCTGTCTGGTATCACCACTGTCCCAGCACTAAAGCAGCCAGGCAGAAATCTGCTCACCTGGCTGGAAGCTGTAATCTTGTCGCAAGTCTTGAAGTCCTGATGAGGTCAGGGACTGAGTAACTGTGGTTTCCTGTTTCACCTGCCTCACTCATTTGATTTCTTTGTTGAAGGACCTGCCTAGCCCCTCCTTCCTGTTGTTACTCCCCCTTCTTCTTCTTCTTCTTTCGTTTCTTCTGCTTCTTGCATTTGTTCTTTCTTCTGCTGCTTCTTCTTCTGCTGCTTCTTCTTCTTATTATGCTTTTTCATCTTTCTCCTCTCTCCTTACTAATTGGTGGCATGGGCCTGTAACTCACCTCAACCATTTTTTTGTTTTCACTGCTGGAGAAATGACTGCAGTTGCTATAGTCTGAGACACTGTCTCAGCCATAGTGTCCTCAAATGCAGTTTGGGTTCCTGCCCCAACTACAGTCCTCTGAGAGTACTGTGCAGTCACTCATTAGGCACATGCCAGGCCCCAGTACAGGGAAAGAAGCTGCTGCTTTTCACTGTGATGGGCAAGGCATCTTTCT
Organism: Anthoscopus minutus; assembly: GCA_013399455.1. NCBI lineage: Eukaryota > Metazoa > Chordata > Aves > Passeriformes > Paridae > Anthoscopus > Anthoscopus minutus. Next base: position 69,891 of record VWYI01031719.1, on the reverse strand, counting down.
ATCAGTTGACAGGTCAGGTCGTCAGAGTTTATTACCTGTTGAGGTGTAAATCCCTAGCTAATGGGAGGTGATAACCACCTTCAAAACTTGTCCAAATCCTTCCACAAACTCTGCCAAGTAGGCACGGGATGCCTCAAGGCAGATTTCAATAGCTCCTCACCTAAAGATTTTTTTTCTCTTACACCAGGATGATGCCGGATTCTATGAACTCTATAGCATACCAACAGTATTAGTATGATTAACACTACTAGCTAGTATTATTGCAGCTTGCAAAAGGATGAGCAAAGACAATGGGAGGCAGTCTCCCATTTACAAATTCCCATAATTACAAAATTATTCACATCAATCTCAGTCAGGAAGAAGGAGGTGTATTCCCTCATCATCTGCAGAAGATAAGCAGTGCAGCTGACAAACTCAATGCACAAGAGCCTGCTACTAAATAACTACTATTTACTATTTACTATAGCATTGTCCTGGGGTGACTTTATGATGCCTGTATCCCCAATCACCTGTTCTGTTTATGTCATATATTAAGTTCTGCACCTTTAAGACTGGTTTTGAGAGCGAAGAGGAGAAAGAAGAAGCCGCAGTTTGTTTTCAGAAACAGCCTTCACTCCCCCACACCTCTCTGCGGCCTGTGCCGTCTGCAGCACGGACAGACAGCGGGACAGAGCTCTCCTTTGCTTTTAGTTAGTTTTTAGCTAGCTGGGGCAGGGAAGTTCCCTGGACTGTGGTTTTTTTTTCCTTTTTCCTTGGATCTGTTCAAACCTGCTCTGGACTGGAAACCCAGCACACCCCAGGAGCTCACGCCTGTGGCCCACCGGGGCCTGGGCCTTGGCACTCTCCGGCGCCTGAGAGACTGAGAAGGGACTGAGCGAGCCGAGCTGCACCTCACAGCAAGGACTTTCCTGGATTTGCCATCTCTTTGAACAGCGAGAGGTTTCATTGTTTAATATTATTCCATTTTTATGCTTATGGATATTTTGCTTGTTAAATAAACAGTTTTTTCCACTTTCCTTCAAGGAAATTTTTTTCCCGAACCAGTTGGGGGAGGGGCAGCTTGAATCTGGTTTTTTTCTGGAGAGACCCCAATGTGGAGGTTTCCTCTCAAATTTGTCCTAAACCAGGACAAGTGATAAATAACTCACTTTATCTTGCTCAAAGTTTGGATAACAAAAAAAGTACTGTAGTGGGTTGTCCTTGGATGGGCACTTGGTGCCCACCAAGCCACTCTATGAGTCACCTTCCCAGTGGGACAGGGGAGAGAAAATAAGATGGAAAAAAACTCCTATGTTGACATAAAGCAGTTTACTGAAGGAAAAAACAAAACAAAACAAAATAAAAACAAAGCAAAAGTTTGCATGTGCATAAGCAGAGAAAAAGTCAATCTCTACTTCCTATCAGCAAGCAATATTCAGACACTTCCTGGGAAGCAGGACTTCAGCACATGGAGCTCCAGAAGGCAAACATTGTGGAATAACAAATGCTCCACCCCGTTCCTCCTCCCTTCCTTAGCTTTTATATCTAAGATGACATCATATAGTACGGAATATCTATCCCTTTGGTTAATTTGGGTCAGCTAGCCTCATTGCATCCTATCCCAGGATCTTGCCCCCTCTCAGCCCCATGGTGGAGCAGAAGGAATGTTATAGGGACAGTGATGCTCAGCAGCAGCCAAAACACTGGTGTGTTATCAACACCCTTCCAGCCACCAATGCAAAGCACAGCACACTGAGGGTCAAGTGAACTCTATCTCAGTCAGACCAAGTAGATATGCTGCTGCCTCTGAGGGTTTGCATATACACAATCTCCACACAGAGTAACTAGACCAATTCCTTAACATAGTTTTAAAAGAGTTTCTGGTGGAGAAAGAAGAAAGGATGGAAATTCTCCAGCCTTTTGATTGGACTTTGCTACACAGAGAACAAAACAGTGCATATTTGTAGACCTCTGTATAATATACATTGCACAGTGTGAGTGTTCTTCCTGCCTAATCTCAAAACACTTAAAACAGAGCAAGAGATGGCCAAGGACAACAAGGAATTTTCAGAAAAATAGAAGGTCTTTCCTAATGAGGCAGACAAAATAATTTAGAAATTGTTCTGAAAATAGGTATCTAAGGGATAAACATGATTGAATCACCTAAGTAAATTGTGGAACTGATCATTGCAAGAGGCAAAAATATAAAAGGGTTTTCCAAGTGATCAGCCAAATTAATGGAAAATATGTGGCTAGTGCTTAGATAATGGTATCATTGTCATTGTTATTACTATTATTGTTATTATCTGCCTTAATATTCAGTGTTCTGAATACTATTGCCTGGGTGTAATTTCTGTCCAAGGAAATCCACAAACCACTGGATGCTGGAATGGGGTAAATAAGTCAGAGAAGGATCATTTTGTACCAGCTATTCCTTGTGTTCTTTCCCTAAGCATCTACATCTGCCAGGAAGAGAACATTGGCTTTCTGGTCTGACTAAACTATGTTCTTAGAAAATTCAGTGTTAGTTGGAAAGCAGGCTTAGTAGAAAAGACAGACTTCAGCATATCAAGCAGGCATTGTAATCTGGATTGGAATTCAAGCAATCACTAGTAGAGTAGAGAAGAGGTCCCCTAGTAGGAAAACTCCCAGTCACCAGCATGCACATGCCCTACCCCAGTGCAAGCCTTGTCCATGCCTGGGGGCTCCTCCTTGGGGATGGCCACTAGTGGCTGAGCATGCAACTCAGTTAAAATCCTCAGCTTTCTGTGAGCCCTCCAAACAGCAGCGTTGCACAGGAGACAACCAGACCAGCTGCAGCCATGTTACTGTGTTCCTTGACAGCAGCATGAAGCCTGCCCAGCCATCTCAGCAGTCACACAGAACAGGTAGGTGCCTCTCCTGAGATGACTCAGGCTTCTAACAGGGCTACCCATCTAACAGCCCTGACTATGCAGAATATAAAGAGAGCCCAAATATTTTCTACTGACTTTGCTATGCAGCAGCATTTTCAACTGTTATGCTCCATGCTCCTGTTCCAGGTGAACAGGAGTGATTCACATCATCTCCCTAATTACTTATGTAATGTATTAATCTACCTCTAGGTGCTTTTTCTCATGTCCCAACGACTTCTTTCTCAATGATGTCTTATAACCTGATTAATGGGTACAGGCCAAATCTTGGGCAACACTGTTCTAACAGCCTGTTAATATTAACTAGACACTTTGTGGAATTAGTTGTTACTTGGAATCATGGAATGGATACCTAGCTCTACCAATTAGGCAGAAAATATTTGGGGCTCAGATAGAGTTTAAGGAAAGCATAAATGGCCTGTTTGGTCACGTATTTGTCAAAAAAATATGTGGTTAGCTTATTCCCTGCATGGTCCTAGCTCACGCTCCCCTGCACTCTGCAGGCATGGCCTATGAGTTATACAGGCAGGATGCAGCCGCACTATTCAGAGGCAGGTAGAATTTAGCTGTATGATGTTGTGGTCAAGCTGCAGCCTGCAGCCAAGCCCACACAGCTGCTCGCTCACTCCCCCATCAGTGGGCTCCAGGAGAAAAGAGTAAGAGCTAGAAAATCTGTGGGTTGAGAAAAAACACTTTAATGGAAAAAGCAAAAGCCACACATACAAGCAAAACAAAACAAGTAATTAATTCACTGCTACCCATGGCCGATGTTCAGATATCTCCAGGGGAGCAGGGCCCCATCACATATGACAGTACTTCAGAAAACAAATGTCATCACTCCAAATGCCCCTCCATCCTTTTTCATCCCTCCACTTTATATACCGAGCATGATGTCATATGGTCTGGAACATCCCTTTGGTCAGTTTAGGTCACCTGTATCTCCTTCCAGTTTCCCACGCACCTCCAGCTTCCTTGCCAGCATGGCAGTATGGAAAGGCCTTGGCTCTGTGTAAGCCCTGCTCAGCAATAACAAAAACATCTCTATTTCATCAACCCTGTGTTCAGCACAGATCCAAAACATAGCCCCATACCTGCCACTGTATGAAAAGAAAATTACCCTAGCCAAAGCCAGCACATGGATACAAGCAAACCTGGCAGTTGAGTCAGCCCCCCTGACTATTTCATTTACTAGCACAGATGTAGTTTATGCGCCTCCCACCAACTTCCACCGGCAAAAACAGGTTATATCTATAAATTAGACATAATGACATCTTAACTTTCATCTACCCAAATATTTTTTCAGTTTTGTCACATGACTCTCTACAGAACTAGAGAAATGTTATGCCAAGTACATCCAGCAGTACTTGATGACATATCATGTCCTGTACAGGATCAAAGGAGCCCTTCACAGATGAGGAGGCTGGTCAAGCACTGCAGCTCCAGGCAATGGCAAAGCCTCAGAAATTTATGATTCAACCTTGTGTAAATCAAGCAGCATTTGAGTCTCATATAGCAAATGTTCTTTTTATACACTATCTTCATGTCCAACTTTTTCTATAACATCTAAAAGCTACATCCTCACGTTGTGTCTGAAACAGGGAAGAGAGGCTCTCAGGCATGGAGGCGGTCTAATTACCTGGAGGGAGGCTGTTACCTGTAATGTATGCAGGAACTGATTTGTTTTCCTGATAAAGGAAGGAGCAATTCAAGTGCATAGCAATTTGGAAATTAGGGAACAGAAGCACATAAGATTGAGGTTGGAAGGGACCTCTGAAGCGCATTCGGTCTACCCCTTGCCACCCTTCTTAAGGCAGGGTCAGCTAGAACACTCCACCCAAGACCATGTCCTCATGGCTTTGGAATATCTCCACAGACAGAGATCCCACAGCCCCTCTGGGCAACCTGTGCCAGTGTTTGGCCATCCTCACAGTAAAAAAGTGTTTTCTTATTTCAGATAGAATTTCCTGTGCTTGAGTACGTGCCCAGTGCCTCTTATCCTGCTGGTATCTGAGAAGAGGGTCTGCCTTCTTCATATTGTTCCATCAGGTATTTATATCCAATAAAATGATTCCCCTGAGTTTTCTCTTGTCCAGTCCAAACAGTCCCAGCTCTCTCTGCCTTTCCTCCTGTGACAGTTGTTTCTGTCCCTTAATCAACTCTCAGATACTTCATGGGACCAAATCCATTGAGGTCACACTTTTCTCGTCCAGGAGAGCCCAGCACTGGCACAGCATTCCAGGTGTGGTCTCACCAGAGCTGAGCAGAGGGGAAGTGTCACTTCCCTCAGCATGCTGGCAACGCTGTGCCTGATGCAGGCCAAGGTACTATTAGCCTTTTTGGCAGTGATGGAGAATTGCTGGCTAATGGTTAGCTTGTTGACCAGGACACTCAGGGCCTTTTTTTGCCATGTTATTTTCCAGCTGGTTGGCCCCTAGTCTGTACAGGAGCAGGGACCTATTCCACCCCAGGTGCTGGACTTTTTATTTTTCTTTACTGAGCTTAATGAGATTCCTCTCTGCTCCTTTCCCCTGGCTGTCCAAGTCCCTCTGAATGGTATCAGCCATTCCTCACAATTTTGAACCATTAACAAACTTCCTGAGCTCTTCCTATCACCCATTACCAAAGTTATTAATGAAGATGTTAAGTAATAGCAGTCTCAGTATCACCTTTTGGGAACATACTCCTAGTAACAGGCCTCCAGATGGACTTTGTGCCACTGATCACAACACTTTAAACCTGTCAATTCACACAGCTGTCAGTCCACCTCACTGTCCACTTATCATGCCCATACTTCTCTGCTTGACTATGAGGATGTTAGAGGTGACAGTTTTGAAACCCTGGCTAATGCCAAGAAAGAGAACATCCACTCATCTGCCAAGCCACTCTTCTCATGGTAGAAGGTGGTGAATTTGGATAAGCGCATTTTCCCTTTCATAAATCCATGTTGACTATTCCAACTCACTTTGATCAAACAAGGCTTCTTCCACTTGCCTGAAGAAGACTCAGCTATTACTTCTTTCCAATCCAATGATCTCTACAAGATACTGACAACTACATAACCCAAGCTGGTCTATCCACTAGTACAAAAAGAGCAACCATTCCGTTTCAGGCAGGTTTCTAATGTAGTCCAATGGACAATGATTGAGTTGTGGCAGAGACACACACAAACACAGAGAGGAAATGATCAGAAAATCTATCATGGTTGGTCAAGAGCATGATGTTGTTTTTTGAGATTAAGTAGCCAGAACACTGCTGTGTGTGATGGAGCATCATAGGTCTGCTTGGAATAACTCAGACGAAAAGAGTCTAAGACTAAAAGCAGAAAGGGATTGTCTCCAAGTAGCTTTTTGGGCTCTAAATACTGCATCAGGAAGTCTGGACAGGATGTAAGGAGCATGTCCTGATGTTTAGAAGGCAGATCCAAGAAGGACATCTCTCCTCCCTGATTCCCTGTTACTCCCTACTCCACTCTTATGTTTTGGGGCATACCCAGGATCCACAGAAAAACACAGCATCAAAGGAGTTTTCATAGGCATTATGTTTCCTCAAACTTGTACCATAAAGCTTGATTGTATCCATGAATGTTTTGAGGTTGTTACCTGTGTCAGGTAGCATATGACAGGGAGGAAATCACATCAACAATTTGGTTTTAGCTGACAGATCATGCACATCTCCTCATACTTCCAATTTGTGATGTACTATGTCCTCATATCCTTACCTCTGCTGATGCATGCCTTCATCTTCTAGCTTGGTGCCCTTTTCATAGACCATTGCAGAAACTTTCCTGATTGTCTCAGCACAAATTCACATACCCTCATCCTTCACAGATTTCCAGTGCAAGACATATTTCCAATGCTACTGACCTCATATTTCACTGCTCAACTTCAACCTCATAAGGCACATGTTTAAAAGATATCACACCTCAGAGCAGAGATGTGTCACTTGCAAAAACTATGCAGAGACACGCAAACCACTGCCTGACAGGAGTTGTCCAGAGCATTTTAAATCAGCATGAGGTAGGCTGCTAGATATGGGTTCCCTCACCTGTATTGCTGTAGATGCAGAGTTACAGCACTGAGGTTACCTTGGCATTACACAGATAGATAGTGACAGCAGAGAATCATCCAACAGGAGGGTTTTACAACTGGAATGGGTAAACAGATGATCTTTCATTTCTCTTGTCTGCTTATCCACTCACTGGTGATGTTGTATAGCCTACATCTGCACTCGGGGTTTGTTTAAATGTATGAAGGCAATGCCCTTAAGAGTCCTTTGCAAATACATTGAACATTTGAGAAACATACATTGAATATTTTGAGAAAAATTTTGCTTAACATTTTTAAAAGAGAAAGACAGATCAAGAGTACAGCATGCCTGCTGTCAAGTCCTGTCCACTACAGCAGTTATTAGTATCCAATGGGTAGGGAAAGCTATTTCTGAGGAGCATTTACCCCTTTTGAATGTTGTATTTGAATTCTGCTATTACAAGAACAAGGAAAGCAATACAAAAAATCACCAAAAAAAGGTGATTTTGATAAAAGCTTCATCCTTTATAAAATCTGGAAGAGAAAGTAGGTGACTTTGCTGCATTTAGAGCTTGTCCTTAATAGTCCATTTTGCTGGAGGTGTCAGAAATGGCATAAAATTTCAAATTACTGCAAGAGAAGAAAGTGATTATTGCTCTCCTGATACATGTACTTACACACATCTTTCTGGCAAGATAAAATAGCCTGCAGTGTGTCCACATTTTAAAGCCTCTTCCCACCACCAGAGGACATGGAAGTGTTGCAAAGTGCTTTAAACAATTTCTCCTAAATTATTCTCATCTTCTGGTAGTTAAGATTTTATGTGAAAACAATTATTTTGTCCTGTTTTCCAAGCAAAACCAAAATCACCTCTTGCTGCAAGCTAAATTTCTTGTGGATCCTGGAAGAAAGAAATCAAGCACAGGATTGTGCAGACATTAGAGCTCATTCTTGTGTTTTCAGTAAAGCCCTCTGCAGATGACAAAAATACATTTGTACTCATCATATGTTTGGCTTCTTCAGTTGCTGCCTAGAAATAAACATTAGCATGTCTTTGGTAGTATTGCAAAAAATCACAAGAGCAGCTCAGGAATATTTCAATGTTAATAATACCTTGAGCTTGTCTAACAGGCTTACTCAGTGACCTCGGAGCAAGCACTGAACTCTAGAGCTGGGAGGAAAAAGGGGAAAATATGGCTTTCAGGAGGAGCGCAAGTGTGCTCCAGCCATGCCTGGCTGTTTGCCACAGGAATAGTTCACTGACAAAGATGGGAAGTGCTGATGCCATTTTCCTCCAGCAAAGCATTAAAACTGTTTCCCCCTGCTACCAATGCCACTGTTTTTTACCATGCACTGAAAATAAAGGGCATCTGTTCTTACGGATTTAAAAATATCGTTTCCTTTATATATAGAAAGAATAAATATGTTTAGTTTTTCTTCATGGTCAGACATGACTCTCTTTAGGCTTATAGCCATTCATGTTCAGACTCCAATTGTTTTCCCTTGTGTTTCCCTCGTGTTTCCTATTTTTATAAAGCAGTTGTTGCTCTCTAACTGGATAGCAGCAGAAGTAAATCAGCTTCCACGTGAAACAAAGGAACAATGAAACATTCAGCCAAGCTTGCCTCAACAGATTACTCTATTTTTTTATACTTTCAAGACAATTTGAAACAGGAAAACTGCCCAAGAGCTCAGAGGATTTGTGAGGAGGTACTCTGAGCAGTAGCTGTGACTCTCCTGGGAGATTAGGGGCCAGATCCTACCCTCCCTTAAGCTCCTGGAAATTGTGCAACTGCCCAAAGAGAGCTGGGAGAATAATTTGATCCATTTTCTTGCAGTGGTACACTGAGGGCAAATTCCTGTGATTAGAGATTTACATTTGTCAGTTGAAGTTCAGTAATTTGGTATATGACAGCGGCTCCAAATTTCTCAGCAGAATAAGCAAAATTCAAGCATGAAGAGACTCTGTTCATGGTTCTGGGGAGAGCTGAAAAAGCAAAGCGGGATCAGAGCCACCAGGTGCCAGGATTTTGGGAGTAAGTGCAGCCAAGGTAGGCAGCCCACAGCTCCCCTGTCTTGCTGCCACATGCAGCTGCCCAGCCTTCCTTGTAACATTGATGAGTCCTGCTCCGCCTTTCTCAGCCCGGGGCAGTTGTGAAAGGACTTTCTATTTCCACCCCTGCAGCCAGCAGGTTTTACATGATCAGCCTGTGGGTTGACAGCAAACAGGCAATGGAGGCCAGCTGTCACCTGGGAAGCTGTCAAGGCACTTCTGTTCAGTTGTCTGGACTTCCTTAAGTAGTAAGTGGCACTTCTATACAGGGTTTCTGCTGTCCGGAAGCACATAGCTGTTAATAATGCTAGGACCATATTTTAGACCTTGAAAGTAATTTCCAGTCATGTGATTGAAACCCAGCAAAATTATTAAGCACCTGGCTCTAAGATATGAAAAAGTGGCAGAGATAGAGAGAGGAGGGCATCACCCACATGCCTTCAATTCAGGAGCTGCAGTAAGGATACTGTGTGGACACATCTCCCTAGCACTCCTAGGACATGCAGAAAGATACCAAATCTAGTTCAAACTGTTGAAGATAATTTCAACAGGCAGAAAGCAGTCATGTGGGCTGGGAAACAGTCAAGATGATGATTAGCACTGTACAAAAAAGGCACCAGAGATCAGTAATTATGAGGGCTATCTGATGAACTGCTGCTGGGCTTGGAGCACAGGGTGCTGTGTTTCCCACCCCGCTGAGCAGTTCTGCCATTTGGCCTTTGCACAATGACCAGCTGGAGAGCTGAGCAGAAGTGGTGACAGCCCCTGGCATCTTTCCCTTCTGGTTTTCTGCCTTTCTTTAGCAGGAGTAAAGTTTGGGTACTTGGCAAAGCCAGGGAGATGGTTTTCTTTCAGCTGGCTGGACTGCTGATGCTAGCAAATATTTCCAAAAAAGTGAAGCTTACAGCTTCTGTTGCTGTTTTAAAATAAGATATGGGTTTTGTCACTGCTATTTCAAAAAAAAGAATGTTCAAATAGATTTTATATGAATGGATATATTCTTTATAGCTCTACGGTTTATTTAGGCTATTCAAAATGCCAACTTTTTTCCAGGCAGCATTTCCTCATTACCATCTTTTCAGACTTCACCTGATTTCTTTCTGCTCCTCAGCTTTGCCCTTAGGATAACTTCCTTTTATTTCCTCACCAGTGTTCTACCATCTTTCGGTTTTACTTTATGACCTTGTCATTTGATTCTTTCTCTCAGCTAACTAAACTGAACAACCAACACCATAAATTATTTGTGACTTTGGTGATACTATGCAATGTAAAAAGGAGGGAGGTACAGGAAGGAAGTACATATTTTTAGAAGAAAAAGAGGATGTTCTGAAAGTACCTGCAGACAGATGTCAGCAATGTTGGTATTGAAAAAAAAATAGCATATGCAATGGGTGTATGCTTTTCTGATCTGAATTTATCTGAGGGATGAAACATGGTGTGATGGAGGAACTTTGGTCCTAACCACAGGATTTAAGATGACAATGTGACCATGCAAATATAGTGTGAAGGAAGAGACTTCTGTGTTCCTCTGGTGAACAAGGCCCAACCATCCCCATGCTGGGCTGTAAGGCTGCACTAGTCATGGTTAGAACACCACAGACAGACAGACTGGAAGAGACATCAGCCAGTGGGCAGCCAGTGGGGGGAGAAAATACCAAGCGGAGGTTCCTGTTACTAACACAAAACTGACCTGCAAATAGCCAAGACCAACAGATAAGGTATTGGATGAGGTTGGAAGCAATTTGGGTCACAAACTCCTGTTCAGCTCACGTCCATTCAGCCCCAGCCCACTACCCTTCCTGACAGGTGACACAAATCAGGTGACAGGAGCACAGGTCTCCATAGTGGTGCAGGCTGAGATTCTGTGCCACGCATGGCATCATGACAGCCACATCCATCACTGTTTGTTGGAATTTAAGTAATTAAATTCAAACAAAATTTAACAAAACAAATTTAACAAAAATATGAACCATCTAAACATAAAAATATACTTGTAGGTCTCTCACCCATCAGAGTTTCTGCTAATGATACTTACTGTCCAAATATCATGCTCGGGTCTTAATTATGCCAGTTGATTTTCTCCATTAAGTCCAGTAGATTTGACAAAGAAGTCTCATAACACACCTCCTCTACAGTCCTTATTTTCCTTTCCAAAACCATGCTCAGGACTTCACCTCTCCTGTCGGTTCTGGGAGCCCTGTGCTGCCTTATGGTTTCATGCACCCCAGAGAGATGCTTTCTGTGCCTGGGACACTTGCCCCTGGCCAGGGCAGGGCACATTTGCACCTCAGCTAAGGCTAAAGCAATGTGAAGAGGGCATGACATAAATAATTAGTCCCTACACATCTGCTGGGATGTGACCAGCACCTCAGGCTGCTCCTCGGGCACCTCCCCAGGCACTCCCAGAAGAGGAGCAAGCATGAATCAAGCCAAGCACAACCTGCCCATGCCTTTTTAGCCAAAGCTTCTCGGCCTCGCCAGCAGAAAAAAAGCATACCTTGAAGTACCTCAGGGAGTGGCCCACATCCTGAGGCAAGAGGACGAGAGGCAGGACTGACTGTGGAAAAACAAAAGACAAGCTTCCCGGCAAGGGCTGGGCCAAAGGCGGCACGTGGGTCGCGGCGCTGCCCTTGGACGGCGCAGTGCGAGCGCTGCTCCCTGCGGCACGGGGCCGCGGCCAGCGCTGACCGCAGACCCGCGGTGACCCTGCTCCCAGCCCGCAGTCCTAGAATCTGCAACTCCACTCCTCTGCTTACAGCTTTTTCCAGAATGCAGAATGTTGGCTGGTAGATAAAACTGAACTGAGTACAGCATTTGGGGTTTTTCCCCATCACAAGAGACGGGGGTTTTTTTCAGATAAAATAGCATGTAGAAGGGAATATGATAACTATAGAGTTTTTTAAATAGCTTTTACCCAAAGTAATGTAATTAGTCATGATCCAAGAACTGTCTGCCACACAAAATTGAATTTTTAGTTGTTGTCTAAAATCAATGTGAGGTTCATGCCTTCTGCTGTTAAAATCAATGGCAATTTGAGTTTAAGAAGAAGCTGGATCCTGGTTCTGTAAAATGTAAACCAGATCTTTCCCTCTATGCCCTGCTCTTTTTAAAAAAGAAACCCATCGCACCTTAGCTATGTTAGTTTCCCTCTCTTATATGTTTCTAACGAAGTTTAAGAAAGATTTTACTCTTGACTGAAATATTTCCTTTATGTCACAGTACCCATAGAGATGGTTCTGTGACCTTCCAGCAGCTACTTGTGAATTTCCCAAGTACATAGGACTGGACCACTTTCATTTAGGTGGTGGTTTTTCATAGCTGTGTGACTCTGGGGTCCCTTACACTGTGCATCCTAACAAGCCTCAGGAACATTCCTGAGACTCTGGGAAGCAGAGCCATTGTGTCCCACCACCTGTGGGCATGCTGCAATTTGCAGGGGTCAGTCATGACACTAATTTGCTCTAAGGCTTTACTGACAAATAATAAAAAATGATTGAACCGAGAGAGGTCTAGTCAATACCTGCTGTTGCAGAGCTACTCTCTTTCAGTTCTAGCTGTATGAGATATGACAACATGGTTTTCTTTATCCTTGAACATTCAGTCAAAAAAAGAGGAGCTAATGTAGGGAAATAAACCTTTGGTGTGGGAAGAAAAGAATACAAAATAGTAAAACCAGAAAATGTATTAAATGTCTGGTTTTGAGATATTGCAGGCAATTAAAGCAGAAAAGAAATCAGTATTTTCAAAAGTCTGTTTGTAATAAGAGGTAGAAATGAGAGGTCTTATCAAAGGTACCTTGCTAGCAAAGGAGACCATAAGCAGGAACAAATTGTGGAAAGCATGTAGCACCCATACCTGTGTCTGCAGAGACAAATGACACTGTAGTTCCGTGATCCCTTAATCTGGCACAAGTGCTTATTCAAACTGTAAGGGGTGATCCATTCTTCCCCTGGCTCCCAGGCCTCAGTTCCATTCTCTTCCTTGCACTTGCATTGGACCTCCAAAAGTCTTCTAGTCCAACCCACCCTGCAGTAAGCAGCGAAATCTTCAACTAGATCAGGTCACTCAGAGCCCTGTCCAACCTGACCATGAGCATTTCCAGGGGTGGAGTGTGTATCAGCTCTCTGGGCAAGCTGTTCTAGGGTTTTATTTAGTCTGCAGCTATAACCTCACAGACAATTACTCCAGCCCCTTCTTAGTCTTTCACTTACCAGCATGCCTATGAAAGTTGTTAGTTTTGAAGGGAAGCAACCCATCTTACTGATCTACGGTCTGCTTGACGCATTCTGGGTCTTACCGGGAAAATTATACACATACAGTCCATCAGGCAAAACCTGAGTTTAAATAGCCAAGCTTCATTTTCTTAGAAGCCTTTACCCTCTGTTTAAGCTGAAAAAGGATCTAGACAACAGATGAATGTGTTTGCTGCATCCTACCCAAGCAGGTTGCTGACACAGGTCTACATGTGGGCAATTAGGTGTGTAATGTTGTGCTGCAAGCATCAACTACGGATGAGTATTTTATAAAGCCAACATTGCACAACATTCATTTGGGATGTGCAAGCTTTCCCTGCTGACTCATGTCAAATCAATTCTACGTACTGTGGAGTAGAATGGTTCAGTAAGAAACACTGATAAACGTATTAAACAGAAGCACTAGTCTGTGGTGCTACTACACACAGAGTGGAGTTCAAAGCCCCTCAGTGGCTGTGTGGCCCATCCTGCCACCCCTGGGGACAGTCATCCTTTAAAGCCACAGTGCTGGGAATGCTAAGCCTCCTTGTCAGAGCAACGTTCCAGAAGATAACAGATGACTGCAGCTTTTAAGTCAGTCTGACAGAGGTTAGGGTTGAGGAAAGGGCAAGAGAACAGCAAGCACCTTGAGATAAAACACAGGGTCCAGGTGTAACAAAGCTATGTGTTGGAAGCAGAAGAGGTGGTTAGTAGTCTTGCCCACAGGTCACATCCCATGGAGCTCCTTGTGGATGGGGCAGGACCTCTCTGCAGCAGGCACAGGACAAAGACAGTTGAGGAAGCGACGTGCTGCCTCAGCCCACCCTAGCATCCAGGCACTCGGGGGCAAACATACATTGCTGCTTCAGTGTCAGAAATCAGCTTTATGAGCTGAAACACACTTTTCTGCCTTCCTTTAAAAAAGACAACTCTCCACTGTCAAAAGGCACAGTTGGACTCAGTTTTTCTGCCATTCTGATCTTAATGGGCTTCATGCTGTTGGCATTATTAGACAAGTCTTTACTGTGTGGGTGGAAGCAAAAAGTCTGCCAAGAGCTCCAAAACTATGTGAAGAATGGAGGTTGCTGATGATGCATCTCTTGCTATTGCATTTGTGAGAACAGGGCAGAAGTTTGAGCTCTGCGCTACCTTTTCTCTGCTGACAGTGTTCTCACTGCAGGGTTGTAACAAAAATGCAATGATTATAAAAAGTGACACGATCAGTGATCCATACAAGGAATATAACAAGGCAACTACCTTGTCAAAATGATAAGAGGAGTAGTTATAGCAAAAAAGCAAATAGCCTCTGTGATGCTTTTTTTTTCCTCTTAAAATTAGGTTGAAGAAACCAGGATACATCAAAGCTGACAGTTCATTGAATTCGGCAGCAGCTCAAAGAGAGAATGTCTTGTTCATGCTGTGCAGAGCTCACACCCACTATATGCAAGAGGTAAAAAATAAGGAGCATGGACACCTCACACAGAATAAAGGAGTGAACTGTTTACCCTTCCAGGTTAAAGAGGATGCTCTATGCAGCCCCTTACACAGAAAATGTACAGTTATTGAGAAACTACTGTAATAAAATAACAACCCCTGGCTGAGAGGTGGCATAAAAGAATTATGTAAAAAAAACCACACTCCATTGGGCCTCTAATGCTTCTACTGGTATACAATAAAAAGATAAGAAAAGCTGTTTACAAAGACTATCCATGTGTGTTAAGTCCACACAAAAAGCTCCACTCAAGTGAAAGGTAAGGAGGGTGTGAGGATATCACCTATTTGGAGCTAAAGCTTCAAAGCAATTTTTCTCAGTGATAACTGCATCTGGAGTTTAGCACATTTCAGCTCAGACAATTTTTAACTTGTCTAATTATAGCATTTTGGTAGCCATACTATAATTATGAGAACAGAGGCACTCTCATATACATGCCCAGAAAAGTTGCTGGTGCCAAGGAGAGCTGGTAGCAGCAGTAAGTATCCCCAGCATACACTGAACTACTTTAGCTCTTGTTAAAATATATATAAGGGCTAAGGAGCCTGCAGCTGATCAAGTGCCTGTGCAGGGGCAGGAGCTAAAAGCTCTCAGTCCTGAGCAAAAGCATAGTGTGGTACCTTTGATCTGTAAAGTTTTAGACTCACGTGCTTAATTTCTCATTTCCAACAGAAAGTAAGAGCACAAACACTTAATTTTGTGGCTTTGTGTGGTAATTCATTAAAGTGGCATTTCTGAGTTGCAGCTGTTTTGTCCTGACACAGAGATGCCATCCAGGAGATTAAAGGGTCCAGGGACATCCCACAACAGCCATTCCCACACAGAGGCTGGGGGCAGCAGTGAACAAGCCACAGCAACTTTCAATTTTAGAAAAATTCAGTGAATAAAATTACTCCAACAATAAAATAAAGCCAGCCTTTAGTCCAACCATACTAAAGAGCTTCCTTTTAAACGAGAAAAACACAATTACAAGAATACAGAATGCCTCTAAATTCGATTAAATACAAATTTGGTATTTAGAGTTATCAAATCATAACAGTACAGCTACTAGGCAGTGATAAAGCCAAAGCAGAAAATGAGGTCAAGCTCAGAAACAAAATATTTTTCCACAGAAATCACAGAAAAGATTAACCTTAAATGCAAGAGTCAAAACTGTAGTGGGACTCAAAAAGCAGAAATTGCCTCATTTAAAATGGAGTTATGTGGGAGAAATAAAGACAGACAAAAAACAAGGACTGGATGTCATAATTCCAATTCTTTCATGAAAGCGGCTGCTTAGAGGTATGGATGTATTAACCTACTCAGGGAAGCAGTCAGCATGACCCACATCCATCACATCATCAGCATCATGAAGCTAACTAGGGTGGATATGGATGTGAAAGGTCACTACGTAGATTCTGACAGTAGCATAATTGTGCCATCCTCCTTTTCAAACAGACCAAAACCACAAGAAACCCTAATAATTTTTAGTCAGATATTGCTGCTCAAGTACTGAAATGAAAATTTGTGTCAAAGAATTGGAAGCAAAAATTACAACAGACAAATAAACAGGTTTTAGCAGACTGCAGCTTGAAAATGCTAAAAATAAATTATGAAGGCAGGAAGTTGGAAAGAAGGCTATAGACCAAATTATGTACTGGAGGCACAGGAGAAATGTTAGGTGTCATCAGAATAGGTGTAGGGCTTAATGAAAAAAAACCCCATAAAACTAAAAGAAAGGACTGTAAGCTCAAATGTATGCATACATAAAAGACAAGTGTGGAGAAATGTCACCTCAGGAGCATTTAAAAAAATAGTTTTGGAAGCAAACTCAAGTATTTAAATACTATTTTCATGATGAAATAAGTAGATAATTTAAGAAGAGCTGTGAGGAAGGCAAGGTTCTCAAGAAGAAATTAATGAGACGCAGCAGAGCATTGTTTTAAATAGAATTTATTTTCAAAAGTGTAAATCAGGCTTGTTTCTTTGAAGACAGGCCCCCAGAGACTGCAACCTCTACTCAAAGCAAGAACTCTTCTTTCCCAGGACCCCATCACGACCTCCTGTGGACTTTAACATGGCTTTGGTTGGCAGTCACAGTCTCAACCTACACACTTGGGACTTGATGATCTGTGGGGCTGGGGATGTTCTTTTTGGCTGCTGACTTTGCACAGCAGGAATAGTTCAGTATCTTTGGATATGCTGAGTAAAATCTCACTCTGCCGAAGGGTGAGGGAAGAGATTCAGCCATCTCTAAGACTTTTGTTTACTTATAACCTCATGATGAGCCCATGAGGCTGCTCTGGATAGCGACCAGGACTGTACCTAGTCTCCTAGAGCTCCTTGGGTCATTACCAAAATTGCTCCAGGGGATGTGACCTTTCTATACCCTTCTCCATCTAAGTATTTGAAGTGTACTATGCATGCACATAGTGGGAAAGTGTCCCTGCCCTGAATTTTTAGTGTGAGTGGTCAACACAAGATAAGAGCGAGGGAGGAAAAGAGGACTATCCACCATTTTTTATCTCATTATCTACATATATCTTGCACTGTTCACAGCTGGGAAAATAATGCATTCCTAGGATAATAAAAACCAAACCACCCATCCTTCCCAGGGAAAGCCAAAATACTTTTCATCTGACAAGAAGTTAGGGTTATGTTAAAGAAGACAAGGGTTATGTTAAAATACCTCCTATCCAAAATCTGACCTGTGTTGGTTGCTTTATCCTTCACCAAAGATTATTCCCAATAGCTGGCAGGTTGCTGCTGGTAGGTTACAGCTGAGGAGCCCATCCAGGGCCCCATCACAGTTCTCCTGAGGTCAGCAGCAGGACTAGAAACATCAATAGCCACCACTGCTTTGAGTAGCTCACTCTTCAGCTGTACATCTCCAGAGGGCTCTCTGAAGATGGTCAGTAAGAATGGGAAAAACCCCAAAACAACTGTTATTTTGTATGTTTAATTTTTATCTTGGCTTTTTTTTTCCAATTGCCTGTAAAATACAGTCTCAACCTTCCTTTTTCCTGGGCCATGTGAGTGGAGGTCCCAAGAAGACTGCAAAGACCACAGGGCAAAGGCAGGTTCTGCCTTCCCAGTGAGAGCTGGAATAATCCTTAAAAGTGGGAAAGGATATCTGAACACTTTGGCTGAGCAAACAACAGAGGCAGCACCTTGGATTTTCAGGTTCTGCTGGGAAGATGGACAGAAGCCATGGGCATGGCTTTAGTACCCTGCAAACCAGGAAAGCAGGCTGCAGGCTGGTCTGCAGAGATAGTGATATTTCAATAAAACAGACTATTAAAATAGTATACAATACTATTACATTACTACTAATACTAATACTAATACTAATATTTCTAATATAAACAAATGTCCAAGTATAATGGTTTTCTTAAAATGCACAGTTGATTTTCTATGGACACTTAAGGCTGAAAGAGAAAAGGACTTATATCAGGATCAGTGTACTATGTAGGGAAACAGACTTCTCAAAAATATGACTACAGCAATGACTTAAATAACTGTCCTGACTATCAGGAGTTGGCACCATGAGGTCCACCAACAAAGCAGTTTGAATGGATTTAATACTTGAAAAATTCCAACATGGAATGACAACCATTCAGATTTAGGTACATGTTTTCAGACAAACCAGAACACTTACAAAAATACTTTCCCTCATTTCTTTTTTTAAAACATGATTTACTGTTTGCTCTAAGCAGTAAGACATGTTTTCTCTCAACAACAGGATTATCTCAGTTTACACTGGTTGAGATTAAAGAGAAAGGGATAGGCAGCATGGCAAATGAAGAGGGATTGCAAATGCTACCCTTTACTGATTCTCTAAATCAGAACACCTTACCACCTCCCTTATACGGAGTAACATGACAGCTCCAAATCCCAGTCCCAGTAGTTCTGAGATTAATAAGAAAATTGTTGTCAGGCTGCAGTGGACAATGATGGATTTATGATTCTTTGGAAAACCACACATTGTTTTGAAGGATTAGATGTTGTAATCCATGTGTCAAGTCAACAGAAAAACATGTATCAAGCATAGCAGAAACAGGCAAGGAGCAAGGCATCCAATTACTAATGCAAAATAATGCAGTTTATACTTTGTTCACCCTACTGTGATTAGCACTAGCCCTTATAAAATCACTCTCCTCCAGCAGAAGCTCATTGCTATATTAAGTGAAAATATACTTTCCCCATAAAGAGCTTCTAGTCTTCACTGTAGATGTGCCCAGATTTTGAGGGGAATGCCCAAAAGCAGGCAGGGAAGAAGAGGCTGGGCTCACAGGACTCTGGAGTCAGAGCAGAGCAGAGGGACAGAGGCACACCATGACTCTCCATGCTGCCCCCTCCCTGGCACACTGCAGCCACCAGCAAACCCCTGGATGGCCTAAGGTGGGTCATGCCCTGCCCGAGCCTGGGTCTGCCCCAGAGGGAGAGCTGTTTTACTACAGGGTTACAAACAAGCCACTACTGGTTTCCACTTCTCTGCAGACACTGTGGAAGAGGAGACAGACTGCAGACAGACAGCACTAGCCATATGTTAGCTGAGTTAACCACTGCATAACTCTGGGTTAAGTGACCACTTTCTTCATGCCCTTTTTGGAGCTACTTGATCATCAGAAGCATCTTGCTATTCTTTCTGTGACTCCTATTAACAGCCTCAGCAATGCCATAGGAGCAAACTAGCTGTTAGGTAGTGGCAAGATTCTTGGGACTCATTATTCTCTGAACTCCAGGTAATTAAAGCTTTAGCAGCATTAACAAGGGTGGACTTTATTCACATTTTCTCTCTCTGAAATTATGAGCAGCAGAGTGACAAAGAAGAACATACTGATACCAGAGACGGAGAAAATTCTATTTGACAAGAAACAAAATATTCTGGTCTTGTGGGACACCATTTGGGGTAAATCTGGCTCTTAAAATATACTGCAAGTTTGGGGAGTTGGTGCAGGTCTTCAATCCTATTCAATTATTTGCCTACAGTACTGCACACTGCAGGGAGACATAAGAGGAAGAGGAAATGCAGATTAGGAACTGTTATGTTAATGTAAAATGCATGAAAATGGATTATAAACACAGGGATAAGAATTTGTTTCCACTCTAGCCTGTAAGAATTTTGCAAAAAGCACCTTCAAAAGCTAAGACCAGTTTGTAACATGATCGTACCTCAGAACGGAGAGTGAGTGCTTTCACACCAGTTCTGTGTTGGAATCTCAAAACAGCAGCTTCATCCAATCACTTTCTTATGAGACCTGAAAATACAAAATTGAGAAGGAAGACTCGCTTGGAAGCTTTTTTTACAAAGGTCAAGTATTTAAAAGTTATACTAAGTTGTATACACAGCATGAAGCATTTGTCATCTGCATGACAGAAGAAAACATCATATGCAGAAGAAATATTGTTGCAGTTTAAAGCCTGATTCTTTAGTCCAGTGTTTGATATAGGAACAGTAATCGCATCCCATTTACTGTGCTGATAAAGAACATGAGCTGCCACAGTCAGTTTGGATGGATGCCAAGGCAAACTCAGGCAGAACTGAAAAAGCCCGTTAAGATGACTGAGTGGCAAATGATGGTTATTTATTCTAATCAATTTGTTAATTTAGTTCTGGAAAAACTGGATTAATTTGTTTCTAATCAAAACAAGGATCTATTAATTACAGTGTATATGATGAACTGCTACTACATAAGTATAGCTAGGATTTCTAACAATTTTTCTTGTAAAAAGGAAGACAGGTTTGGTAACTCACCCCCCAAAAGAAAACTATTTGGGTTTGTTTCCCTGGAACACACACTTCTAACCCTTTATTCAGGCTAATTTCAAACACCATGCTGGTGGGACTTCCATTCCAAGCTTTTATGTCCTCTCAATGCTGCAGCCCTCGCTGACATTTCACTCTACTTTCAAATGTTCCAGCTGTTCTCTTCCTATCCATACTCTCAAACAGAAGTATCTATTTAACCTCTTCCCTCTGTGTACCATTGATTAAGTGAGGACAGCCCTGTCTGCTGAGGCCTCTTTGTCACGTCTGCTGCTGCTGTCTAGGCTGGGTCACCTAGGACTTGGCTTTCCACAGTGCTTAGATTCTGCCTCCTCTCTCAAAAGGTAGGATTACAATAGTCATGAGACACAAGTTAAAATTATATGCAAGGTATAACTTATTTTACACCAGCCCTAGCAATCCTTCTGTCTAAATCTTGGATAATGTTTAATTTGCCCTTCTCTGAACTCCAGCCTCGTTGATTCCACTCTGATAACACCTTGTTACCTCTGAAGCCCCTCCTGAGCAAACATACCAGCAGCAATTTCGTCAGTGCTCAGTGGCAAGGCCAATGGTAATGTCTTCACTCCTGACAAGCCTGCAGATGCTCCAAGAAGATGATTATGATGCTGGGACTCAGTACATATGCATCCCAGAATGACATTGGCCAGCTCCTACCCCTATTAAACGCCAAACATTTGGCATTGTTTGCTTAGTTCTCCCAAATGAGTAATTCTGAAACGACCTTTCCCATGTTGTGACCTTGCTCTTGTTCTCTGGCTGGTAATAGCATGAGCACTTTAGCGAGACTAGGAGAGAGGTGAACCAGCAGACCAGCTGGTAGCCTCACACTGGAGCCACGCTGGCAAAACCAAAATCTCACCCCCCAGCCTCATCATTTCCTCCATCAGCTGTTCTGTCCTCCCTCTCCAGTGCCACTTACTTGGCACCTTGGGCATACAGTGTCTCATTGAAACCCTACCACCAAGCAAGAAAGGCAAGCTCCACACTGAAGGGAGGCACAGCAGATATATGCCAGCCTCTGGTGGGCCTAGGACACACTTCCCTACCTATGGGATGCAGCATGAGGATCAGGAAGCACCACATCCCTTTCCTGCACAGGGTGCTGCTCACTCTCCAGCTACACTCCCCATGCCCTGCTTCATCCCCTTCTGCATCTCAAGTTCTTATTTTTTATTTTTAAACAGCCAGATTGAATCTTAATTATTTAAGCACCTTCCAGATTTAGAAAGCTGTTTTGGCTGTGAAAGTAACACTCGGTGCAATTATCTCTCATCAATAAACCATGGAAACAAATGTGTATGCCTGTTGGGAAGGAATTTTATTTATAGCATACTGAAAAGTGCTTTAAATAAAGTGTGAAAGATGTGAAAAGACCTAATGCTGGTCATATTTCAGTGAGCTCAGCACATTTTGGTTCAAGTGAGAAAAAAATGGGACTTGTGCCTTATTCAATTAAGATGGCTTGACTTCTCACAAATAGGAAGGGATGCCTCAGAAACATCTAAAACGCAAACTTGGGTGAGGGGCCCTCAGAAAGGCACATCTACCTGACAGTTGCGCTCGTTTTCATAGGGTTTGGTGGCTTTTTCCAAAGTGTTAAAGCACATAGGCAAGNCTGAACCTGCTCCGGACTGGGATCTGGGAAACACCGAGAGTCTGCACCCTGTGGCCTGCAGCAGCTGCCCCAGCATCGGAGGGACCGGTAACAGAGCGACCACTCCCGGGAGAGACTTTCTGAGTTTGTCATCTTTTCAGAGCGGTGAAAGAGCGTTGTTATCTGGTGTTGTTCATTTTGTGTGCTGGGGGTGCCTGTTCAATAAACAGGTTCTTTCCACTTCTCTCCAAGAAGCCCTTTTCGAACTGATTGGGGGGAGGGGCTGTGTGGGTTTGCTGCCTGGAGAGGCCCCTTTGGAGGTTTTCTCCCAAATTTGTCCTAAACCAGGACAGGGTCCTTCAGGGAAGTAAAGATTTGAGCTTTAAAACAAAAGGAGGAAAAAAACCCTCCAACATCAACCAAACAGCATTCCTAACATCTTACTCTAATAAAAGAAATAAGATTAAAGAACAGTGGCATAGCCTCAGTGTTTACTTTAGTGAGAGATTGTGTCTTATCCCAGAAGGAGCTTAAAGAACATAATTTCTGATCCCGCTGGGAAATGCTCTGCATTATTGTACTCATAGAATCATAGAATCATAGTATAAACTGAGTTGGAGGGACCCCTCAGGATCACTGTGTCCAACTCCTTACCCTGCAGAGTCACAAGATGTGCCCAAGAGTATTGTCCAAACACTTCTTGAACTCTATCAAGCTTGGTGCTGTGACCACTTCCCCGGGGAACCTGTTCCAGTCTCTGGGTGAAGAACTTCTTTCCCGATATCCAACCTCCCCTGACTCAGCTCCATTATATTTTCTCGAGCCCTTCCTGTAGTGACAAGAGTGAAAAGATCAGTGCCTGGCCCTCTACCATCCCTTGAGATGATGTTGAAAAGCGCAATGAGGCCTCGCCTCAGTCTCCTCCAGGCTGAACAGACCAAGTAACCTCAGCCACTCCTCATATGGCTTCCCCTAAAGGCCCTTCACGTCCTCATGGCCATCCTTCTGATGCTCTCAAACAGCTTAATGTCCTTTTTGCATTGTGGTGACCAAAACTGCACACAGGACTTGAGGTGAGGCTGCCCCAGTGCAGAGCAGAGTGGGACAATCACCTCCTTTGACCAGCTGGTGATGGTGCCTGATGCACCCCAAGACACAGCTGACCCTCCTGGGACCTCTCCTTGACTGTTTACAGCCCAGCATCAACTCTGGGGCTGTTTGCACACTGAGCTTCAATCACGTGAGGTGAGGTTGCAATACATTGCTTCAGATAAATGACCATGGACTTGGGCCTTGGTAAACGACTGTGGCCTAGAAGTGACTGGATGTTGGTACAGCCAGTTTTGATGGCTTCACCCAACCAGCTGAGGGAAAGCTCCAGGAAATCCTTTTTACTCCAGCTTTCTAAACTTGCTAACTGCGTGTCATGGAGTGGAGATACTTAATGTTGAATAAACTCCATGGAAATTGCTGCTTGACTCCTCTCCTTTGCAAAGCAAAGCTGCTCTTTATTTACGTAGCATTTTCATTTAATTAACAAAGAGACGGAACAAACTCTTAGGGAGGGGGAAAAAAATAAAGGGTCATCTTCCATCACCAGGGAATATGTGAGAGAGGGAAAACAACAATCTGATTTTTTTTGTAGGCCATAAGAACATCAAGGCACCCTCACTGTTGCCCGTTAGGACCTCGGGTAGGTAATGAAGTGTTGGGAGGGCATGGACAGAACTTTCTTCCTCTGTTGAGCATCCCTGCCATTGGAAAGGAGCCAAGGAGCGTGCTTTGAGATTCCTTCCTCAGACATCTGACACTGTGGGGAGCAGCTCAGCATATGCATGAAAATTGCACAACAAAATCAGCCGTTTTATCATACGACCAACTTAAAATACTGCCTACTCAATTGCAGCCAGAGCTTACATTCAAAAATGCTGTCATGTTGCAAAGCCCGTTACTTCAAAACACAGGAAACAGCAACTACATCTGCCCGGGACCTTTAATGTAGGCCCGCGGTTCATCTCATTATGACAGTCTTTAATTACATGGTCCCATATTGTTTTTCACAGGGCCCCCCCTGCCACGGCCGGGGCTGAGAGCCCCGAGGCCCGAGGAGCCGCTCTCCGTTCCCCGCCCGCCCGGGACCTGTTTGGCCGCGGCGGCCCCGAGCCCCGG
>VWYI01031719.1:0-45555 GCA_013399455.1 Anthoscopus minutus | reverse complement strand
CTACGGCGGGCGGGGGGCGCTGCTCCGCGGGGCGAGCAACAAGTGCGGCGGCAGCGCTGACGGTGCGCGGAGCGGAGGGGGAGCTTGGCGCCAGGCGGAGAGTGGCGGAGCTGCGGCCGGGGACGGGGCCGGCCGTGGCGGGCAGGCTGGCCGGGGAAGGGAGGGGACGGAGCGGCGGAAGGGACGGGGCTCTCGCCGGGAGCGTCTTTTCCCCGGTGCAGTTTAGTCAAGAGCATGATGCAATCCCGCATTGCCATGGATACTGCATCCCGGGCTGTGGCGGCAGCGCCTTCCGCCGTGCGGGGCACGGGGTGGGGTGAAATAACAGGGGCAGGAAGGGAGGAGACCCTGCACTTCATTCCCCGTCCTCGGCCATAGCTGCTTTTCCGGGGAGCTCGCGGAGGTGTGAGCGCTGCCACGGCTCCAGACAGAAACCCTGATCCGTCCCTTTCCGCCGTGGCGGGTGTGTGGGGTGTGCATCCCGCCAGCGCGGCCCCGCTGAGGCGGCTGCTGCCGGCCGGCGGAGCAGCCCGGCGGAGAGTCAGGGTGTCAGCTGAAAGGCTCGTCGGCCTCGGAAGAGAAGGCTGTTGCTTCTTCTTCCCTGAGCTCTTGCCCAGAGCCCCTGACCACCTTACCAGTTTAGAACTGCTGCCGCTGGCACGGTAGTTCCCGCGTCTGTGTGTGGGACAGGGCAGACGCCGTGTTAAACCAGCGCCCTGAAGATGTGCAGCTCTTCTGAAAGGGGCCGGTCCGTTTTAAAACCTATATGTTTAAAGAATACATGCCTTAGGAAATGAAAAGGAAGGCCGAACGGAAGAAATGTGTCAGTGTGTCAGATGCTTCTGCAGGGACTTTCTTAAAAACTTTATGACTTTGCTTTTATCTCTTCATCTCCTGGAAGCCCTCGGGCACCAGCAGCATTAGAAGCAGTGCCCGGGGTTGTGTGAGGTATTGTCTTGGACAGTGTGTTTTCTCCTTATCTGCCGCGTTTGTTGCTTTTCTGCCCTCATTCCTTTCCCCTGATGCCCAGGGATGCAGCATCTGAGAATCCCACTCCAGAGAGCTTTCCGGTATCGATCTGTGCTATGAGTCTGCAGACAAAAGGTCTGTTTTGCAGACCTGGCAGGAATAGTAGCACCTTGGTTGCTAAGTAAGGAGGACTCCTGGCAGACAAGAGGCGTTCCTCCCTCCTGCAGCTGTGTGCGCTGCCCGCGCCATGTCCCGGCTGCGGCTGAACGGCAGTGCTCCATACGGCTCATTTGTATTCTCAGTGCTTAGGGTGATCTCTGATGCTGTGGGATTCAGTGCCATGGCAGAGTTCTCGTGGCTGTGACAGAAAAGTCCAGCAAAGAGCTCAGCCGGCTCCTAGCGATGGCGAGGGAAAACAAGGCAGGGGCATGTCTGCAGTTGGGATGCTTCCCATCAGGAAGTCTCCAAAACCGCTCTGTGCAAATGGAAACACGCCCTGCAGCTGAAACTGGAGGAGGATGAGCATGCAGGCGTCTCCCGTGGCGGCACAGCCCTTCGCCGGAGTTTTGGGGCCAGGTTACTTCCAGGGTGAGGTTATCTCTTCCAGAGCAGCTCCCTGCCAGCATCAGGCAGCCGCGGGCCTGCCGTAAACCGCCGGCTGAAATTATCGCTGGTGGCCGCGGTTGGGTGGAGGGTTTGCGGCTGCGAAGTTTTTGTAGATGCCGGCTAATAGTGCTGCTGCAGTATTAAGCTGCTAGCGTAGAGGGGATGGGGGATTTATTTGGTTTAAATAAGAACTTCTGAATAACGTTGAGTTGTTTTGGGATGTATTTCGCTCTAAGCCCTTCTCGCTCCTTCGGTGCAGTCACAGCCTGAGATTTTCCTCTGCTGTTAAAATACTCCATAGCTAGAGATAGGTCCTGGTGCAGGCTCACCATTGTAACAGCAGCTGAAGCTGTGTCGGGGACAGTCAGTGTGTGGCACACGTGATCGTCGGATGCTGTTTAGCAATAAAAGCTGGAGTTTTTTACGTAAGTATTCATGTATTTGTGGTACGCTAGACATAGCATGCTTTCAGAGCAGTAAGAAGCCAGCACATGTACTCTGGCTGTGGGTAGCTGTATTGCACATAGAGGGAGGATTTTACCTGAAACTTGTGGTACCTGGAGATAGCTGGGGTCTTCTTGGTGGAGATCCCTTCCCAGCTTTGTGAACTTAGAAGCAGATGAAAAGGACCACTGTTCTGAGTTTGCTGAAGTTAAGTGTGGATTTGCCCTCAGGGATGCTGTTGCCAGCTGATAGTGGTCAAGAGCACTAAAAGACATGCCAGAATTTTGCTTGACTTACTGAATTTCATACAAGGCACACATCACATATGTAATGTGTGCTGAAAGCTCTTCTTTGTGCGTTTTATTCATAAGTAGCTAAATGAATTTATCATGTGTTCTGACTTAAGTCTCCTGTATTTTAGCATTCAAATGCAACCAGGGGGAGGAGCAGTGAAATGAATATGTGGTGTGGCTTTATCTTGCTAGCTGGCAAAGGTCTGGCTGATGGTCTCTGTGCTTCATGCTGCTTTTTAAAAAACACCTGCACTTAGTGCCTTTTACCTAGCAGCAGCTGATCAGATGAACTATCTTTGATTAAAACTCCTGCATATTTGCTACTTAAATATAACATCATTAATGATATTTAGTCAATGTGCTGTCTGACCAGTCTCTGGGTTTTCTTATTGCAGTATTTTTAGTAAGTTGATGTTGTTCTTAAATTTCTCAGCATGAATTATTTTTGTTGCATTCTTTGTCTTTAGTACAGCCGGAATTGAAATAAAATATTTTGAATTCTCTGGTCTAATCTCTTCTTTCCCTGCTGACTTTCATTTTGTGTTGTTTATAAAAGGAATTAACTTAGAGAAGATAAGTTAACAGAACAAAAAAAGTAAATTTGAAGTAGTACTGTAGCTCCATCAGGCCTCTGGACAGTTCCTTTAATTGCACTTTCTTTTGCAACTTACTAGGAGCAGATTTTTGGAAATGTGTTTGAAGATTGATATTCTGGGAATGATGGTGGAACTGACAATACATTAGGATTTCAGGCTGACCTGGTGCTCAAGTCCAGCAGGCACAGATAGAGAGCTCAGTGCTGAGAATGATCCAGAGCTGTCCCTTTGCAAGCATGCTCCTTGTAAGTGACATTCAGTTGCTAATTGGTTAAGTGCGCTCAAGTACTGAGCTGACCGCATTCCTTTACCTTCCTCATTTTTGGGGCAGTAAACATTGCAACATCAAAAGCTTCTGTTTCTGCTGAGCTTGGAAAAAAAAGACACTTGGGCAAAGCACAAGGTTAAAATACTTGTCTTCTGCCTTATTCTGGTGATCTCAGCAACCCTCACTCGATGGCAGACAAAGCAAATCTCCCAGTTGATGCTGTCTGTATCCACCTGAGAAAAAATTTTGGGAGAGACAGCAGTTGCCTACAGTGCCATGTTAAAACAGTGTCATGTCTCTGTGTTCTGTTGTCCCCTGTGACCCTCTTGGACTTAGTTCTAAAAGGATGTCACCAGTGAGTATTCATTCTGGCTGCTGCCTGCCCGGTAGGCAGGTCGGGAGCAGTGTGGTGGTGTGGAGGGTGGGCTCAGTGCCATGTCAGATGTCACCGTGCTACCTGCATGGTAGGTGACTTAACCTCTCTGGGTCTGGGTTCCCAGCATAGCAGCAGGAAGCCAGAGTGCCTGTGCTGTGCAGAGTTGTTCCCTGTGACAGCTCATGCCAGGAAGGCTCTTTTGGACTCAGAAAGCCCTAGAGTGAATGGGCTCCTGGTGGTGTGTTGTTTTTTCGTTTTAGTTTGGTTTTTTTTTTTGTTCAGGACATGGAGATTTTGTTCTCTGACTTTGAACTAAGAGAGGCAGGGGTGCTCTTTCATTACTGAAGAGCAGAGCCACAAATACCTCTACCTAGTCTTTCTTGTCATGTTGTTTTACTTCTGCTGTCTTAAGATGGATCACAAGCAAAAGGTTGGCTCTTCACAGCTACAAAAGCTCCACTTAGATTTGGCAGCTCTTCCTTTAGGGCATGAAGGAACATATAGGTAATTATGCTGTTTACTATAACCTCCTCTGCATAACAACTCATTTGTTTTGTCCTCTTAATGTCAATCCTGTTTTGTTACTTTCTGTCATTACCTTGTCCTGAATTAGTTGTGTGGGGGTGAGATCTATAAAACTCTTTAGACATAAGAATACCATGGAGACTGTTGGTCTCAGCTCTTGCAGTAATGCTTATGTTTTCCTGTTTTTACAATATACAAAATTACATTTTTCCAGGCTGCAGCATAAGCTTTTCAAAGCGGTTTTGCTGTATAATAGACTGAAGAAATTGATGCATTCTGCATGATAGTCAGAGCGCACTTCTCCATGTGCATCCGGACACTTCACAAAACTGACAATAATATTTGTAATGTAGTTGCTAATTTGTTTTGTGATTCTTAAATGTGCTGAAAATGTAGAGATTCCTGCAGTTTGCGCATGCTGGCATTGAAAGTGCTTTTTCCCCTAAATGGGGAACAAGGACAAATAAAAATGATAATCAATGAATTACGTAGAAGCTGGTTTGTTTAAAAACTTTTTTCCAGGTCAGATTGCTTCGCTGTAACCTTTCCTAAGGCTATTTAAATTTGGTATTGCAGCAATACGGTTAAGAGGGCATTGCTTAGGCTGACATTCCTGCAGTTCCTGAGTGCTGATTGGTAAAAGTGATTTATGTCTGGGTTTCTGAGGGCACCAAAGCCTGTCCCCGTCATCCAACAGAACAGCATTTAGATCTTTGTTTGATGAGGGTAATGCAAACAGTGACATGAATTGATTTTTTTGATTGACAGATCAAATAAATGCTGCCTTCAATCTTATTATGGAAAGAATTTGTAGAGTTGCTGTCAACTGTGTGTGCATTGGCTCTCTGCGTATCTATTTAATGAAAATAATCTTCTGAAATTTATTGCCTTGGTTTCTCTGCTTGTGTTTTGGCATTTAGAACACATTATCTTACAAGGCAAATAAGAGCACAAGAGCAAACTTGTTTGAAGTATGTGGTTGGTAAATGCTTTCCGTATTGGATGCATTGGAGAATTAATTCATTTTCTTGGTGAAATAGTTGACTCACAGGAAACAAGAATAAACCTCTTTACCAAGTGTAGAGATTTTACAAGGAATGCATGCTGCTAAGTGCAATTGTCACTTCTCCATGAACAAATGAATCACTGCTTACGTTGCGCTCGGTGCAGTGAATTGAGGTGGCCTTAGCATCTCATTGCAACTGGGTGTTTTTCATGCCCTTACTAAAACTTTATTTACTGTAGAGGTTGTGCTTCGTTAATGATAGCTTTGTTAATGACCAGGGGCAAACAGGGCAGGTAGAAGTATACAGACATTT
The DNA here is from genome assembly GCA_013399455.1 of Anthoscopus minutus. NCBI lineage: Eukaryota > Metazoa > Chordata > Aves > Passeriformes > Paridae > Anthoscopus > Anthoscopus minutus. Next base: position 40,159 of record VWYI01031719.1, on the reverse strand, counting down.
CATGAACTTGTATTTAAGCTAAAGTTGTCTGTATTTAATTGACCTTTATGTCAAAATTTCATATCAAACATTTACCTGCCAACTGATCTGCTTTGGGCAGTGACTAAATATGCTGAGTTGCTTTAACATTTAAAGGAGATAAATACTTGCGCAATACAGCAAATGTGAAATAAACCTTTTCCCCTGCATTTTCAAATTGTCCTGCTCTTTGATCCCTACATAACCCTCCTCTTTGAGAGTCTGGGTCAGTGATTTGAACTAAGTGACTGTTCTTCTGTTATCACTTGGAAGCGCTCCTCTCCCTCTTGACCTTGAAAAAACTGTTTCTCTTCTTTCCAGCTGTCTTCGAAATTACTGGAGGGTAATTGCTTTCTTCCTGTGCACATGTTCAGGCTCTCTGCTTATAAAACATGTACTTGATTTCAAAAAGGATGTAGTCTTGATTTCAGATAACACTCCAGCTTTTCTGTATGCCAATGGGAGTTTTTGTTGGTGTCCTTAAGGATGTTATCAGGGTTAGACAAAACTAACAAGCATTGACTTGCAGAATAATGTTTTTTAGTTTATTAAACCAAATACACCTCATAAGTTTAGCTAGTTAATTCACAAGCAGGCAAGTTTGCCATTTTTGGTTTTTTTTCTCTCTCTCACATTTTGCTGTTAAAAGTTTACTGGGAAGCATTTCGGATTAAAGCAGTATTTCTGTTGTCCCTGTGTTGACTTAAGAGCCCTTTGCAAGGGCTAGTTGCAGGAAAATGCCTTCTCCCCTTGGATGCCATATGGGTAAGGTTTGGAGCAGACCACAACTTTGTGGAGGAGCAGCTCCTCTGCTGAGTTAAAACCATGACACTTATATTTAAATAGAGATATTGAGGCTCCTAGAAATTACTAAATCTGCTCTTATTTTTGCCACTGCTGTATCATTGTCACCTTAGTAGTCTGAATGTTGAGGTCTAGTCCTTGGGCTGATCCTGGGTCCTCAGGTTTGGATTCACTTGAGACCACAAAGATTTTGGAAACTATAGGCCTTTATACCTTAACCTATGAGAGCTTCCCTTAGATATGCTATTTCTGTGCACATCATTGAATCAGAAAGCTTCAGTTAACCTTTTTCTGTAGGAATATTTCCTGGTCTTGTGTTACTTTTAAAAATACAGTGCTTTGAGAATCGTCTCCTTGCCAAACAGTAGGAGAACCTTTGACTTAAATAACAATAATTAAACCTTTAACCAGTTAGGAGGATGACATTCTTCAATGTTTAACATTGCCCTGCCCTTTAGAAAAAGAAACTTGAGAAACCTTTTTGCATGTTGAAGTTCAGATGTCATGTTACTTGGGGTGCACGGCCTGTGTGCTTGCTGGAAACCATCTGTGGGGTCAGTTCATTCACATGGCTGCTCACACGGTTTTGAGGAAGGGCTCGTGTAGCAGCTGCTGACCACTGTTGGGAGAGGCACACAAATCTGGATTTGGCTTTGAAGGACACCATGAAAGTTGTGCATGCATTTTATGTAAAGCTTCTGTGGATTGCAGGACAGCAGATGCTTATGGTGAATGATTGGTTTGGTGGTTCATTTGCTTTGCAGTACTGATGGGAGAGGTTGCTCTTAGCTGATCGCAGACCCCGTGAACTGGTGCAAAATCAGCTGGTTGTCCTAAATTAGGGTCATGCATTTATCCCTTGCATCATGCATTTATCCCTTGATTCACTTGGTGTACAGTGGCCTTTTGGCATATTGTTAAAGTTTGCATTAATCTTGTGAGCATGACTCTGTGAATGCATAAAGCCTCATTAATGGGGAAAATACCTGTGTTTGTACAACATGGTGCAGAATGTTCTTTTTTTCATTAACATATGTGATATAATGACAGAAAGTAAGCTTCCAGTCAGGTCAGTAGGCTTGGATACTTATGGATTTTTTTTTTCTCCGCCTCTGTAACATGTCTAAGCGGAAAAGCCTCTTTCAAAAGATTTGAGCAGGTTTTTTCATATTTTTTTGAATTCTAACTTGTTTCCCACCTACAAGGTGCAGCTTAGACCATGGTTGCCTCTGCAGCCTCTTGTTTTCTCTGGCTGTAGGAAGAGTGGCTGGGTTTTCCAGGCCCGAGCCACTAGACACTGACATGGGCTAGGAAGTTTTATGTGAGCATCTACATCACCATCTGCAAGAGCTTAAAACACAGTGTAAGGACTGAAAGAGAAGGCAAGTACAAAGGAACACCAACAATAAAGGATGCAAGATCCTTACACAGAGATTGTGAGAGATGGCACTGAGCGAGTCAGTAAGGAGTGCTGCCTTTGTTTGCTCAATTGAAAATGAGGAGTAAAATAATAGTAATTTGGGTAATCACAGAAAGGCCACTGTATTTCAGTGTAGATCATTGCCCTGCTAATCCATGAGTTGTTGCTGCTGCCTCTACTTTCTTATAGGTAAAAACTGAGCTTGGCTGTAAGTCATTTTTAGAGTTGATGGTTGACCACTTGTCATGTCAGTTTAAATAGTAAGAGCTCTGTGTCCTAGGTTCATCTGGAATAGTTTTCTTCTTAGTAGCTGGTACAGTGCTGTGTTTTGGGTTTAGTATGAGAATAATGTTGATAACACACTGTTGTTTTAATTGCTGCTGAGAAGGGTGTACTGTAAATCAAGGACTTTTCAGTGCTTCATGCTTTGCCAGTAAGCAGGTACGTAAGAAACTGGGAAGAAGCACAATTAGGACAGCTGACCCAAACTGGCCAAAGGAATATTCCATACTGCAGAATGTCATGGTCAGAGTGAAAACAGTGGAGTTGGCTGGGAGCTCCGATTGCTGTTCAGGGATTTGGTTGGGGATTGGTCAATGAGTGGTAAGCAATTGTATTATGCATCACTTGTCTTTCTTGGATTTTATTCCTCCCTCTCCTTGTTACCTCCTTTTTCATTATTGTTGTTATTGTAATTGTTAATTTTAATTCATTTATTAGATTAATGTTCTTAACCCACAGGCTTTACCTTTTTCTGATTCTCTCCCCTATTTCACCAGCTCTGCAGAGGGGTGAGCAAGCAGCTGTGGAGTGTTACTTACTTGCTAGAGTCAAACCATGACACTCTGTCCTCTGGGTTTGCAGCCTTCACTAGGTTCCCAAATAATTTTCCAGAGGCCATACCTGATTCTCCACTTTTGCTTGATAGGTTCCCAGAACCTCCTATTTCTTTATTCTTTTTTTAGCCCTTTCAAAACCATCATCATCTCCTTTTGAAGCACACAAAAGCAGGCTGCAGGTCTTGTCATGCCTTACAGAATAAAAATAATATCCTCTGATACTTCTTTGTATTGATTTCTTGTTCTATCAGCGCTGCTAAGTGGTTGCATTATGGTGCAGGAAGGGACTGCTAATGTTTTTAAATGTTGTTTTTTTTAAAGTCGGTCTCAATTGGCTCATACTTTGTAAATTCAGTGCTGGACTTGTTTAGATCAGAGACTCAAACCAAAACTCTAGTTGAACAATTGCAGAGCTGTGATGGATTTCCAGTTGTGCAGACTGAATGCTTCCTGGTTTCACAAAACATGTCAGGCTCAAACAGTGCATCAGCTCAGGTTCGGTTGCATACATCACAGTGCAGTTTTCTAAGCATCTGTGGGATTGACTTTGTCTTAAAATACACATTTAGAAAGCTGTTAAAATACAGTTTTGCATCCTGAAGGATGAGAAACATAGATGTTTCTCTGTGAGAACACAGTAATGTTGCCAGGTTTTAACTACACTTTGCAGTGTCTGAAAAACAATCCTCTTGGAGTGTTTTATTTACATCCTTTAGTGCTCTGTTGCCTTCGAAGGAGAGATGCATGGCCTTGGAAGGAGATGACCATCTTTGAACCTGCAGTGACAGAGTGGCCAACTCCAGGCGTGAAGAAGCCTATCAGAGAGATTTTGTTCTTTTCCACCCCTCTACTTCCTTAATTTTTTGTTGCTGCACCTTTTCACACTTTCATATCTCTTTCTGTATCTATTTTTCAGTCTTTGCTTTTTAAAATCTTACTCACCCAGCACCCTGAAGGGTTGTCTTGCAGAAAGAAGGAGCAAGGCTGAGTTTTGCATCAAACCAATGAAGAATCTCTAACCAGCCACTGGTGATTCTGGCACATCCTCACTTGCAGCATCATTGCTCTTCTAACATCCTTACCAAATTCCCACGTAAGCTGTCAGTTATTAACACAAGAGTAGAATATTAACAATGGTTTTTTCGTAGTTTTCAATTTTTGGGTTTTTTTCCCTACCCTTATTCTTCCACCACATACCAGTTTCAGTGTGAGTATACGAACTTGAGTATTTAACTCCCTGGCTGAGAAAAACAAGTCTGTTTAATTGAAGGGTCTTTTCACTGTTGTTTGGTTTAGAGATGACACATCTGTGTGGAGGCCTTGTATTACAGAGAGATAAAAACATTGTGGAAAAATAACCTGCAACCACAGGAATGGTGTTTTGATTCTAGAAAAATTGCTTAATGAAAGAGTTTCTTTGCACAGAAACATGTTTTGCTTTTAGCATACAGTAAAAATAGAGATGTGGTGGTGAGATTCTAGAGAGGAAGACTTTCAGAGAGCTGCTGACATGAATAAGAAATTTAATTGCCTGAAGCATTATTCTGTATCCTACAGTCTTGTACAAAACATGTATGAAATAGGTGCACTCAGAATGTACAAGGTTTACTTGCTGAGCAACTTTTAATATGTTGACATTTTTATAATTAATGGGTAGAGTCTTAATATAGATGCTGAAAATCATGTCTTTTGCCCAGAGTTTAAAGAGTTGCTTTACAAGTGTTGCTGATGAAACACCACTTGATTCTCTGTCCTTTCATTCCTGGCAGAATATGAGTACTTATAAAATACATTGTAAGTTAAGTTTTCACTTTTCTACAGTCAGCATTGTTTCCTATCTGTAAATCACTAATTGCATAACAGTGTGTTTTTCTCATCTAACAAATTTAATAATGAGCTTTGGGCATCAAGTAAAAAATATTTGGTATTATCAGAAAGTCAAACTTCCCACTGAAATTTAGTCTTGGGCGACTGAGTTCCAGATGTCTCAAATCCCTAGTAAGGTTGTTTGTTATTTCTTACAGTATAACATATAAAGCTGAGGATTAAAGGAGATTTTTCACCTCTGTCCTCAAGGCCCTCACCTGCAGGCTGGAGCAAGAGGTGGAGCAATAGGTTTTGTTCATATTCATTGTCTGGTTAGCTTTTTATTTAAATCTTTTACTGTGTGTTTATTTTAATTAGTACTGTTTCTGTTGGAATACTTTGGATGTGTTTAAATTGAATAAAACATTCAAGTTCCTTTTTCTTGAAAAAAATGTTTTGTTGGTTTTCGTGCATATGGTCTCTTGATGGGTAACTTTTTCCCTCTTCCTCTACCTGACTTGCCTTGAGACCATCCTTAGTCCTGTATTTTTTGAGACAGAAATAGGCTAACACATCCTAAAATCTGCCTCTTTCATAGTTGGAATATATAAAGGTTGGGGTTTTTTGTTGTTTGCCTTTTACAGTGCAATAATCTGTCAGTTCATGCTGCTACAATTATATTTAAGAAATCTTTGAAGTTAGCTCTGCGTGACATGTCCTGTATGACCTTTTGTTATTTTGTGTGTTCTTTTTTCTGCAATTTTTTTACTTTTCATTAGAACCATTCTTATATGTAAAATGATGATTGTACAATGCATTTTAGAGTTCTGTGTTAGACATTCTACATCTTCCATTTTATGTGTCGGTTTCATTTGCCTTTCTTTTTGCTGTGGTTCCTTGTTGGGTGCAGTGTGATGGCTTTGCACATCTTAAGCTGTGTCTCTCACCTCTTCATCACTCACATGTCTGTGTTGTGCTACTGCTTCTCCTGCAGTAAATCAGCAGTGGGATGGACCTGGCTGAAAGCTGATCTTTCTTGGTTGGTTTCTTTGGGGCTACCTCAGTTTTTCCACGCCCTGGCTGTGTAGATGGTTGCATGGTTATAGAGTGGACCAAGCTGAATGGAGAAGCTGGAGAAAGGATCAGGTGATATGATGGCTCTGAGCCTAAGGGTTGCTGATGGGCCTGAGCTGGCATCACAATTGGATGGGTGGAGATGCTTATATTTAGGAACAAATAAATTGCTGAAGGTGTTGCACACACAGTGAGGTAGAGGTATATCTGGTGCTCCCTTTCCCAGGGCACTGCTGCCCTGCAGAGAATGGGATAGTTGCAGGGTTGGGAAGGAAATGTGTTTCCTGCTGTTTGGGTGGATATTGCTTTGTCTCTGTATTTAAAGCAGATATATTACATCGAGTTACAGTGCTGACCCTGCTGTTGTTCCAGTGCTTGTGAAAATATGAAGCAAATGTAGTAAAAATTTCTGCATCTTGGTGCTGGAGCTGGGAATTCTGTTTAGCTGTGTTCTTCCTTGGAACAGATTTTAATGGCAGCAGGGTTTTCACTGCACCAAGGATTTGATACCTCTTATTGAAAGAAAAGAGTGGCTAAGCTTTGGAGGAAAGGTACTTATTTTCCTGGAATTCACTGCCTGACTTCTGCAGGTAACCGAAGCCTTTGTATTATGAGCTTCCAGAAGACATCTTGGAAGTTGCCAGATACATGGTGTTTTTTTTCCTCCAGTAGTCTATTTAAAGTTCATAGAAAGAGTAAGTGATAAGATCACACGCAGCTGTACCATTACAGAATTTACTTTTAATTGGTTGGCTGGTCTTTCTACCCTTAAAACAAATAATAAAAAATAAACCACAGTACTTGTCTCCTGGAGCGGGGTCTTTTGATGAAGTAACATTTCAGAAAGTGCTGCCAAAATCTAACAAATGTGCAGGTATCAATGCTTGCTTTTCTAACTACTCCAGGAGTCAGTCCTCTTTCAGGGGCCTTTGTTAGAATAATGATTTGGTACTCCAAAATTTGGTAATTCTCAGGAGGAGTTGGTTTGACATGAGTCTGGTGCAGGCAAGGATGTTCTGTGCCTTAGGACTCATCAGGCTTTTCAGCCCTGAGTTTCTTAACAGAAGAGCCATCAGCTGGCTGTAGGGTTTTGGCAGTAACAATTTACAGGTGTGCAAAGTGTTGTACAAGAAGAGAAAGATGCAGGGAAATGATCTGACAATGCATCTGTAAGAAATCTCCTGTCTCTGTTTTCTGTCCCTATGTCTTCACTTTCAGTGCTCCTTGTGCATTTTAGGCAGGAACAAGGTCAAAAACTTGCTTTCTATAGCATTAGCACCTTTATCCTTTAGAAAGATGGCTAGATTGTAAAGGTAGTTGATTTTATGAATAAAGAACCTATTTTTTTATTTTTTATTTTTTTTACTGTTTTGAAGGCAGGGGTTTTAATAGTAAACATAGTGGTTAGGATTCTGTCCTGAGCAGCACAATGCTATGGCATAATACTTGTATCTAATTTTTTTTTATTCTTTTAACTGTCAGAATGGTGGGGAAAAGGAGGATTTTTTTCTACCTTCTATTTAAAGCCAGCTGTCATTCATAGTTACCTGACCTCTGTTAGTACTTTTTACTTATGAATGGTGGTAAAGTCTGGCATGATGTTTAGCATCTTAAAATGAAAGCACCAAGTATTGGTACAGTTACAGCCACACAGGCTCTCACAGGTGTACAGCCAGAATATATAAAAGTTTTAAGATTGACTTCTCATAGCATGGCTGACTGTATGAAGAAACGGCAGAAAGGCAAGCACTGGCATGCATTTATAATGCCAGTATTCACCCTTTCTTTTAGTTAAAAGTACAGAAATTCACTTGTGTTGAGGAATGTAACTACTTCAGTGTATTGCATGTAGTTTTGTTCTTTGTGCTAGGGTCACCAGAGAATTTCACTGCTCCCACAGCGGTCCAGGTACAACCCTACAAGCACTGGAAATAGAATAAGCATGCAAATAAATACTTAACATACTGTAACTTGCCTAAGGGCAACTTGTTTGTGTGCTTTTTCATTGTGATCTGGTTTCCAAAACACAAGTGGTCCTCCGAAAGGTGTCAGTTACACCTGAACACAGGGGTTGTAGTTTCACATCTTAGCAGGGCATCTTAATTCAGGTTTTATGTGCACTCTTATCCCTGTACAAGTCAGATTTGCATGGTGTAGCATTACCTAGTGACTGTCGCACTCAGCTTTCAAGGTCTTCTAATTCCTCCACTTTTTATTGCTGTATCTAGTCTGCATGCGAATCTGAGATAACGTTTTTATAGCTAAACCTTGTTTACAGGATAACTGCACACAGCCATTTTTTGCTTTGTACAGTTTCACATGTGCAGGAGAGTTTTAAGTACTTTTATAGATAGCAGATTTTCATGTGTCAAGCTACTAAATGCAAAGAGTTTTTATTCTCGAGATGTTCTCTGGGTTCAGAGCTCAGTGCAGGATTTTGGCAGAAGGAGTGGGCAGGTGGATGATAAATGTTCTTGGTGTTCAGATTTGGTGCTGCAGCTGCAGGGTGTTGGAGGAAATGAGGGACATGTGGAGGGACAGTCCCACTTGTCACTCCTTTTTGTCCTACTTCTTGCTTTTTAAATTTTATTGTGCAATTATGAGGTATGGGCATTTGAAAGTAAGTTGAAGCTTACTGTCTTGAGTACACGGTGATCTTGCATGTAATAGTCTTGCAAGGCTGTCCTTCTCCATCCTTGGTCCTGCTGGCTGTAGTCTTATTGGTTCTGCTGTTAGAAAATGCAGTGTTTTCACCAAGAAGGCTCGTTAAAATAGGCTTTTGGGGTTGTAGCTTTTTTTTTCTCCTGTGGAAGTATGAAGTTGATTTGAGTGAAGTACACAGACAGATTACAGGAATCCCATTATCAGAGAGAAAATTTTTTCAGATTTTATTGCAGGTGGCTTTTGAATAAAAGAAATGAGACTAGAAATGAAAGGTAAAGTCCTTATGGCCCTCTGGACTTAGCTTTTTTCCCTTAATCTTCTTAACTCTCTTTAGCTTCCCTGGCTTCCTGAGGCTAATTTTCCATTGTTAGCTGCAGCTAACAGTGTTGTCACAGAATAAGCTGAGGTGAAATGGACCCACAAGGATCAAGTCCATCTCCTGGACCCTGCACAGCACCATCCCCAAGAGTCGCACCATGTGCCTGAGAGCATTGTCCAAACACTTCTGGAACTCAGTCAGGCTGGTGCTGTGACCACTGCCCTGGGGAGCCTGTTCCAGTGCCCAACCACCCTCTGGGTGGGGAAAATTTTTGTGATATCCAACCTAAACCTCCCTTGGCACAACTTCAGGCCGTTCCCTCAGGCCCTGTCACTGGGCACCACTGAGATCAGGGTCTGCCCCTTCTCTTCCCCTCACAAGAAGCTGTAACTGCAGTGAGGTCTCCCCTCAGTCTCCTCCAGGCTGAACAGCCCAAGTGACCTCAGTTGCTCCTCACACTGCTTCCCCTGGTGGCCTTCACCATCTTTGTTGCCCTCCTTTGGACACTCTCTAATTGTTACAATATCTTTGTTGTACTGTGGCACCCAAAACTGCCCCCAGCACTTGAGGTGAGGCTGCCCCAGTGCAGAGCAGAGCAGGACAGTCCCTCCCTTGCCCAGTGGGCAGTGCTGGCCCTGGTGGCCCTTCTGGCCACAAGGGCACTGCTCACTCATACTTAGCTTGTGATTGACCGGGACCCCCAAGTTCGCTTGTTTTCCCAATTGCAATACCAGCACAGCTTTTGTAAAAAGATGGAGCTTGATATTAAACACTGCCCATACTGCTTGGTGAGGGGGCCTTTGGAGCTAAGCTGTCTAGCAAATGCTGTGCTTTGGCTTTCCTTACAAAAAGTCAACTTGTTCCTCTTGTGCCATGTACATATTCTCCCTGTTTCCATCTAACCTTTGTTGTTAGATGTTAGGGTTTGTTACAGATACTCTCTTCTGTTTCAATTTAAAAAAAGGAAAAAAAACAAAAACAATTTTTAAAAGGAAGCAGTTCTTAGGCAGAAGTTCTCTGCAGTGTCATTGTCGTATATTACAATTACAGCAGTTGAAATAAACCTGTGTGCTTTGCCTTTTCTTCCTCCTCATTTTATTTCTGCAAATACGTGTTCAGTCTTGCCTGCCTTGCTCTTGCAGCACCGGGCTGTAAGCTGGCAGCGGTGAGGGGTTTCCAGTATCGCAGTGCTGGTGTATAGGCACAGTTGTTCAGGCACAGGATATACGCCCTTGAACACTTTATTTCAGGAAAATGCATACTCTTGTGAAAACCATAGCGCTGAGTGATGCCAGATCTGCTGCTGCTAAGGGGGGCTTTGAAGAATAAAATGTCCTTGTTTGTAGATGGATGATGGATGCATCCTTTTGGCATATAGAGGCATTCATGAACATTTTCCTCTAAGTACTTTCCTGGGTATGTTTGTGTGCTTGCTTCCAACTTTCTGTTCCTGCTTGGCCACCATCATTAGTGTTTTCCCTCTGTCTGATGTCATCCCATGACATATCAAGATCTACTGAGTGCAAGGGGATGAATTTTGTGTGAGTGTTCTAATCCTAGGGCAGTCAGATCCTAATCTGAGTTATTTTTAAGCTGCTGAAGGTGTAAATAAAATTGCAAGGGCCTATTTTCTCTCTTAACTTACCTATCTGAAGATCATTAGGGTCTGATTTCATGAGGTATTTTGTACGGACTGCAATTAGTTATTCCATTTTGCAGTATCCTTTCTTGTATTTATTTCTGTTCTGTAAAATACTTTATTACTACATCTGTTTATGTAATAAGGTAATAATTATTGAAAGATTTGAGGGAATGGAATTACAGGAGAAGTAATCTTATTAATAATATGTATGAATATACATACATATATGTAATTTCATAACATTACTTCTCCTATATATTACCCTCCATATATACCCCTGCCCAAAGTCTTCCTTTACCCCATGCATTTTCAAATGGTTTGAAATCCCAATGAGGTTAAAGTGTTTGAAACCAGCTTCTCTCCTTTGTCCCACATTTGTTATGCTTACCTGAATTTTATACAAATGATTTATTTCTAAACTTCCTTATTCTGGTGCTGCTGGTGAGTATGAAAGCTCAGCAGTGTGGGTCCTGATGTATCAGCAGCAGGCTGGAGGGTTTGCTGATGATGCAGGGGCCAAAAATCTGAATTGCATTGCTAGAGATGCAAAATAAAATTTAAAAACTTCTTAAAAACTTTAAAAATATACTTACACTTTCAGATCAATATGGACTATAGTTTTTTCTCAAGTCCTTCTTATTGCTAACATTAAGCATGGTTGGGACCTAAGAGGGTATTCAGAAAGGGAAGAAAAGGGTAATCTGGAGTTGGCAGGAAGTTGAAAGGCAAAGGGAAGGAACACATTTAAGGGGTGGCTAAGGCTTGGGGAATAGAAAGGAGGAACTGGGCAGCTTTGGCAAATGGACAGAAAATGGTTGACATTTTCAAAAGCTTTGATTATCACTGCTGTCTTCCAGTTCTCAAGCAGCTGAGTGTTTTCGATTCCAGTACATCTACAAAAGCAAACAACAGTGTGAACATTGGGTTTTTGGAGGAGGAAAAAGAGGAGTCACCTCTGCAGTGGCAGGGACTGGGAAACATTATTTTAAAGAGAAAACACAAATCAAAACTTCCAAAAGCAAAAGCAAGAGCCTAAATTTAGGCTTCAAAGTCCTAATTTAAGAACAGAGAAAGTGGCTGTTTTCCAAAAAGGCTGAGCAGCCAGGCTTGACAGCACATTTCTCTCAGAAGCCAGAACAATTATTTAGATGCCTATTTTGGGGATTTTATTTGAACTCAAGTTCAGGCTGAACTCACTTAGCTGTGAAAACTGGAATCTGTGTCAGGGAGTTCTTCAGCAGCAGGGTGAGAGCTGGAGGGATCCTTCTGAAAGGGAGCAGGCTCCTGGTGCTTTGAGCTTTCAGTTTAAAATGTTTTTTATTGCTGCTGTTTGAATTACTTAAAAAGGGTGCCATGGGACAGAAAGCAAACCTTTATGTTTTTGTGATCATCTTTACGCTTGGAAAGTTGCTCCTAGAAGAAACTCAAGAAACATTATCAAAATGTGATGGAGAGTTCTTAAATTACTTCATAGCATACACCCTCTAGAATGCATTTTCTGTGGAAAGTGTAGGAGAGAATTTCCTTTGAAGGGCAGAAGCTGGTTGAAATCCTCCAGTATGTAGTAGCCATTTCCTCAGAGAGTTATGTGCTCTAGAAGAGCAGGCTGTCAATGCTGATAGCCTGTATGAAACACTTTATATAAATAAATTTTTAAAACGTGTTCTAGAATAAAAGCATGTTTCTTTGTAGGCTTTGAACTGTATTTTTGATTATCACACCGAGAAACACTGGGGGCTATCCATGCTTGGAGTGGCAGGGCAGAGCTTCACATCTTCTGCCCAAATACTTGAGTGGCTACTGGAGCATGGTGTTTGTCTCAGCTTATAGTGCCAGAAATGAACCCAGAAATGATCTGTGGATGTCCAAAAAAACGCTATCCATCAAAATCCAGAAGATTATTGAAAAAGTAGTATTTTAATGATGTTGCTTGACCTTGTTGGGGCAAAGTGGAAGTTTACCCTTTGTTATGTTTGTGTTGCAGAATTAAATTCTGGTAATTTTGTTTGTTTGTAGCATCAGATAGGGTTTTTTTTGGATTAGATATGTGGACTTGAAGGAGTGAAGTGTCTTCCATATGACATATGAAGCATATTCCTTATGACACTGGTGAAATTCGGTGGCAGAATGGATGATTTCCTTTTCCATTGTAGGAAGACAAGTTAGGAAAAAATAGCTGGTGTATACAGAGGTACATGTTTTAAAAAGCATTGTCTGGCCTAATTGAGTCTTTTTTTTTCAAACTATAGGTCTTGAATAAGGCTATGATGTCATCGGTCATTTTCTACAAGACCTTTGACGCAGTCTCCCACAACATCCTTCTGTCTACATTGGAGGCATATGGGTTTGATGGGTGGATTGTTCACTGGTTGGATGACCACATCCATAGCTTAGTGGTCAGCGACTCAGAGCTCTGATGGACAAAGTGGTGTCCCCTCAGGGGTCCATACTGGGAGCAGTAATGTTTAATGCCTCCGTCAGTGACATGGACTGTGGGATCGAGTGCACCCTCAGCAAGTCTGCCAACAACATCTGGCTGAGTGGTGTGGTTGACATGCCTGGATTGCTATCCAAAGGGATCTGGTCAGGCTCAAGAAGTGAGCCTTGGAAGCCACATGAGGTTCAACAAGGCCAAGTGTAAGGTCCTGTACCTGGGCTGGGGAAGTCCACAACCATCGGTATGGTTTGGGCCATGAAGGGATTGAGAGCAGCCCTGCTGAGAAGGACTTGAGGGTGCTGGTGGAGGAGAGCTGGCAATACGTACTTGCAGCCCAGAAAGCCAGCAATGTCCTGGGTTTCATCAAAAGCAGCATGGCCAGTAGGATGAGGGAGGGAATTCTGCCCCTCTGCTCTGGTGAGACCCCACCTGGAGTGCTGAATCCAGCTCTGGGGTCTTCAGCACAGGAAAGACATGGACATATTAGAGTAGATCTAGAGGGGGTTAGAGAGCTGGAGCACTTCTCTGTATGGAGACATGCTGAGGGAGTTGGGACTGCTCAGCCTGGGAAGGAAGAGGCTATAGGGAGATCTTATTGTGGCCTTCCAGTACCTAAAATGGGTCTACAAGGAAAATGGGTACAAACTTTTTATTAGGGACTGTAGAGTTAGGACAAAGGGCAATAGTTTTGTACTAAAAGAATGCAGATATAGACTAGATGTAAGGAGGAAGTTTTTTCACTGAGGGCATTGAAACACGGGAACAAGTTGGTCATGGAGGTGGGTAGATGCCCCATGCACAAAATCTTTCCAGCCTGTATGAGGCTCTGAGCATCTTGAGTGGAAGATGATGGAGTAGTTGGACTAGATAAACTTCAAAGGTCTCCTCCAAACCATTCCATGATACTGTGAATAATGTGCCTTGCTGTGGACTGACTTGTAGGTAAAGGAGCATTGCTGCTGATCCACTCATGTATGTGGTCAGCTGCAGAATTTGCTTACTTTCAGTATTAGGAAATATGTCTATCACAGTGTTTCAAATGGCCACTGGTTTAATTTTTCTAGGAGTCGATGTTTCTCTGAATTGGGAAACTATTCTAATTTAAAAAGAACCCTTGTAGTTGCTGCTGTTGAAGCAGTGTTTAATGTTGTGTGGCTGTTGGCAGGAGACTTGATGCATTTTCACATGACCCCTCTGGAACAAAAGCAGATTGTTTCCTTCTGTTTTTGTGTTACACAAATGAGTTCCTTTTGAAACAATTTCTTTTTCTGCAAATTCTGGAAATCGACACCAGGAGTAGTTTTTCCTTTGCTGTGTCTTTTACAATCTACTGTCTGATAATGCTGGCACAAGAAGCTGCTTTGGGGTACCAGCCCAAAAAATCTGGGACCTCTGCAGAGAGCCTCCTTCTCTTGGGGAATAAGTTTTTCTTCCATTTTTAGGGAGGGCTTCAAAGCAGACTTTCATATCTTGCTGCCTTTATTATAGCTAGGCAGAGTTTGTTTCTGGTTCTTAGTTACTTCATTTACATAAATGCATTTTTAGTGTCCAGTAAAGGTAGCAATATATGTAGCAAGTCAGTTCTGGATTGAGCTTTTTTGTATATTTAGTATAGCAAACCTTTGGTTTTTTTGTACCAGTCTCTGCCATCTGAAGCCTTTGCCAGTGAGAAGCGAAGTTGAAGTCAGATGCAGATTATTGGCTGATGCACTACTGCATAACTAGACCAGTTAGTACTGGATCAAAAGAGCAGCAAATTGATTAAGTGGGGATCTCAAGCAACAAAATGAGTCATCCACCAGGGAGTGGGTTTTGTGGTGATATTTAATAGCTGACAAATTAAAAAAAAAAAAAAAGATGGGGTGACCAATTTTCTCTAAATGTCTTTTTTTTCCCCTTGCAATTATTTACTCATTTCTCACAGCCTTCCTGATGTTCATGCTGCTGGTGACGCAAGTTATATTTCCTTATTCATAGGACACCAGTGTGCCAGTGCTGTGGCCATTCACACAAGTGCTCACAGTACAATAGCTGGTGAGGTGACATAATCCCAAAAATGCACTTTCTTCTGAAGTGTTTGCATAATTGGGCTGGGCTTCTTAAGTCAGAAAATGAAACCAGTATGAATCAGGGCTGCAAAATACTTCTAACACTTCTGGTTATTTTGATCAAGCCTTTTTGTTTGTGCCTGGTGACCAGATTCCAGTGATGTTCCTGTGGCTTTCTGTGGTCCTAAGCAGTATGACACAGAAGGGAAAGTCTCTTCTGGGTATCCCTGAGAGCCCCACAGGGAACGGTGGGTGGTGGTGCAGGCAGAAGTCCTCAGGGAGCCTATGTGCCTCCTGCCTGGGGCCCTGCCTTGGAAAGGACGTGGGCTTATATAGAAGACAACAGAATGGAAATGCATGACCTAAGCCTGTTGTATTTGCTTGGTCCCATGGGAAGTCAAAGCCCCTGCAGGCCTGCCAGCACTGGCTCCCAGTCCCACTTGGGACAGGGAGGGGGCAAGGACAAGTTCCAGCTGATTAAAACTAGAGGATATATGATTAATTTAACTTGCATGAATCAGAAATCCCCTAGAGACAGGATTTGCACAGGTGGAAGAGAGCTATTTCTTTAGGTATTACTAAAAAAAAACACTTTTTTTTTCTTAGCAACTACATACAAGCTTGTGCAATAGGTGCTGTGGGTATACTGACAGCTTGTGTTGCATATGTTATTTTCTCATAGCTAAAACTTGTTGTTAATATTAGTACTTTAGGAAAGGAGAAACACCACAAAATGAAAACCATTCTATTAGAAGTGGATAAAATTCTATTAGGGAAAATACAGTACCATTCTGGGCAGAAAAGAGAATATTGGAGGGGTTGGGATTTTTTGTTTCGTTTTTCTTAATCAAGAAGAAAATTACTCTGTCTTCTCTTGAGAACAGCTTTGTGCACAGTTGGCCCTGCTCATGGACAGTGTAGCTGCATCTTTTCTGCTTTAACCATAGCAAGCTACCGCAGTGTGGGTGCCTCCATGTACAGACCAGGTGCTACCAATAAACAGTGGCCATGTGAGGAGCTGGCTGATGATATTTGCATCACTCTACTGATGCTGGATGAATTTTATCTGGTAATGTCTTACCAGTAAGCAGTTTCTGGAACTGAGGATGCTCATGCCATGAGATGGATGATGTGTTTTCTCCCTGGACTCTGCAGCCCTCTCTATCTTTCAGTGACTGTTGATCTCTTGGTTTTATGGGCTGTTAATCAGAGCTGTAATCAGTCACCTATCTGCAGGTGATAGCAAAGCTGGTTTTTACTTTTTTCTTTCTTCCCTCCTCCCTAGCTAGCCTTGCTAGTTATTTGAGACCCTTTGTTAAAATAGCTTCATAGGCTTTATCTGAAAATGTCAGTGTTGCTGGCTTTCTCAAGGTCCAGTCCTCCTCCTCACTGAGGGATATTTCAAGGTGCCAACTTTTATTTGCATGTACAAAATACAGAATTAGAAAGAACTTCAGGTTAATCAGAACTCATTATTTTAAGCTTCTGTGCATTTATAGCTATAATTAAGTATTTCAGTGGGAAATGTTGCTCATACACCAATGACTCTTACTGGAATAAGCTTTATGTACTTAATATATTCTGAGAAAATCCTTTTGTGTTAGCTGTATTTTTTGCATACTAGTATTTTTTGTTAACCCTAACAGAATGTGTTCAGAAGGTTAAACTATTTTCCTGAGCAGAAGAACTAACTTTCTCCTTTTCTTTCCATTTCAGTAGGTTGTAGAATGGAACTTATGGATAAAACAATCAATAGTTACTTTGATGTTTGGCTTGGACCCAGAGGTAAGATTTCTCAAAAGTTAGCACATAAATAAAACTAGTCTTACTAGAACATAAGAAACATTTTTCCTCTAACTTGACATTGACAGGTGACTCTTTAGGATCAGCAAAACATCAAAATGTCTAACAGTGTAATAAGAGTCTATTCAATGCTCCTGATCATTTGACCTGAAGAGGTCATTCCTCATACTGTGAGTTAAGCACATATTGTCTTAGTGGGTGACTTGCTTCACTCAAATCTTTGCTGGTTTTATGTTTTTTAATAATCGCTTTTATTCTTAAAGGGCCACTTTAATTTGCATTTAATTAAGTAAAAAGTACACTTGCCTTCATAACTAGAGCTTTTCTGGAATTTTTCACTAAAAATATCTGTAGTTTTTGGAAAACACTGCTTTGAAACCATTCTTTTTTGAAGAAGCAGTAGTTTGGTAGGTTTTGCCCAGAGACAAACTTGCAGGTGCAGAACTGCATTCGTGGTCAGTGTGAGGAAGCGAGAAGCTGTGGAACCAGAACAAACGGTGCCCTCATGCTGCGGGCTTGGGTAGGGTGGTCCAGTTCCTCCTGGTTCTGACCAGAGGGATTAAATGACTGTATCCTGCACAGTGTGCAGAGCAGTGCTGCTCAGTGGCATGTGCTTTCTTCTTCTGACTGCTTCAGTAATGCCTTTTCTCTGTCCCACTAAAGATCCAGTGATGGTGTCCCTTCTTCACAGAAGAAAGTCCACAGGAGGTGGAACAAGCCTCTGATTCTTCCAAGTGTGTTTTCTGCTTGCTTTTCTTAGTATCTCAGTGCCCTTGTTGCCTCTTTTCATACTAAGCCTGTTTAAATTAGCCGGGATGTTCTGATGTAACGTACTGCATGTGCTGTCATATGGTCTCTATTTGCTGTATGAGAAAAATCATGAACCATAAAGGTGGGAAATCCAAACAATTCCGAGTCTTGCCTACCTGCTTTCCAACCTATAGTTTTAAGGCCTCATTTCTTACATTCAGGATCCATGTATGACTCTTTTAAAATTAAGTCAGGACTCTGAATGACAGCAATACTTGAATTGCTCATTTATAGTTTCATTAACCTGGTTTTAGTACTTTGGGCTGACTTTAGTGAGAGGCGTGAGAAACTGTGCTGTTGCCGGGTGTGGACAACACAGTTGTGGTTCAAAAGGATCACAGTAATGTTCCAAGTAGTCCCCTAAAATTCTCTGATTCAGAGTGGTTTGTATGCTTTTCCTGAGAAGTTGATGCATTGCCAACTGGTTACTCAGGCGAGGCTGACTGCTCTGTGTTCTATTGCTGATACAAGGACTCCAAAATTTAATTATTTCTAATAGCACACATATAAGTCTAAATGTGTTAGTATTGACTGGAAAATAATTATCAGGATCATACCTCTGTAACTACAGAGGTATCTGCTTCACTCCTAGGTTTGCTGACTCTAGGAAATAAGATGTATAATACCATAGGGAAGGGTTGGTTTGAGAAAATAAAGGGGAGAGATTTGTTGAAGCTTTTCTTTATAATTTTATCTGTGATATGGTAGGTGACAGTTGTGAATGGTAATGAGTATTTAAAAATAATAGTGTTAATAACTTAAAAATATTTTTGCCTTAGGAAAACAATTATTTCTGCTTTCTTAAATATGTAAATAAAATATTGTTGTTTGCAATTAGCAATGTGGCCCTTAGTATCAGGGCATGCTGCACTTCCTTTGTCTTTCTTTGGTACTCCAGCTCTGGAAGCATTTTGGGTACAGCTATTTTTAAATGTGTTGAATCCTTCTCGTTACAAAATCTTAAGTGTTTGTATGTTTTTGTTTGTTTCAGACCCCAGAGTAAAAGGATGGCTTCTTCTGGAGAACTATACACCTACCTTTATCTTCTCAGTCTTGTACTTACTCATCGTCTGGCTAGGACCAAAGTACATGAGAAATAAGCAGCCGTTCTCATGCAGGAGTATTCTAGTGATCTATAACCTTGGACTCACACTGCTTTCTCTGTATATGTTTTATGAGGTAAGAGAAAAAGGGTTGGTCAAGGCTCATTTTGCAGTATCTGTTTTAATTACATTGGCTTGTGTTGAAAATAGTCTTTGAGCACAGTGCTCCTGAATTCAGGAAGCATCTGCGGAAATGGTGCGACCATTTTCAATGTCACTTTTCTGGGGAGAAAACCGTAATTGTAGTGTTACCTCTAAGGATGGTGTGAAACAAACCTTGCCTTAAACATCCTTGCTGACCTTGGTTAGCAATGTTTCAAATGCACTTTGCTCAGGCAGTGCAAGTGAAGGTCTGATCTTTCAGCATGAACGTGGCTACTCCTTTAGTAACTTCTTGCTCAATGTGGTTGTGCTGGTGAACTGTAGAAAGTACTTTGTAGCAAAACTGGCATTATCTGGAGGGCAAAATGTTTTATTTACTTGTGTTTAATCATGTACACACTCCTTGCATCTATTTCTGTAAGCTTGCAATAGGTTCTTTTGCATCCCCTTCATTTTGCTTGAGAAAAAAAGTTGCTGAAACAATGCCATTGTGATTCATCTGTTTCTTTGAGCTTAAAATCTAAACATAAAAATATATTTCAGACTGAACTGAACTTTCTGTGAACTTACTTCCTTTCATAAAAACCCAAAGATTTAGGCAGTGTAAAGTTTACCACTTCCCAGAGAGCTCTTTAACAGCTTTTACTTAGAACTGTGTTTTTGTTCAAGTGAAAATGAAGAACTATGATAGTGTAAATAATGTGGTCAGAAAATTGCTCTTCTGCTTTGATGTACAGAATATTCTGGCACACTTTTAACCAAAGTATTTCGTCTTTCTGTAACAAGATACTTCCTTTTCTACATCCTCTTTTCAATTCTTTCACTGCAGTCTTTTCAGATACAGCCTAGGGCTGAAACTACTAATCTTGTTTTGTTGGGGATTTTTGCATGAGCTTAGAAGTATATATAAGGTGCAATTCTCCTTAAGTTTGTAATTAATTCTGTAGTGGTTTACAAAATTAGTGTTTAGAGATGAAGTTATTTAAATTCAATGTTATTTCTCTTGTATAGTGAATTGTCTACTCAAAAATTACTGTGTTGTGTTATTAGAAAATTTGATACTTAATTGTTCAGTTGGGAGCAATTCTGGATTCAGTAAGTAGTTGGAACTACTTGTGTTCTTGATATGCTTACATTTCTAACCTCCTTGTCAGGGTGTTATAATCCAGAAAAAATGTGTGTTGATCAGTTTAATTTGTCTAAATGTAGTGTTGATGTTGGCATTACTGTCCATCTGCATTATTTTATGCAGATATTATTTACAGTTATATAGTGATCTATTGTTTTAACCTCCAAGTATGTTATTGAGAGTTTACAAGTACAGGCTTTTCTTCAGTTGTACCAAGTGTGGATAAAACTCTCAGGATACTCTTTGAATACTTGGAATAGTACTCATAGTTTCTAAATTACTGAAACATTCTACTGTATTACAGAACCTGCTGGTAAATTTAAACAGAAGAAAATACCTGAACTGTTGATCCTATAAATGCATTTTTCTTGCTAACAACAAACTGGTTACCAAGGGAGGACTGTTCATTATATGTTGAAAAAGTTCTCATACTTGTAACCAAATAAGTAGCTTTTATATTGTGGAACAATGACACAATTAAAATAGAGTGAATATTAAAACCCCTCATTCCTACATAATGAAATGCTTTCTGTGAAATTGAATGTTGTTCTTAATCAAATATTATCCATATGGAACTGTTCATTAGTATTGTGAATATACCTGCTTCTTGTAATTGGGCATACATGAAGCTAGAGCATTATGAAGATCATGAAACACAAGATAGTGGCAATGAAATGTAGTTGGCAGCACTTTGAAGCTGGGTGTGAGGGTAAATGATGCTCTGCAACAAGGGACTGATCTCATAAAAATGCTTCAAAGCAGAGAGCCATGCTGACATAACACCACACTGCTTAGTGTTTGCAGGGAGAGAGCCAAAGGGCATAGGGAAAAAATGGGCTCTTGCACCTCCAGATATGTTCTCTATTGGAAGTACCTGCACAGTTACCAGTGTTGGTGCACAGCATGTGATACCCTTGGTTGTATCTCATCAGTCTCGGAAATTTTCCTTTGAAGGATTAGCCATATATCAGTAGCAATTTATAGTACACTTACTTGCTTTTAAGACAGAATGATGAGCTGCATTCCAAAAACTTGAGTAACTAACTCCCTGTTCTCCTCCTTGTTGACATTTTGAGTTTCAGTTGGATTAAAATTTTTCAGTCCTACTGAGAGGAAAATCCTAAAATGTCACCATTTATGAACTTGTTTAGAGGAATGTCTGAAAAAAAAAGTTGCTTTAATAGCTTGTGTACAATATACCTGAAACTCTACTTTGGAGTTTTTCCTGAATTATAGCTATGGTGATTATTCAGGTCATGATTCATAGCATTACAGCTCAGTTTGCAAATTATGTGACCAAAACAAGATGTTAAAGTGAGGCATCCTCCCAAATGAGATGAAAATAATGACCTACTTGGTTTTCTGATATTTATGTCTGAATGATTGTAAGAAATATCATGGAGGAATTTGGCATCATAGGATTTTTGTCACTCTAAATATTGTGTACTTGGGTCTAAAATTACTAGAAATTTTAGACCTGTTGTGTGGGATTCCTAATAGTTTCTGTCTGTGTTTCCTATACCTTTTTTCTTGGGATATTTAATGACTTGGCTGTGTTTTGGTACTCGCAGAGAAATGGACTGCACTTGTCTCAGACAATATAACAGGCAAGGCAGATCTAGGGAAGCTGGAGAGGTTTCTCCAGGCTAATTTGTCACATACTTCAGGAGGACAGCATGTTCTTTAGGGACAATTTTTTATTCTGTA
Source organism: Anthoscopus minutus (assembly GCA_013399455.1). Lineage (NCBI taxonomy): Eukaryota > Metazoa > Chordata > Aves > Passeriformes > Paridae > Anthoscopus > Anthoscopus minutus. Next base: position 18,434 of record VWYI01031719.1, on the reverse strand, counting down.
AAAATCTACTTTAAGAGAAATAACACTCTTATGTCTTAGGCAGGGGCTTCAAGGGGTGGCTTCTTGCGTAGTGGAGAAGGTGCCTAGCAGGGACTGGCAGGGGTGTTACAGGATATGGGCTGATCACCTGCTGGCTGGCACGGCCGTGTCTGGAGGAGCTGCAGGAGCAGCAGAGGCAGCACTGCTTCCCCCCATGCTGCTGCTCTGTGCTGGGATCACAAGGGGGCCCGTGCCTCTCTGCTTGAGTCTCAGCTGGGTAATTTAGCAAAGAGGGGAGAGTGCCAGGTACCCAATTAGATGGCACCACAGACCTGTGTTATTTTGGGGGTGCTTGCTAGCAAAACTGGCCAAGTGATCTGGACCACCTGGCTTACATTAGAGAAAACTGGTCAATGATGAAGGCTCACTTTCTTAAGTGATCTCTTTACTGTCTTTTTTCTGTGTCTGAAAAAATTAATTCCCTGTTGAAGCTGCCTGAGAAAAGTCTTAAATTTTCCTCTGTAGTGGGCGGTTGCATATGCTCTAGTAAAAGTCTCAGGAAGCAAGGGACTCTGTTCGTAGGTGCCATGTTGTGAGCCGTGGGTGGCACCTGGGCTGCTCTTTCCTCTCCCCTTACTTTCTCCACCCCCCTGAAGCCCTTATCTCTGCCCTGGAGTAACTGTATTCATGTAAAGATTAAGTTCCATATCTGTGCAGGCGTTTGCTTGCTTTGATCAGACGTGAACTTCTGTTTCCTTTCACTCTAATCTAGCTCTGTTTTGAACCTTGTAAACCTGTCATGCTTTGACAGCGTGATGCAGTGCCAGGCCCCGTAATTGCCCCTCTCCAGTGAGTCTCAGACTTCAGTATTATCACGAGAAAAAACTAAAATCCTCCCCAGTAACACCTCTCCTTTGCCTAGTCAGACTGGTGTTATTATCCTGGCTTATTTTGATAGCAGAGTTGATAAAAAAGCATGTGCCCAGAGCATTTTAAAGAATTCATCCAGCAGAATTACAAAATTAAAGCAATGGGAAAAAAGAAAACTTCATTGCAGGGGAGAAAGTGTTGGTTGTTTCAGCACAAATGTAACCTTGAGCTGCAGGTTTTTCCCTGAACTGAGGTACCTAACATTGAGTTTGAGTACCATTTTAATTGGCTTATGAAGGAACTGTCTTTTTGTGCTGTTTAGAAACCACATGAAGTGTTTTACTCAAGTGCAAATGGTTATAATTGGCCTTTTCTGGACACGGTAGATTTTCAAGAGCAGATTTGCCTGTGGTTGTTCATCAGCAGGGCCATCAGCAGGCCTGGACTCCTGCCAGCCTGAAGATGAAGGACTTCTAGAGACAGCAGGCAAGGAAGGAAAGGTCTCAAGGCTATGTTGACAGAGCAGCCACCGCTCTGTTTCTGGGCAAGTTTCAGACCTGCTGTACAGTGCTGTAAGGAGGTTTTGGAGACACTGGCCATCCAGGGAGCAGACCACAAGTGTGAGCAAGGACTTAAATGCACTGCTGGAAATTTCTGACCCCTCCTTATCACTTTTGTGGTGGCAGGGAAGCAGCTCCCCGGGGCTGTACGCCCGTGCATAATGGAGCCATTTGTGGTCATATTTCAGAGTGATCTCTTGGTTTTGTTCTCTGAAGCCTTCCAGCATGTGATGAAAGCGTTGTGGGTACAAGAAATAGTGGTGCCAGGCAAAAGAGCAGCTAGCTAATTGGGTAAAAAGATTATTTACATGTTATATGCTGCACTGAGTAAAGTTTGTGGGCAGCAACAGCAGTTTGTGGGCAGCTGTAGCAGCTTTTTATCAATTAGTTCCTTCTGGAAAGTGGGGAATTAAATTATTTTTGTAACTATACTAGCTATTTGTATGATAAAATATGCTGACTTTTCCTACAAATATTGCTTTGCTTATATAATTTGTGGCTGTGAGAGCATTGCAGTTCCTAGCATACAATAATATGTTCTTTTGTAAACAGAGGAGTACTCAGGTTGAACTGAAGCCTCTGCTCATAGCCACACTGATGGCACTGTCCTTTAGAGGAGTGGGATCCAGGAGGCACCTTTGGTTGCTTTATGCTTTAGGTGGTGAACCTGTACCACTTGCAGGAAAAGCTCTGTGGATTCACTTTGCCAGCCTGTATGGAGTGCAGAATTAATGATGGATGCTGTTTTGGTTAATTACAATATAAACAATGTTATTATCCTCCTATTCCTGTATCCTAACACTACTTTGAACTATGAGAACTGTATGAAAACATCTGTAAGCTCTTAACATGATCACAGCACAATGTGGTCTTCTGTCTGTGAGACTGGCGGGCACTTGCAAGGCCACGCAGTCTTTCCTTCAGTGGCCTGAAAGTGGCTTGGTGCAAAGCTTGCTCTGGGGCACACCTGGTTCTTTAGCAAAGTACCACTTTTAAACTGGTGTCCTCTGTGTAGCCCCACAGCCAGGAGAGGAGTCCTTCCATGGCTGCCTTCCCATTGTTGCTAGGGTAGGAAAAGTGCCAGGGTCTGTTGCTGATGTGCATGGCTGCCCTGCCCTTGCTGTGGCAGGGTGCTATTGATTTATCTTCAATACAAGAGATCCTTCAGGTCTGTATATTATGATATAACTAGATGTACGTTTATTCCTCTAAATTGCAACAATAATTCTATCTCAGAAGGTCAAAAATAATGACCTAGGCTGGCTGAGTATTTTAAAAGCTAATTTAGGGGGAAAATGAGGCATGAAAAATAAAACTGGGGAAGGTGGATCATTTAAGTGATAATCTTTATTGAACGTTTTAAAATTAGCTTCCTGTTCACAGTTACGAGCAGCATTTAGTCATACCAGTTACTGTAGTCCTTTAATCAAGTGATCTTTTAAAATGGCTTTTAGTACAAGGAATTTCTACTGTAGCTTTGCAAAGCTATTTTTTATTCTTGAGATAGATAAGGCCAAAAACATACAACCTGCTTCTGCCTTTCAGATGTTTTTTGAGATACTTAACAATTTTTTTTTCACTTGGGAGTTGCCTAAAGTCATTACTTTACTCCTCTCCTCATGCTATTCCCAAGAGGAAGAACATGTTTATAAACAACTTATGTCCAATAATCCCTTCTGTTGAGATATTAAAGATCTTTTTCATGTCCTTATACATGCTCTTTCCTCCCATTCTACCCTCAACCTATCCTACCATCTCCTACCATCTGTGAAAGGGTGAGAACATCCAGTGTGGATCTTGTTTCTCTAGAGATTTGAGCCAGCCCTCCACAGCTGACACCCTGTCATCTGTCACGACTAATAGTGGTCATTGGTCATTACTCTTACTAGTGATTCCATTATGTTCAAGGTGTTGTTTGTTATGCCAGGAAATCAGGCAGGCAGTGGCATATCCTGCAGAGAAAGTCACTTAATATTAGGAAGGATGTAATGTGCTTGGGATGAGTGAATTGCTTAAAAAGATGTTGAAGAATGGCAATGCAGTGAAGCATCTGTTGTTAGCTGTTAAGGAGAGCAAAGCTGAAAATATGCTCTTGTCACGTGGCTGAAAAAACAGTAGTCACATCTCTTGAGTATAAAATTTCCTAAAGATGTAACTCTTTCCAAAATTAATCAGGAGAAAAATATATTTACTGAACTTCAGTTATTTATTTTCTCTAACGATGAGTTCATCAGCAAAGATGATTTCTTGGGAATCTGTATAGAATATGACTCTGAAAATGCTCACACTGTGTGGGATAAGTGGGAATAAAATGTTCCCTCCTATTTTTATCTGGTATACCCCAATTGGGAGAATTTACCCTTCACTATGATTTGATCACTGCTTGGAACTTGAATTCAACATAATGCCACCCTCGGGTGTGCCCAAGATTCCCTTGGCTCTGGACATCTGGGCAGAGCCACTGTGGAGGCTTGCAGGTGACATGGAGTTCAACCTTCTTCCCAAATAACACCTTATTATTTTTATTTGCTCAGCTGGTGACGGGAGTATTGGAAGGAGGATACAATTTCTTCTGTCAGGATACACACAGTGGAGGAGAGGCTGATATGAAGGTACTGTAATCAAGATTTAGAGCTGATAATGTTTCAAATTGTCCACTTGAGTGTAAGTGGAGAGCAGAACAGTATTGATTATGCACATTTTGCTTAAACTTTAAACTTTTTTCCTCCTTTTGCCGTATAATGGACAGTGCATTGTCAGACATAATAGTTTATCTATGATATATTCATGGTTGGTATTTTTGTGAGTAATTATGTGCAAATTTTCAAGCGTCCCCAGATGGAAAAATGAGGACCTGGTCTTCAGACTGTATCCAGCCACTCTTTGTTGAGACTTCTGGTCACACTTCTGACCTCTCCTTTACAGAGAGCACTGCAGCACCAGATCTTGTTAAGTATTTTCTTATTTCTCCCAGGACAGCCCAGGTGCACAGCAGTACCCTCATGGAGCAGGCTTTGTCATCCTGTTTTCAGCTATAGCTATAGATTTGTACCTTGATCTCCTATGGAGAAACCTGAGGCAGAAGTATTATGAAAGAACCCAGCACTGTCTTCAATCCAAATAGTGCAGGACAGAATCTGGATTTTAATTACTTAGTTAACATAAGATTTAAAAGCCCCCACAATGTGCAGTGCTTCTAAAACTTGTTTCCTCCTTTCCAGATCATACGTGTCCTCTGGTGGTACTATTTCTCCAAACTCATTGAGTTCATGGATACCTTCTTTTTCATTTTGAGGAAAAATAATCATCAGATCACTGTTCTGCATGTCTATCACCATGCAACAATGCTGAACATCTGGTGGTTTGTTATGAACTGGGTGCCTTGTGGTCACTGTAAGTACTGGGTTATGGTGGGGGAACATCTGCAACAGGGGCTTTGTTTTGGAGGTCTTTTGATCAAACCAAACATCTGATACCTTCAGCTGCAGGATTTGTTCTGTACCATATTGAGCTGCTTTGCTGAATTGCAACTAATGTAGATGGTTGCAGGAATTTAGCTTCCAGCACAGCCTCTAGGAAGGGAAATATGTATGTAGTTTGAAGAATTTGTGTGGCAGTGTGACATTAATCAGATGAATTAGCTCAGGTCAGATACCCATCAACCTTGCTCTCTCTATTTTTGCTGTAGTTACAGACCCTCTGATGAAACAATACTCTTTCCCAAGTCAAGCCAGAGGCTCATTTCAGCTGTAAAACAGTTAAAACTGACTCTTGTCTTTGAATCTGTAGAGTGAACTTGAGATATAATTTTCTTAATTTGATCTCATTATGCCACTGGCCATGACAAATTATTTCAATTAAAATCTTGTCCCCTGAGCGCTAATGAACACGAGGGAATGAATCTTAAGTGGAAGATTTCCATGTCTCTCTTGTTTAAATCCTGCTAACCTTTGGCAATCTGGCTTTAATTCTTGACTTCCATAGTATTTAGCTGGCATCTAGTTTCCTAACTGTATTAGCACAGCTTAGCTGTGGTTAGGATGTGCAGCTTATAGATACTGGCTTTGTTGTAACACTCCATTCGAGAGAAACCTTTTCAAATCCAATGGATGTGAACTACTGGCAATGCAGACCAAGCGGCTGCATTCCTCAGGAGTCTGCTCTCTGAGCCAAACAGCATAGAAACTTGTATTTGTTTTGTGTTGTCAGCACAACGGTGAGTAATACTGAACTTACAAAAAGTCTGCATCTGGAAACACATTCTCCTCCAAGTCAATCTTTGTTCATACAGCATTCAAAACTGCATATAATTAGATTGTATCTTGTGCTCATGTGGTCTTGAAAACACTTTTGTGCTATTTCTAGTCATGTGGTTTTCTTCCAAGCTTTATGTTCTGTTGTGTCATCATAGTTCTATGCAGTTTGGTGTTAAGATAGAAGTTTCTTTAATGACTAAAGGTGCTACAAACAAAGACAAATAAAATAGCTAACTTGCAGTTTCTGAAGGTATCTGAAGCTTTTGGTTATAAATTATAAAATTGACTCCTGCCTGGAAGGAAGTGAAATCAGCCTAAAAGTAGATGGGTGAAGTTATTGATTGTTTGGTATGTGAGCATTCCTCCTTTTTATCAATTTCCTCAGTTCCCTTGAGAAACCATAATGTAGATGTAACAGAAAAAGAGTAACTTGAGGAAGCAAAACCAGAAGGCTGGTGTGAAGCACAAAGCTGCAAAGCAGCTCAGCTACTCCACTGGGTAGGCAGAATAAAAAACAGGGTAAAAAAAAGAACCCTCTTGCTTTTCTTCTTAAGATAAATCATATTTTAAATAGTAACATTTTGAACTTGTTATTCTTGTAGGCTCCATGAAACAGCATGTTCCTTCTTGGTAATGTAATGTACTTTCTTTTTCTCTTGCCCTTTTTTTAGCTTACTTTGGTGCCACACTGAACAGCTTTATCCATGTCCTCATGTACTCCTACTACGGATTGTCCGCTGTTCCAGCAATGCGTCCATATCTGTGGTGGAAGAAGTACATCACTCAGGGGCAGCTGGTGAGTGATTTGCTCTTCAGTGCTTCAACGAGGTCTTCTTGTCTTTACCAAGTCAGGAAACTTTGGGGATAGAAGAAGAGAGAATGAGAGTGCCATGTACATCTTGTAGTGCCTACGCTATCACCTTAGAAATCGAGCTTCTGCATGTCTATTTGCTCTGTTTTCAGGGCAGTGGGAAGCTGGGGACTGGAATGTACATGAATCACTACTGAGGTCTGTGGGATCTTCCCCCCCCACGTGATGTGGCTAGATGCATTTGGGAGTTGCAGTGCTGGGATTTCTGGGATTCAGTGGCTTTTTTTCCAAGCCCTCTTGAGTTAGCCTGCTCTTGCCTGTGCTTGGTTGGTCAGGCTGGGACAGACCAGGAACTGAGTGCAATACCATCCACAGCTAACAAGGGCCAATCTAGTCCTGCAGAACAATGCCTTTTCTGTCCTACTTTTGCATGTAGTTGCAAATGGTTTATTAAAGACTATTCAATATTTCTGCTCTCTTTCTACACTTTAAATGGGCAAATTTTTTTCTCTTATAATTCTGTGTTGGACTCGTATCTGTGTGTGTGATGAAGCCTGACCACTGTGTGCTGGAGGTGTTAAGAGCAGTGAAATTAAGTAATACAGTACATACTGTAGTACTGTAGTGATACTGCACAAGAACAAGGTTTCAATGTGTACATGTCAGAATACCACAAGGAAATATGCATGAGTGTTCTCTCTTCCCCATTTTGTAGGGGGGGAAACTGAAGCCTTGAGATAAATTATTTAGTTATATTCTTCCCCAACCCCCCACCTTCTCAGAGCTGTGAATAGTTTTAAAAACTTTTGCTGGTGATGATTAATAACATCTACTGCCATCAGTTCACAGTGTTGATTCTCAACTTAGCTTTTTTTTTTAGCAATGTTCTTCCTGAAGGATGGCTAAGTATTGTAGCTGAGGGCTCATTATTTTCATGGGAGGCATGGGGGGGTTGCCTTGGTTTGAGGTTTGTTTCTGTTTTTCTTTCCAGATTTAGGCTCTATTCTTCATCCTGGTTGTTGAAGTGCTACAGAGTGCAGTGTCTCAGTGCTTTGGTTGCTCCCCTGGCTATTGTCATAGCTGCTTTCACTTCCTTGCCTGCTCTGCATGCATAGCTGTTAGGGCAGCAAAATAGCAGAGCAGAACAAACAGTCTTTCCCTTTTTAAATAAACATTCCCTAATCTGGTAGCCTTTATGTGAGGATGAATTTTGCCTAAGGCACTCTGCATCACATAAGCCCAAACTTCCAAAAGAGATCATTAAAGATAATTGGACCCATATCCTCCTCCCTGGCTCCTCAGCTTCCGTGCAGCCTTCACCCCAAAAATTCTTCCACTGGATCCATGTGTCAGACAGTTCCTGTCTGTGGGAAGGGATTGCAGGGGTCTATGTGTAGACCAAGTGATCCCAGGTCTTCTGCAGCTGAAGCAGTGAGATGCAGATCTACTCCATTAGGATGGGAAAGTCAAATCCCAGTGAACTCTCACTAGGAAGAAGGTGGTCTTTCTTGGGACATTTATATGTCAATTCTACATAGGTTACTCTAACATTCTAAAATGGAAAAATATAAATAAACACACCTAACAGGATACCACAATCTGAATGTCTGCCATCTCAGGTTTATGGAGAAAACACTTGCCAAACACACAGTATTACATGCTCTTTACTTGTTTTGGAAATAACTGTTGAGATTTTGGTCACTCCTGACTTTTTCCCTCCTTCCATTAATGTGCTCTATTTCTCTTATTTTTGTTTTCTCTCCCCAGATTCAGTTTGTCTTGACAATCTTCCAGACCAGCTGTGGTGTTGTTTGGCCATGTGCATTTCCTCAGGGGTGGCTGTATTTTCAGATTTTTTACATGATTTCTTTGATTATCCTCTTCACAAATTTCTATATTCAGGTAAAAGTAACATTTATCAACTCTTTCTAGCATTCTGCTGGTTGTATCTCACTGGAAAGCTGTTACAGAAAGATATGCTTGAAATGTCCATTTGCTATCCTTCACTAACATGCATATGTTCTTGAAGTACTACACTTCTTGATCTACCCTCTACTTAGAAATCTTCTCATGTTTTGTACCCATAATTCAGAATGCTTAGTAATTTCGGTAAGCCAGAGTGATGCACAAAAATGACTTACTACAATTTTAACTACAGGTAAGGAAGAGGAAGAGCTTTATGTAAGACAAAGCTTTCCAGTCTGAAATAACCCAGCAGCATAAGAACCTGTGAAGTATCTGAAGGAATTGTTCATTTCTGCTTTTACAAGGGGAAATGCTTGGTTTTTATCCAGGGAAGCTTCCTAAACTCACAATGTGCAGAAATCCGGATTTTGTTCACTTCTGCAGGCATTTGTTTGTATTTTCATATGGAAAATTAGTGGGTTTAGTTATATTTCTACAAATCAGATTTCATGTTTGAACAGATCCAGATTTGGTATGTGTTATTCTGAGTAGTTCCTAACTGGGCTTTGTCCAAAGATGTACAACTACTGTCTACAGAAAGTCTTGTACTACTGTCTGCAGAAAATCAAACCAACAGCCTGCTGCCCCTGAACAAGCAAACTCTGTTATATGTTTCAGGTGTTATTTGAGAGGTTTGGGCATTTTGATTCTGGTGAGAATGATTCATGGGGGGAAATACAGCAGGCTTCCCAGTCTGTGCTTCTGGTACTTCTTGAAATCAGTCCCATGGTTACTATCACTTGCTGCATATGAACATGCTAATTAAACATTATAGTAAATTCTAGATATCTCTTGATTTTCTTTGTCAATTTTGCACATATTTGAACTTTTAATTGTTTAAATTCTTTTCACACAGAAATTTGGGGAAATGTGCTTTTGTCAGACCAGCTGAGCCTCTTTGAAAAAAATTAATGTATATTTTACTGTCTAATTTTTTTGGACAGTCTCCTCAGTCCTGTTAGTTTTTGATTCTTGTGTTAGCCAGTGGAAATTCCCATCACATTTCTATCTCTGAACATCCCTCACTTTTATACCTACCTCTTTTCCTGGCTTGGTTCGCACTGCTGTCACCTGCAGTGTCTCAAACCTCCTTCTTATCATGCCATTTTGAGTATATTCATATCCCATAGTCTGCTCATAAAATTGCTTCCCTTGCTTCTGATTTACTATTTGTGTAACACTACCATCATACTGCCAAGCCTTTTTCTTTTCAAGTTAACTACTATTCTCACTGTGATGAATGAAAGGCGTAGTATAGTCTCATACACGAAAAGTGGTAGAGCTTGTTAGACTCTTACCACTGAAACAAGGTCTTCAAAAATGATGAATGCAAGTTTACTTTTGTGTTTCTAGAGTTACTGTGAGGAAGTGGTTATTTATATCTAATTAAGCAAAACCACATGTCTTTTGGTGTATTCTAGACTTATAACAAGAAGGCATCCTCGAGGAGGAAAGAGTATCAGAACGGCTCCACGGCCATTGCAAATGGGTACACAAACAGCTTTTCTTCCCTTGAGAACAATGTGAAACAAAGGAAACAAAGGAAGGATTGAAGACCAAACTGAAAAACCATTTTGATAACCCCAACAACAAAATCATCTGATTGTAAGCACAATGAGAGTTGTGCACTAATACTCTAATGGCTACTGTAACTATTCCTGCCTAGAATAGTGTGATTTATGTAGGACTTAACCAGTGCAAACACCCTAGAAACTGTATACAGAACATAAAAGTAGGTTAAAGTTTAAAAATAATTCTGGGCTGTCACTGACCCTGCTGTAGACTATGGAAGGGAGTATTATCATATTATCCGACACTGCTGTTGCCTTACTAGTCAATATGATAGGTGCTGAATTATGATTCACAATTTGAAAACACTGTAATCTAAACCTCCATTTTTTTAACTATAGATCATGCATGTGATTGTAGAGATAATTTGTATGATGCTGGTTTCAGTAGATAAACACACATGCCTTAAATTAAAAAGCAGGGCCCAAAGCTTATTACAGATTTAAAAATTAGGGTATGTTTCAACTTTTCAGTTGATTGACTTTTTATTGAAAGGTCATTTAGAAGAATCCATTGATCACTTTACTGTTCTGTATGTGATACACAATGATATGTATCTCTTAGTCGATACAGTGAAATTGGAAATGGCGCATTTAGTTTTGTATATTTGGCTTTAATTGACTGAACAGTCACAAAACAGATGGAAAAGTTATTTTACCTTTTAAATAGATCTTATTTTTTTATTTGAAGTCTGTCACATAAAAGTAATTGGCGCTTACACAGTTGAGTAAGATTTAAATATTGTCTCTAAAGTTTAGAGCATATACAGGGTGGACCCATCTATTCTTTTTACTTTTTTTTCTTTTTGTTTTTTCTTTCTTATTTCTGAGAATTCTTAAATGCTAATGAAGAGTGGTTTTTAATATTAAACTGGCAGTTTCAAGTGTTATTACCATAGCCATATCCATATTTTAGGAGCTACTGTTTAGCTGTGACATATCCAGAAATGTATTTAAAAGTGGAGCCAGAAAGATGCTTTTCTGATGGAATTGTCTGTATTTAAGTTGGTATCTGAACTGTTCTTCATGTAGCATACAGTCATTTTGAAAATGTGCCTAACACAAAGATGGTTTGTTTTTTCCCAAACAAGCAAGTTTAAACAGTTCAAGTCATAGCTAATGTTTTTTAAATGTTACTGAAATGTGCTGGAAATGTCTGTTTCTGTAATGTGAGTTGTGTATATCACTGGTAGTGTTTTGGCTTGTTAATCTAAGAATTTGGTTTGAGTGCTGGTTATAGTTACTCCTTCTTGTAAAATGCTGCCTTGCACATATGAGGAGTCAGTTGCAAAGCCAGTATCTGTTGCTGGTATTCTGGTATCTGCCATGGTGGTGTCCATTAAGCTCTGAAAAATTGAATTGTGCAAGACATTCTGCTGGTCATTGTGCAAGTTTAACTATTTGGTTTTTTGATATTTATATAAATGCCAGTTTTAACACGTTTAATTGTTTTTAAATATTTTTTTAAATTTTTGCACATCTCTTAAGGAATTAATAAGTTCTCTTACTAGCCTTGTGGGTTTTCATTCCTTGTTTTGAAGGAGACAGTGTCTGTTATGTTTACATTATCAAAGCTTGTGTGTGTGTCTTCATTTCTAGGTACTGGTTTGCAGAGTCTTTACATAGGTCAGTACAGCAGCTATAATGTTCGAAATAGGCTGTCTAAATGTGCTAGAAATAAACTCTTGGCTCATCTGAATATACTTCATTGTTAATGTTTGACATGGTTTAATCATTAAAACACTTTTGATGATCTCTGCCTGAATTCTGTGGGTTTGTACAGATTTAATGCATTGCCCCATCCCGTGTCAGGCCAAGGAGGAGCCACCATGATGGAAGAGCAGCTGTAGATTTCAGGGACATTTAACATACCAGATTTGGCAACCAATTCTTTACAGAAACCTTTGGCAGTTACTAAACACTGTTCCCTTGCCTGGCTGTGGAAATACTGGTCCGTGTGATGGATTTAACTCCCGCTGGGATTACTGACTCACTGAGTGCAGAGCAGCCTCAGTAGCTCGAGATGATGGGTGCCAGGAGCAAAGCTTAACGTGACTGAGAGAGACTTCCTGCATCAGCTGTCCTGTCTATAAAATGGGGATAATACCTCTCTCCAGAATGGGAGCACTTCTGTAATTTCCTTCTAGTTCCCCATGCCCTTAGGTGACTGTTTTGGAACCCTCTCTGATTAGAGTGTTTAATCAGTACATTGCAACAACCCCAGACAGGCTTTTACCCAGATGGACTTGGTAAAAACAGAGCTCCTTATGTAGCTGGTTGTCTTTTCCCTTGAAGGCTATAAACACAAAAAACATAGACCAGGGAAATGGATTTACAATTTGTGTGAAAGTCTCAAAGGTTTCATGCTGTGTCGGTCTCTGCTTGGAGGGTGCTCTGAATGCTTGAGGTGGTTGCTAAGACAGTTTCCTTCATATGCCAGTTCAGCTGTGGAACTGTTTGTAAGCAAGGCTCAGTTAATGCTGTTCTTCGGATATTAAGCCAAATCTCCAGGAAGTCTCTAGAATGTAGAAGCCACAGCACCAACCTGGCCTCCCCGTGTGAGCCAGCAGAGATGAGGCTGCTGCACTGCAAACCCTGCCTTCAAAGGTTAGTGGCACATGGTGGCAAAACCAAGTGTTTTGAACATCACAAGAACATCAGCAGTGTCTATACCTCTGTGACAAAAACTATGGCTCCTGGATACTCTTCTACAGTCTCGACAGCAACTGGCAAGTGTCTGAGAGCTGGGTGGGTTAGATCAGATATCATCTTGCCACCACTGATGGACCAAGGCATGAGCCTTGGGTCTGCCCACCTGGCTCAGCTTCCAGTGCATCACCTGACCTGGGGCAGGTAACAGCCTTTGGGTTGCCTCAATTCTCTGATCACAAGTATTTTTATAGCTGGGATTGGTGCCCCAGGCTATGAAAGAGTCCTCAGAAACGGCTTTTTGTGTTGTAAAGGCAGGAGAGTTGAAAGATGAGGTGCTGCCACGAGGATGGAGAGGTTTCACATAAAGGTAGCTGACAAGAATGAGACAGTTCAGATATTTGCAGGGAGAGTGACCAAGCTACACACCATTAGGTTAAGATCTTGTGCAGTTCATGAGCTGACCAAATCCCTCCCTGCACTCAGGCTCTACAGTGTCAGTGATGAAAATAAATGTTAAGCTTTTGTGCAGCTGTGAATGGGATAGGTCAAGAGATTGAGTGCTGCATCATGGATGTGTAAGCCACCCATGGGACTGGGATCACTCAGGAACTGGGATTCTTGAGTTGGCAGGGAGAGAAAAAGCAGAGAACAATTCTGGAAATCTTTGTGGTTGATTGTGTATTTTACTTGATGCAAGAGAGATATTAGGTGTTGGAGCTTATTGACAGGACTTATATTCCCAAAGCTGAGGTAACAAAAGCCCCAGACCTCATAAAGAGCTGTTCTGGGAGTTGCCTCTGCTTTTGATACTTGGTAGCTATCTTGAGTTTAAAATTGATAAAATGTGTGTCTCTTGTAGGAGACTGGAATGTATGTTGTTGAAATGTATGCATTACTCCAAGAAAGAAATGTAAAAGTAAGACAGATGCTGAAGAGAAGTATAAATAAAATCAGAGGCCAAATTACTTGAACTGTGTGGGGTCTGCAGGGAATCCCTTTGAGGCAATGCAGGGAGTGATGAAATACAGATAGAGATCTGTTAGAGAAATGGTGCTCCAAGTTGTATTGGTACAGAGGATTAACTTACATTGTCACTGTCATCCTCTTGCCGAGAATTACTGCACCAGCAAAAGTGATTAGTTGTGATCATCAGGATGTTTCATAAACTGACCTATAAAGCAAACTTTGATTCTATTTTCAGTTTTTAATTCAATTTGATACACAGAACAAGGTCCATCAGTTTCTCAATTTTGGCAGAATGCATTTGTATGAGCAGGGGAAGCTGGAGTCCCCAGGCCTCCCATGACATGACAGTAGCAGAGGAATTCATATTAAGTGAAAGGTATTAAAATAATCTCCAACAGAAAGGAGGGAAAAGAACAACAAAGGTCCAGTTTTAAAAAAAAGCGTATTATGTTTAAATCAGTCAAACTGGGGTGTGGAGAAGGAGGGAGGAGACTTACGTGTCTTGTATTTCATATATATATATAATATTATATATTTAAATATATAATGTAGATACTATATTTCCTATAGGAAGAATGTAAAAAGTCTCTGATAGATGGTAGACTTGATAGTCTGATTTCAGTATGACAACAGGTTTCAGAATAAATGGGAAGAATGTGTACAAGGAGGTAGAAAGAAAATGGGAGAAAATGTAATAGTGCTTTTCTGGAAGTAATCACATCTGATTGACCCATATTGGTTTTTAAATAAAAAAATGCTATGTAGACAAATGAAATACACTATACCTCTGGAACAAGTAGTATTTTTAATCTTGGAAATTATATGTAAACTAGAGGGTGTGGTGACCAGCAACAGGATCCATGGATAAGCAAGGTCAAACTGATGAGCAGATGGTTTGTCTCAATGCTTTCAACCAGAACAGAGCCCATTAGTAATGTTTTATCAGAAACCATGGTATAAAACCCGGCACTATTTGCAACAATGTTTGGAGATGATAACATCAGAAAGTACTGTCAGTGCCAGGAAAGATTACATCTTCTACAGAAACTACCTTGACGGCTGGAGTAAGAAATGGGATTGCTGTAAGTCCCCCTTAGGCACCAGTATTTCAGCTGTTTCCATGGGAGTTCTAGTTGGACATGACTGAAGAGGAGGGAAGGAAGATATATTGCAAATCATCTCTTCAACGACTTGGAGCTTTTACTGGGGAAAAAAAAAAAGCTGAAAAAAATCTCTTACTTGCTAATTGGTCCATTTTTAGTGTGCTAGTTTTAATGTGCTAGTTTGGCTGTGCAGGACTTCCTTTTTATGAATACATTGGCTCTCAAGAAAACTGATTTTAAAAGATCTGCTTTACAGAAGAGTTACTGGGATGGTCAGAGAAACAGAAAAGTTCTGCAAAACAGATGTTTAACATCTGTGCTGAGAAGGAATGTAACCTCAGCCAACATAGGCATCACATCAGTAGAATCAAATTTTCATTTTGGAAAATGAGGTATTTTAAGCACTATGATACAAATCAAATGGGTATAAGCTACCCAAGAGTCTTCCTAAGCTATGAATAGGGAGAGTGCCTTTTTTAGTGGAACATGGCTCTGGAGCATTTTCCCCATAAGAATAGTGTGAAGGTCTGGGGGATTGCTTTAAGATGTGTCACTGACCACTTCTAATGCTAGTAAGACCAGGATGGGATCTCCTGGTGTGCTGCTCTGCATTCTGGCAAAAGCTGTTGGTGCCTCTGTGAAAGTATCTCTAAGAAAGGGCAAAACAGAGAGAGGAGTGATGACAAAAGTGTAAGAAACAGCCCTGCAGACACCAAGGTGGGAGAGGACAGAGGGGGAGGAGGTGATGCTGGGCAGATGCCCCTGCAGCCTGTGAAGAAGCCTATGGCAAAGCAAATATCCACACTGCAGCCCATGGGAGCCACATGGTGGAGCATGTGGACATGCCCTGAAGGAACTGCAGCCTGTGGAGAGCCCATGCTGCAAGTTTTTCCTGAGGTACTTCAGCGTATGGGAAAGGCCCACACTGGAACATGAGTAGAAAGGAGAGAGGAGCTGCTACAGACTGGCCATAACAACCCCCAAGCCACATGGAGCACGGAGGAGGTAGAGAGGGGAAATGAAGAAGTGAAACAGCCTTGGAAAAAGGGGGTAATGAGAAACTGTTTTAGTTTTTATCTTTGTGTCTCACCATTCAGCTCTCTTTTAATTGGAAATAAATTCAATCCTTTTTCCCAGAATCCATTTGGACTATGACAATTATTGCTGAGTAACCATCCTGTCTTTATCTCAAACCTCAATCTTTTCATCTTATTTCCGCCCCCAATCCTGTTGAGGAGGGGGAGAGAGCAGCTGGGTGGGTGTCTGGCAAGTGGCCAAGGTCACCCCACGCCACATGGACACTTTGTCCTCTTCCAAATGAGCAGATCAGGCAGAAGGCAGCTTCCTTGAGCAGAAGGAAGATCTGCCAAAGGGCATGAGGTACCAGGCATCAGAAAGCCTGGAGGCCATCATGGTACAGCAGGAAGTCTCGTAGTCTGGGAAAACATGCTCCCTGGAGTGAAACAACTGCTTTGTTTTTGTTTTGGTTTTAATTTGTCTTGTTTTTTTCCAGATCTAACACATGTTAAAGCAGTACCTTTTCCAGGAATCTGACCCATAAATCTTGGAAAGTTTTTAAAGGCATTAGGAACCTCCTGTTTGCTGACAGAAGGTACCACAGTAGCCTGACACGTGAAGGAAGCCTGTGTTCAGAGGAAAGGTCCTGAATTCCCTCATGAGAGGAATTCCCTCATGAGAGGAATTGCCTCATGCCCTTCAGAGACAGCTGGAGTTCCAGCTCAAACAGGGATGGTCCAGCCATGTGACAAAAGGAAATGCAAAACTGTAGTCATTGTCACATTTCATTTGGGAGCAAGTGAAACTTAAAGTGAACTGAATCTGTTGACTTAAAAGTACAGTCCCATAGAATTGTTTACACCTGTGCATTTGCTGCTGCTGTGCTGGTGTAATGGGGAATGCACAACCCCTGTGGCACAATTGCACTTTTACTGCCTGAGACTTGCCTAAGTGGATATTCACAGTGTTTCCACTAGGATTAGCCAGCACCAGAGGTAATTCTATGTGGTGATAAACTACTTGGTAAAAATACTTACAGTGAAATGAATTTTTTTCCATACATACTGAAGCAAGGTATTTGTGTAATTGATTAGACATATGGTGCCTCATCCCATTTAGCAAGCAGGAAGCATGTCTTTATCATCTGTTCTGTCTGCTGCTGGAAGCCAAATGTTTACTAAATGCTACTAATTCAAATGTACCAGCTGTTTTAAGAAATCAGAATCTCAGCTCACCAGAAGTATTTATGAAAATAAAATTTAAAAAAAATACATATCTAGCCTTGTAGTTATCTAAGTGCCTTTCTTCCTTTAAAATCAATGGCATCTCAGTGCTTCAGTGCCTTTCAAAGTCTAACACCTTTCTGTATATTTAGAAAGGCTTGCCTCTCTGAATGGTCTTCTGTTAATTTATCAAGTTGCTTTGTTTCCCACAGCACTTGGGGTTGGAAGGGAGTGTGAGACCAGCTCTTGGTGGACTGGGCTGTTAGGGACTTGAGACATCTTTGATGCAAATGCACTTTTGCTCAGTAGAATAGTGATGAGTTTGTGAGAAAGACCAGGAAATACATCCCGTGCATATAGATGGCATAACTATTATCATCTAACTACTATTAGTTGTGTTTCCTTTTAAACTTGTTTGCAGAGGTTTTTTTCAAGTCATCATGAAAAAGACTTTTCTGTTCTCAGAAGTTTAAATAATAAAGTAAGTAGTCTTTACATATGACTTTGGTTTCTAAGCTAAGTAGATGTGAAGAATTGCTGCCCAGTCCTGCTATTACAAAGCTGTACAAGTAGATTTTTTAATGAGTGAGAACTCCTGAAACCAGACCAGGCAGTTTGGTGTTGGATGCTCTGCTTGGTTTCCTTGTATTTTTTGGCAATATTTGCCAAAAGTTTCCTTGCAACATAGGAAAATAGGAATAATTAACAACTCTGTCTTGGTCAGAAAGGAGCAACATACAAGGTTTCAGAAACCTCCGAAACTATGGAGCAAACTACCTGGCTTCGTCTGTCCAGAGCACATAGAAAAAAATTATAGTCCATGTGAGACTTTAGTCTTTGAAGTAAAAGTTTAAAAGTCCCAAAACCAACTAGGCAAATACCCACCCCCAGCCACTCACAACCAAACCCCATCCATCTCACCTTGCCAGAATAATACTAAAACTAAACAAACAAACAGAAAACCCAAACATGACTATGTTCAGTTTTGTATTCTGGCCTCAAATTGGAAAGAGCAGATCTAAGCAGCATCTGCAGAGGTGTTTTGTCTTTTATGCTGATGATTTTAAGGAGGTTCAAGAATGGTGTAAGCAAACATTGGGATTTTAAACCTAATCCTCCAATAGTCAGGTCTGGTTAAACCGAGGGCTGATGCTAGCCTGGCTGGCCGGGAGGGGAAGGGGAGGAGGTGGCAGAGGGCCCCGGTAAGTACGGGAGCATCCAGGGCCAGACGCGGGGTGTAGGGGATGCTCGGGAGCTGCGCACCCCAGGGGATGCGCTGCGAGCCAATGCCCTCTCCTGGCGGCGCCTGTGAGGGGACAGCTGGGGACACGCTGCTGCTCCTGCACCCCAGAACCAGGAGAATTTTATAGAAAGATGCAGCTGACACCAGTGACAAATATGCCAGCATTTAGTACACACAGGGATGACAGATCAGTATTGTTGGGGGTTACATGTTTGTTTTTT
>VWYI01031718.1:1421-34407 GCA_013399455.1 Anthoscopus minutus | reverse complement strand
AGGAGAAATGGTTTTAAAGTGAAAGAGGATAGGCTTGGATTAGATCTAAGCATGCAATTCTTTAACATGGGGTTTGAGAGATACTGCAACAAGTCACCCAGAGAAATTGTGGGTGCCTCATCTCTGGCAGTGTTCAAGGCCAGGCTGGATAGGACTGACAAACTGGTCTAGTGGGTGTTATGATGTTTAAGGTCCCTTCCAACCAAAGTTGTTCTATAATTCTATGTTTAGATTATTTCTTAGTGGTCTTCAATAATTTGTTTTTGCTTTGTTCTGACATTGAAAACTATAATTTTGACTAATAATGCTATTTTATTATGATTAATTATTCTTGTTGTGAAAATTTATTATTATTAACTGAAGTAGCAGAAATAGGTTGGATATTTAGTATTTTCAGTCACAGTGTAAAAATTACCTATTTTTTGTTAGTCAAATCACTAAGTAATAAAGCATATAATTGACCCAATTTAGCAGCTATGTAATTTGAACTGGTACTTTGAAGGATGTCACTGAAAAAATTATTCTTCTAGAGTATCGTGTAAAAAATTCCAACGTTACAAAAAACATAGAAGACCTGTGAAGAGAGGAACAAATGATGATATATCTATATTAAAAAAACAAACCTCATATAATTGATTCAAAACAATTTTTTTTTATTTTTAAAAGAACTATCATTTTGTATTGTAAAACACTTGAATTGAATAAATAATTTTACTTCACATTAAGGACTCTTCTTTAAATATATAAGTATTTAAGGGCAAAATTATAAAGCTACAAGGTAATGAGATCCTTAAGGAAAGTAAACATCTATAAGCACCTACAATCCTCACCTTTAGCAATGGAGTTTCTTCATCTAGCAGTCTTTTCTTTTTCAGTGGCATTACCATGTGGCTTCCATCCTAGGATTCTGCTTTTCCATTAGCAATGGTTGATGGATACACTTTTGGCTGTCCAAAAGTCACATGGAATGGTATATAACTACAAGTCATGCTAGAAGTCACTTCCAAGAAGGCAAAGTGCAAAGCATTTCCCAGAGTAGAAGCAGTTTATTGTGTCTGCGCAGCAAGCTTCTGGAAGTGGGGTGGCTAAAGAGGTGTCTACTGTGAGAAGCTGATGGAAACTTCCCCTATGTGCAGCAGTCAACACTGGAGTTCACACAACCTTGCCTTATAAAGGTGAATATCTAACTTCTGTGCTGTAGTCTGTGCTTTCTAAAACTGCTATTGAAGTCTACCTGTTGACATGCATGTTCTATATACTAAAGGTGAGTCTTGGTCCACTTATTAATTTCTGAGTGGACTGAACCATAAGCTAAATTGTGAGTGATGAGCTGAGATAATCTTTTCAGGCTGTTAATTCTGAGATGGCCTGTGTAAAGTAAATCCAAAATGACAAGTAAAACCAAAAGAGGACAATCAAGCCTGTAGATTGATCATTGATGCCTTCCTAACTGATGGACCAGAGATCCCAACTTCCATCACACTGTCAAGCTTTTGCATGTGAAAATGTCTCAATATTGAGTTATTTCACTACTGTGATGTTTTATTTCATACTTTCTTGTCTCATCCTCTCTTCTCTCTCCACTCCCATTATTATTAAGACAGAGGTGTTCAAATAATTTATTATGTGGTAACTACTTTTTTATGGACCTAATTAAGTTTACAATCTCAACAAAATATAGATATTAATCTAGATTCAATGGTTAATGATTTAATGGTTTAATGGTCTTGTGGTATTTATGGTACTTTTTCAAACGCATTGGGAGCTTTTGTAATCATCAATCATGATGTTTCACTGTTTGCTGTGAAGGTTCTATGCTGAAACTGTCAGAACTGTGT
Organism: Anthoscopus minutus; assembly: GCA_013399455.1. Taxonomy (NCBI): domain Eukaryota; kingdom Metazoa; phylum Chordata; class Aves; order Passeriformes; family Paridae; genus Anthoscopus; species Anthoscopus minutus. The sequence continues at coordinate 32,569 of VWYI01031718.1, read as the reverse complement.
CATTTCTTCTGCTTAGTTCCCCAAGGAGAAAGGTTAGATTAAAAGGCATATAAAATTACACCTATTTTTCATTTAAAGGGTTTCCAGGATATCTACTTTCTGCTTTTATAACTAGTATGCAAAGCAGCTGTTAAAACAGTAAGCAGGAGACAGTTGATGTTTTCTTTTTGTATTTTAATGGATTGACCATTCTGCAGCTATGCAGGGAGATGGTACTTTTTTGAGAACACTTGCTCAACATTTTTCAGTAGTTAAGTTCATTTTTTTCAGTTCATCCTGGCATAATAGTTAAATATTTCTGCTTGGATGCAGGCTTTATTATATGGTGTCATCTACCTGCTCAATCACTATAATTAGTTGAACATCAGCCAGTCTTGAAATGATCTTGAATGGTGGTTGAGATATAAAAAGTAATGAAGGACAGCTAAGAAAATATATTGTATAAGTCATTCAAAGCCTGAACTTGTTATTCAGAAAATCTCAGTATAATTTGGAGTAATTGTGGAAACCATATATAGATTCCTCTCTTATGAAAATCAAAATCACTGTTACTGTTTTAATTAATGACTCAGATGGTATTTAACTTTTCTGGGATGATTTAATATATAAATTTTTTTGTAGGAAATTCATGACTGGAATTTAACAATGTATTATCCAAGCAATGAATATATGGGTTTTTTGTGACCGGAGCAGTACAGGAGTATAATCTGTTTGAGTGTAGTCAGCTCTAAGTCAGGCTAGGATTTACCTTATTAAACATATAGCCTGGTAGCACCCGTTTTAAATTGTACTTTGTATATATTTTTATTTACTTTTTTGGCATCTAATGTTTCGAAAGTCCCTTGTTTTCTGAATACTAGAAGGCTTCATTTTGTGGTTTATCCATCTTAAGGACTTCTTGGTGTTATGGGACTTGGATGGTTGTTGTCTTAAGGGATGGAGTGAGAACGTTATTTGTCATTAGGGGAGTTGGAAAATCATTACAGTATTTTGCTCAACACCAAAGGCCAATATCTATAGAAAATGGGACTTTGGGCGCTGTAACATTAGGTGATCCTCTTCAGCTCTTGGGCTACATATGCATTTTGTATAAAAGTTTAATGCTGTTACCGTTTCCTAAGTATTTAAAAATAAACATATATGTTTTCTCAGACATTTTATACTTCAATATTTAGATTGTTCTGCTTCTGATATGGAGAAAATGCATGAAAAAATGTGAAAGACAAGTCAATAATACATGTCTTCAGTACATGTAAATTTCAGTCAGAGTAATAAAATATTTCCTTTTGATTAATTAATTTTTTTATCTAGCACTTGAAATAACATGTTCTTCTATTTTTGGCTGAACTGCAATATTACAGCATGAGTTGCTTTTAAGAATAATTTTTACTAAGATATTTGAAATGAAATGAATTGATTTTATAAATTAAAAAATAAATTCATCTGTAGCCCAGAATTGTTAATTGTATAATCAGATTGGTTTAAATTCTGATCCAATTTTTCATAAAATTTTGAAGGTGGCAGTTTTTAAAGAATTTTTTCTGGACATTTTTGTGGATTTCTTTGAATTTTTTAATCCCAGATATAGTTTCAAAATATTTTGTTTATATTCAGAACTACCAGTTAAGTTAAAATTTAAAAACCCAAACTTTACGTGCTCAGCACTACAAAAAATTTTACTTTTAATTCAAGATTTACAGACTTTTAAGAATGAGAAAATTTAAATAAAAATTTTAGCCATTTGCTACTCTTATTTAATAAAATTTGGTTTTTGTCTTTTACAAGAATAAAACTTTAATGACTGTTTATTTTACTCTTAACACTGACCCACCAGCTGTTTGCCAGAATGAGATTTCTCAGTTCTTTGATGAAGAAATAGCAGCTAAAGTAGACAGGAGAAGAAATAAAAGAATCAATTATAACTAATCATGCCTTTAATAAGATCCTGATCCTGCAATGAGAATTATGTGAAGAGATTCCTCACTCCACATGCCTGGAGTGTTTCTGTGTAAATGAAGATTTCTGGCTCTGTAATTTCCAAAGCTGGACTGTAATTCAATCTCAGTTTCATTTGTGCACAGACGGTTCCTTCTCAGCATTAAGAGATGTCTAAGATTTTAGAGGCTGCGTAAATATGATTAGGAGCACTAATAAACACATGATGTGTTGTAGATTAGATTGCTGTGATGAAGTAAAATCTCTATAATTTATTTTATTTTTGATTTTTTAAAAATGTTTTCTCAGTGGTGGCAGCAAACTACAGTGAAAAGGTCTCTGGGACAGGTATTTTTGCCTTTATTTAATTACATAGAACTCACTGTATTACAGCACAGATCTGAAACTGGCAGCCAGAGATGCCAATGTAGTATAAATAGAATTAGCACCTCCACCACTTGTGGCTTTTTATATTTAAATATTTTTCACTGATAGAAAATTGTTCTGGGCTGGATTGACTTAGGAACAGTAAATAATATTTAACATTTAATCACTTCATATTTTGGTAGATGCTAGTAAGAACAGGCCTAAAAGTATGATTTCAGAACTTATGGAGAAAATGCATGATACTTAAGTGTAGCCAAATAATGCTCTTGACTTTTTTCACTCTTCAGACAGTTGCTTGCATTTGTTAACTAAAAAATAACTGAGGATGTAAACTACTGGCTAATGAAGCTCAATTTAATCTTTGTTCTTCAATTCTATTGGAAATGTTAGAAAGATGCCAGAAAGCACATATCCTACTTTTAAACTGGAGGGTGTTTTGCTAATAGCCTGAAATTGACCAAGATTTATGAAGATTAAGATTAAGTAAATGCAGCAGTATGTTCAGACACAAAATATTTGAGAATAGAAGAGATTTATTAAATCAAGGCTAAAGCCAAAAATCTAGATGGTAGAAGAGAGGTTAGTACATGTACAACAGTCAGAACTGCCAGCTGCTTTTTAGTCTCTTTGAAGAAATTTTCCCATTATTTTTATATTACTTTTACTTTTGAAAGTGAAGAGAGCTTTTCAGCCTCTGGCAATTTTTCTGGATTAAAACTGGAATGTTTTGAATAACCTGTCACAGTATCTGTGTGTATAATATTTATAGTTGCCACACTTTTTGAAAGTATTTTATTAAGAATTGATTGAAGTTTCTATAGAATAATAAAATCACATGAGAAAGGCTCCCGTGTTTTGGATTTATGTCACAGTATATCACTACCATTGACTAGACAGTATTTTTTCTATATCCTAAATCATAAGTCATGGCTCATATATGTAAGAGAAGAATGGCTGCAGATTGGCAAGTACCATTAATTCTAGCCAGACACAGATTTTTTCTTGACTAGTCATTGGGGCAGATAGTTAAGTGACCAGTATGAACAGCAAATTATTTGCTTAGCAATTGCCAAGCCAGGGCTGTAATTTATTTTCCCTGAATGTATCTTGTTAGTTAAGAATATCATGTTTTACATTGCTTAGGAACCCATAACTCTCAGTAGAACAGGTAAAATACAAACAACAGTATATATAAAATCATCCAGTTGCTCATTCTCAAATAGTAAAAGAACCAGCTACAAGGATAAAGGAATAAATTTCAGTTTTCTTGTGCAATCACTGTGTATCTTCCCTGAGAGCAGATTAGGAACACTTCGCCAACTCCCTGAAAACCTATTTGCGTAAATCACATCTAAATGTAACCTTGTGATACAACTCAGACACTGTCTGAGAACAGAAGAACTCCAAATCTCTTCAAGGCTGCAGTTTGAAGTGTGAGGATAACAGTGGGAATACAAAATCCATAATTATGAAGGGAACAGAACAGCCATCTCAAGCAATTAAGTCTGATTTGATTCTTGAGTTGTCTTTCATGTTGTCATATATTTCCATTTTGAGCATTTATTCCTTAGATTCCAGGAGCTGTTTTCTGTACCCTTCCTGCACCCATCCAGTTTGAATTCCCAGAGCTTTCCAAACACATCCATAAAATGTATCATACAGTAGGCAAGCGGTGGCTGCTTTCTTGAGACAGAACTGCTGCTCCATTTGACATAATTCATCATATTGATCTGTGCTGAACAGGCAGACTATTTAGAGGTCTAGCAGAAAAATGGCGAAGTCAAGATATTTGAAAGCATCTCACTGAAGACTGTAGGCACACTTTACACCTTTTTTACTTTGCTTTAAAGCGCACCACCCAATTCAGAAGGAAAATCTATCTGATTTATTTAAATATATGTAATCTGTAAAAAGAGTCTAGGTTAGCTGACTTCTTGCACTAAATTAAATGGGGACTTCTCTTTCATGGTTTGCATTTTTCTTAACATTTCTGAAGCCCAAGAAACTTGTCCTCTTCCAGTCAATTCCCAGGAATGATTTGATGGGTAGCACAGGCCAGCAGCTGGACACAGTCAGCAGTATAGATGATTCCATGCTATAATGTAAGAAGCAAGTTTAGCCTTGCAGACACGGGCCATAATGTGGCAGTTGGACTGAAGATCAGAGGCTGATTTTATTTAAAAGTGTGAGTTTAGACAAGCTGATTAATAGCTAAGTGCTTAGGTCAGCATTTCACTATCTACACTCTTATTCAGATTTAGAAGATTAAAAATGTGACAATGTGACACCATTTTTGGAATATAGCCACCAAGTTAAATCTTCTGAAAAATTAACACAATGACTTTACCATTTGTGAATGTCTTTGTTCCCCTCCTATATAGCTACCAGCTTGTTTGAATTGAAGCTTTTAATATATCTATTTATTAACTTGTTTAGAAACTGAACATAGTGCATTAATATATGCATAGAAATTAGCATCTTAATATTTTCGGTTTTTTCAGTGTAACTATGTGACCGTAAGTAACATAGAAATAACCTCTAGTTCAGTTTCTGATTTTACCTTTTGAGCTGAGACTTCCATCTCAATATTTCCTGCGTGAAAACTTATTTTTACAAACATGGATTCTAATGCCTAAATTCTGTCTAGTGAAAGTGTGATGGTTTTGAGGGGGCTCAGTAGTGGTTTCTAATGGCTCTGGAACATAGAACTCACGTCAGGTGTCAGGCTTCTGCAATTCAGAGGAGTCTGAGGACACTTTGGGATAATTGAGGTGACGATACACCAAAAGAAATATCACAAGAAAGCAATATTCCACACAGTCTGAAAAATTTTACAAACCTATTTTTTTTAATCCTCAGTTGACACCATATGTAATTTTATTTATAAAATATGTATTTAATTGAAGATAAAGCCGAAATTTATTTCCTCACCTGCATCACTGCTCATCTATATACTAGGGATGAATATTCTTCAAGTGTTGTCTTCCCATTTCTACTTCTAATGCAAACTGCATTAACAGCAATTCATTGCCCAAGAAATATGTTGCTCACACTTCCAAAACATTTCTACAGTCCCTCGAATTAAAGATTATAGTTTAAGATTTGCAGAATGTAGCACCATTGCTCAAAAGCTTTCAGCTTAAAGTCTTGCTCTTAGAATCTGCTGTTGCCAAAATCTAATTACTGAATCCTCCCTTAGTCCTAGGTCTAACACCATATTAAAGGAAATTGTAAACTTTTAATTGTGGCAAGAAAATTGTTCATTCAAAGTAGATGAGTCACTATAATACCAGATATATCTACTTAACATTTTGATTGCAGTTAAATCTAAACAATGCATTATTTTTATTGAACAGTTGTTATATGGCAAATACATGGCAAAAGATTGGTTCATCCTTAGATTTTATTTTAAAGATTCCTTAAAGAACAAACAGAAAAAAACCCAGACAAAACCAAAAACCGAACAACCAACCAACCAAAAAAAAAACCCTCCAAAAGCCTAATATTTACTGTTAGGACTTTTAATTGTTCTCAAGAAGCCAAAGGATTCAGCCATGACAAATCTGAAGAATGGAACATCAAATCTGAGACTACCTATCATTTGAAAACTCTTACTTAGAGATCATTTGAAGATATTGATTAGAGATTTACAGCCATGAGGGCAAACTTGCAGTCAGTTCTTCTTAGAACCTTCAATAACTTTGTAATTCTGACACTTGATAATGATAACTAAAAGTTCCTGGACCACTACAATAAATTAATGTCTATAAGAAAAAAAAAAATTCAGTTCTAGGAACACTCAATTAGTGCAGATTGAAGGCATATATCTCTGCAGCAAGAGACATGCATATGTTTCTCTACACAGTTCATCAGTCTTCTCATTTGTCTTTCTGTAATATTTAACATTAAATGTTAGAAATATGAATCTTTGTTCAAAGTGTAATGATAACTTATTAAAAATAAACAACTAAATTTCTAGCTGAATTATGTTCTAAAGTACAATGTACCTTAAGCCTTGAGATCTTTTTGTCCTTAATTTATTCCTCCATAATATACAGATGCTTGTTTACAAATTGCATACAATGCAGTGAATTGAATTTTTAATACATATTACTTGAAAGAGATACAGAAAATTATGGATATTATTATTTATAAATCCCTAGCTGGGAAACTTCCAATAAAGTATGTACAGCTCCTAAGTATCTCATAGGATTTCTGGGTTTAGTTAGCAATTTAAGATGAGCTTTCATTCTTCTGTGTTTTTATTCACACTACCTACTCTTTTGATTATTATTCAATTTTTTTCTGTGTGTGTCATTCGCTTTGAGGAATGTCCAAGTTTTGATAGACATTTTTCTACCAATCTTAAGGGAAATCTGACAGACAATTGGAGCATGAAAACAGGCACGTTGGTGTTGCAGAGAGAAATTGTTTTACACTAATCTTACACCCACTGGGCATTTCAAAACTGTAGCTTTAATGAAATAAAAGCAACAGATCTTGGTAACACTCTGTGGAAAAAAGATGACAATTCATAAATTTGCATGTTTCTCACATGAAGTACACTGACCTCTCTTGTAGTCCAACAGAAACTGCTTTTGATCTTAGTTTTTGTTAATGGAGAAAAATGATATTATTTTGTTCAGAACCGTGATGGTGTTTTAAGGTGCCACCAATCTTCTCCTCCTTTTCCATGGTGATTTATTGCAACTCCTTGGCTAGGGGTCAATGACATGGAAAACTGGGTCAATAAAATAAAACAGACGTTGCAATCACACCTAATATTCTTTAGTATAAACTAAGTTTAATTCACAATTGTAAAATAGTTATGGAATTAACTAATTTTTTAATCTCTTTGTTTTTCTTTGATATCATTCCTTCCTACATATCAGACTCCATGTAGATAAATGACAAAGGGCAGGTTGATATGATCTAATACTGTGTTCTAGAAAACATTTTCCCTTATTATACTGACTCAATCATATACCTCCTTATTCCAAAATATTTTCAGGAAGCTTGACTCACTAAGATATCTTCCATTCTACCCAGTCGGATAGCCACATCCTAGGGAATTTTAAGACCAATGAAGTATACAAAAAAACCAGTTCCATATAGCAATAAGTTTGTCTATATATATATATCACTAGAATCGTATAGATTTAACTAAAATAATTTTCATATATGTCCTTCTAATGAAAGAAAGGTTATAATATGAACCAAAAGGGTCAGTGACCAGGAGTTTCATCTGTGAAAACGATATTTTCTTTGTTTCACATTTGCGCAAAAATAATGAATATACATTATTTTTAAGCAACCAACATCTTAAAAGAAATGTAAATAAAGCTGTGATTTTGACATTGCATATCAAATTTTAATATGTGAACACCATTATAGTAAAATTTCTGGTTAAGTAATGATGTTATTCCTTAGCTGTATCCAAACAATCTCCCCTCACACCCATCTCTGAAATTACAGGTCTGTTGCCCTTAGCTGTCCTTTTCTGCTGCTAATCTTGGACCTTTAAATGTATTGTGGCTTAGTGTCTTGATGACATATAGTTGCAAGATCAATATTCAGGTTTTCCTAGTCCGGAGGACAGATGTGTGTATCTGGCCAGTTTTAAGAAAAAACAAAACATGCCAACAGATGTGAAGTCTTCGCTTGCTATCTCAAGAAATGTTTATGAAAAGTTTTTGTCAGTCATGGGAGAGAGAAGGCACTGAGAAGTATTGTTTTGGCTGTGGAGTTTTGATACTGAATTTATTATAGATCCTGCCTAACATTTTTGTTTTCAAGATTCTATTTATAAGTGCTTTGCTTGCTGTTTTGGCAACACCTGACACATATCACAAGATGTTTTAGTTCATGGTTTTCTCTGATGTAACAGGAATAGAAAGGATCAAAGAGTAAGTTCTCATTATTAATGGATCAAATGGATTCTTTTCCCTTCAGGGATGGTTCTTTAAATATTTGTCTGTTGCCATCTTGGGCTGGACGTTTATTTTATGTGCTGAACTATTTGTGTGGTATTTTCATGTAAATTAACACAACTAGAATGATTTGCCATAGGATAGAGGAAGAAATACCCCATGTCAAAGAAATGTTAACATCTACCTCAAGTGCCAGCATCTGTTCATTTCAGAGTCCAGGATGACTGCCAGAAGTGCATTGGTCTTCATGTGCTGATATTGACACAATTAATGAGAAGAAGAGACTTAGTGATGCCTAGAATTAGATGGTAAAAAGGCACTTAACAGACAGTCTCCCTAATTCATCACTTTAAAACCATTCTTAATGTTTAAACACATGCCTGTATGGCAAAGCATTAGTTGCAAGGACCTCAGAAAGATCAGAGCTGTAAAAAGTAATGCATCACCCAAATTAAAAAAAAAGCATAAAGTTTAGAATATAATTATGCTTTTACACTTACAGCTGAAATTCAGCCACAGAGTCTCTATTTGAATATGAAATAAGACTTCACAATTTAAATTTGTAAATTAGTAGATAACATTACACATAGAAATCTACACATCATAACATCATGAGATTAGACTGTAAGGAAGTTCAATTGTGGAGCAGATTGATACTCCTTTGACACTTATTGCCATCTTTTAAACATTTTGAATTTAGGAAGAAAATCTTTAGGTGAGTAAATCTTTCCAATAGCTACAACAAAGTTGTATTCTGTTGTCTCACAAAGTACTTTGGCAGAGTAAAAAAAAATCTAGCACCTTTGAACTAATGCTACATTTTGTACAACCTTTAATTTAATTTTGTTAACACTAATCTGTGTTAAAAACAATTTGAGAGTGGCTACAAGGACAAATTAACCTGTTAGTAAATGACCTTAAGTTTTTGTTCCAATTGAAATTTCTATTCAGAAATTTATCAGAGTTGGTATACACTGGATTTTAAATGCTTAAATTTTCTTTGATTTTATAAACGGTTATATTATAAGGAAAAATAATTTACACAGAACTTATTGTCTACAGAGTTAAATACATATTTTAAATTTAAAAAATTCTGACTTTTGGAGTTTCTACAATATATGAAGGAAATCTGCTCTAATGCTTGATTATCCTTGTAGTCAAAAGGGGTTTTTTCCATTATACTCAGCCTGGGCCACTCTTGTTTTAACTTGAACCTGTTGACATGTACCATCTCATCCTGCACCACCATGAGGAGTTTATATCCATCCAAGTTGTTGCAACTTCTCTGAATAACACTTGTGAATTTGACCTGACACTATAAGAATTGGCTGGAGAGAAATGGAAAGTTACACTGCTTCAATTTCTGGTCAGGCACATCATGTTTCCATTACTAGAAACAAAAAGGAAAACAACAAGAAGGAGTATAACCCTTTTCTCTTTGTTCTGTTGGCAGAACACGCCTTCAATATTGCAGAATTAAGTAGGAGAGTACCTGCAATCACAGAACAAGGAAGGGATAAATTTTTATCAAAGCATCAAAATCTGTCATTCTGAAAGAAATAGGGAGTTTTATTAATATTTTAAAATTGATAAATATTTGCAAACTTTCAGATCTCTGCTGCAAAGGTTTTGAGATCTTTCTGAAATATGAAACAGTTGTGGCATATCCTGTGTTGGAAGGAATCCACAAATATCATTGAAGTCCAATTTCTGATCCTTCACAGGACAACCTCAAAATTCACAGACTGTCCCTGAAAGCATTGTCCAAACACTCCTTGGACTCTTTGTGTCTTGGTATTGTGTTCAGATCTCTGGGGAGCCCATTCCAGTGCTGGGTGAAGGCCTTTATCTTAATATCTAACCTCAACTTCCCCTGATAAAATTCAGGCTATTCACTCAGGTCATGTCACCGATCACCAGAGAGAAGAGATCAGTACCTGTCCCTGTGCTTCCCCTCACAAGGAAGCTCTAACTGCAGTGAGGTCTCCCCTCATTCTCCCTTTCTCCAGGCTGAACAGACCAAGTGATCTCAGCCACTCCTCATAAGGCTTCTCCTCAAGGTCTTTTACCATATTTGTTGCCCTCCTTTGGATACTCTCTAATAGTTTAATATATTTTTCATATTGTGGTACCCAAAACTGCCCCCAGCACTTGAGGAGATGCTCCCCAGCCCAGAGCAGGGCAGAACAATCCCCTTGCCCCACTGGCCATGCTGTGCCTGATGCCTCCAGGACAGGGTTGGCCCTCCTGGCTGCCAGGGCTCTGCTAGCTCATGCTCAAATTGCCATCAACCAGGACCCTCAGGTCCCATTCCATGGACTGCTCTCCAGCCTCTCATTCCCCAGTCTGTGAAGGGGTGGGTTCACTTTTGGGGGGAGCCCAGGGTCCGATTCCGGCTAGCTGAGGACCCCAGGTTTAACAGCCCCAACAAGGACAGAGGTAAAAGACAAGAAGCGCTCTCTCCCTCGGGACCAACAGTCCCACAGTTTATTGCAGAACAACCCACGTGGCGTCCCAGAGCAGAAGAGGAGGGAGAGAGGGAGAGAGGGAGAGAGGGGAAGAGAGGGGGAGAGAGGGAGAGTGGGGGGGAGGAGGGGAGAAGGGAGGAGACATCTCAGGTAACCCATCACCATGGTCTGGGGGAGGGGAGGGGGAGAGATGTGTGGGATAAACCAAACCACTAGTACAAAGTAATAACTAGACAAAATATTCTTTGCAATGCAACAAGTCTGTACATCCAGGGTTGCTCCACCCCAGGTGCAGAATATGGCACGTATCTTTGTTAAGCTTTATAGGGTTGCTACAAAGTAAACATCCTACAGCTGCTGATTGCCCAACCCTCTAATATGAATGTTGTAATGGAAAGTTGTCCAGCTTCTTCAGATACTACACTTTCATATGTTCTCTTTGAATTTTTTCTCATAGGTCTAACAAAAGTCACAACTCAGATGGAAGAAATCTTCAGACACTTGTTAGAAAACATTGTGGGGAGCTAAGAGGATAGACAAAAACATTTGGAATATTTCCTGTAATAAGAGTTCTTGCTAATCCATTTTTGGGTGAGAGATTTCAAACTACTTTTCTAATCGAGCCAAATTAATCTTTATAAACAAATTGGAATGTCCACATTTAAATTTTGACTAATTGATAAGAAGTTTCTATTATTTATATTTTCTTAAAGATAATTGCTAAAAATGATTTCATTTTCAATTTTAGAATATAGGAATCAATCAATTTAGGAATATAAGAAGAAATGGGAAATATTTTTTCCTATTAAAATTAGAGAGTTCATTTTATTTTATTTCAGAGAAAAAAAATTATTTGGTTAGAGCAGTATCCAAAATGACTGATTTTAAAACACAAATTTAATATATTTTGAAATGGAACTCTGTTTTATTTGATAACAAAGGGTAGCTTTGCATACCAATTTCTTTGAGATTAAATAGATATTATATCATGTTTGCTAAACTGGATTTTACACAAATAGAATCCACTGATAACAAACAGCTAATAATCAGTGTTTATGTTGGCTCAAAAGTAGTAGTGAAAACTAAGATCAATTGTATTATATTTTTCTGGCATTTGAGAGGCATGTGTTTTGTTGAAAAATCTGCTCTATATCCATCTCAGAAAGGTTCTCAAGGCTCTGCAAGATGAAACACTTATTACTGCTACAACAGATAGTTAAAAGAAATTATATGTAAATAGATGTGTTAATATCCATCTTTATGTGGACTTATTATAACATTTTTATCAACCTTGTTTTCCAAACACTTGAATTCCCTCAGCATAAATGGAATATTGAAAACATTCATTACATTATCAACTGACCAGCAGGGAAGTTACAATGAAGTGATTGTATAATTGCTTTAATTGATCCTTTTGATGTAATATTGTGTGCATCATAATTTATACATTGTAGTGAGTTTTAGTACCACACTCTGATAGGGAATTACTCATGATTATTACCAGGAGGAGTTTGGATTACTGTCATATTGTAACTTTGTCAGTGAAATCTCTCTTTTGTAGCAATGTAATCAGCAGAAGACATAAACTTCTATGCCTCATTTAAATGACATTTTCCCCTACCATTCAACCTCCTGCATAAAGTAGGCAAACATGTTAAAAATGCTCTCTCCCCTCCTCACCCTCCCACAAAAACAAAACAAAACAAAACAAACCCAAAACAAACCAAAAAATAAAGCATATAAAACAAAAAACCTCAGAAACTAACTTCTTCATAGAACCGTATTTGGTTGAAAGGGAAATAGGCAAAAATTTTAACAATGCTCCCCCTCCTCCCCACCCTCCCAAGAAAAAAACAAACAAACAAACAAACCAGAAATAAACTTCTTAACAGGATTATATTTGGCTGGAAGGGACCTTAAAGAATGTCTGTGCAGGGACACCCATGGGGCTGTATAACAAACACTCGGGTTGTTCAGGGCCACATCCAACCTGGCCTGGATCATTTCCAGGGATGGGGCTTCTCTGGACAACTTGTTCCAGTGCCTTCCTGTCCTCTCTGTAAAGAATTACTTCCTAACATCTCTTCTAAGTGTTCTGATTGTTCTATTGCACATTCTCATATGACGCCAGTCAGCTAAGTGCCCTTTCTGTTTATTTCTAGGTTAGCACTTCTGATATTTTGTCAATTATAAAGCTGCCTTTCCTCTGACTTGTTTTCTAACACCTATTTTATTCTATTGAAGTAGCCTCATGCTGATGTTGTGGGATTGTGTCTGTCTCAGGATCAATCCTAAAGCCTCCTAACACACAGTACCAGCATTAATCCTACTTGGTTGTTCTGCAATCTCTTTCTCTTACCAAAGAGGCAACTCAGTTACTAGGGACTTACAAGCTCAGGTTACAAGTTACAAAGTCAGGGAATAGTGTTTCCCAAAAGATTAGTCACCTCTTTTGAATTACAGTAAGATTTCAGAAAAGGGAACAAAAATATCTCGGCATCTGTTAGAGATTAGCAAATGATCCCTAAAAGATGACAAGTCTCATTACTAGAGAAAAAAAAATCACAGAAAACAGGTATGTATTAATATATTAAACATGAACCTATTAATGATATTGATGTTAGACAGAGAGTAGTTTAAAGGAAAGGGTATATTTGTAGTTTTCTGTGAGCAAGGAAGTAAATTGTCTAATCTTATCTTTTGCATATGGCTGAAGGAAACCCAATTGGCTTTAGTATAATTCAGGTATAATTTACTTTTCATTATTAGACATCTAGATACCTTCTGAAATCAAAGCCTTTAACTGATATGTAAAATAAATTTAACTGTTATTTAGAATAACATCAGCTTTTTTCAGCTTTCATTAAAAATACCTCGTTTTCAGTTTTTCTGTCTGATTGCCTCTGATAATTTATTAATGTATTTCATTGTGCATTTGGATTTTCTTACTCTGAAGGCAGCTTAAAAACTTCCAGACATATTCTCTGCTGCTCCTTTAACACCACTCAGCAGGTGAATTCACTATTTCAGGAAGACAGAGTTCTAATCTGATTCTGGCTTAGTGCAGACTAGTCTGACTATTAAATGAAGCATTACATCATGCACAGAGGACTTGATATTTTCCATTTTTCTATGACTTGGTTAGACAGTCAGTCATCAGAGTTCCACTGTAGCCTCATAGTACCACTGTTTTGATTGGTTTTGTTTTGTTGGTTCTGGTTTTTTTTAATTGGAAAAATTATACAGGCCTCCCACAGTTACTTTTGGCTTAGCAGGAGGAAAGCATATAGACTTCCCGAATTCTCAGAAGAATCACTTTATCAGAGAAAAGGGCGTATTAAGGTTTCTTAAGGACTCTGACTCATGATTAATCTATGAGCCTGCCTTTTGCTTTTGTTTACTCAGCTTGAGTTAGGCCCTCAAGGTTACCCATGCATCCATTTAAACAAGGTTTCAGTGTAGAAACCAAATTTCACAAAATAGTAGTCATAATTCCAAGATCTAATTCCTTGTTCAAAATAAGTCAGTGATATTGTCTGTGCATGTCACAAAGAGACATATTTCAGACCCTGATGATACTAATTTAAATGGTAGACCAGCAATGAATCTTCCACAAGAAAGTATTTAAAACATAAGTCTCCTGTGTAATTTCAGTTTCTCCTCTATTTCAGCCACAATATGGGACCATAAAAATGATGGCATTTCTTAAGGTTTTTTTCAAGCATAGAAGAATCATTGATGACATCTCTAGTTTCTAATTACCAGGTGTTTGAACTGAATATCCTTCCATTAATTGCTTTTCAGCAAATTTAAGCCCCTCATTCTGCCTCCTGGAAGCTGGTATCTCATCCAGCTTCTCAGTTACACCTGAGCGCTGTGCCTTTCTTCATCAAGATCACGACGCTCTCTCATTTCTTTTTCATATTATAAATTCTATGTAATATTTTGTAAAGCTGAATCATATTTATCCCCACAACCATGTTTTTTTTATACATATGCATAAAATATGTTGGAGTAATGCCAATGCTTTAGCCTACATACAAGCAAAGAACCTTAAACCTAACTCAGCCTTTCTAAAGAGTTTCTAGTGTTTAATGCTCTCCTTGCTCTTCTAATGACAGGTCTATCTAAGCACAATGAGCTTTTGCAGACACTAACAAAGTACTTCATAGTATAACAAAGTTTTAAAAAAACAATTACTTTACTACAATTACTTCGCAACATTTTTCTGTCCATGCTTCATAAAATCTAGCTAATGAATGAAATTGTAAAAAGATGAAGCTGATTTCAGTATGTTAATATGTATTTTAAAATTAAGTTTTCAGTGCAGGCTTGTGAGACCCAAACAAGACTTCTGGCAGTCTAATGCAGAGGCTGAATATTTTTTTATATATACAGTAGATCATAGGGCACTTTAGTGACATTCAAAGGAGTCGTGTCAGAGGGTTCCCAAAAATAATAAATTTAAAAAGTTGAAGAAATCTTCTCTTCATCCCTTATTTTCTTTGGACTACAAATGAAAGCTGTTATTTTTCTAAGACAAAAAAGAGAGATGGCTTTCGAGGCATTGGAGAGAATGCTTGAGGGATATAGATGTTACAAGAATATGGATTCTGTACTCCTTGCTCAGACTAAAAAGGCATCTAAGCTTCATCAAAAAAACAGACAAAAGAGTGTATTTAAAATATTAATCTATTTAAAACAGAACTCAAGATGTCTTTCATGTTAATACAAGATTTTTTGAGTTTGTTTCTTTTAAAACAAAAATACTGCTTCTTTTAATTAATCACAGAGGGTATCACTTCAGAACTCAGAAATCTCGTCTCCAATACAACTGCAACGTTCAGTCACTTTGCTCTGATAATATGACCTACTTGCAAAGGATTGTTCTATAGTGAAAACTTGAAAAAATAATCCCAGAATTATACAGGTTAAACTTTTTATTTGTTTATATATATTTAAAATTACTCAAATTAATGACTGGTTATTTGTTCTGTGCTGAGAAACCTGCTGTTGCTGTTTCATCCTGTAATTGTTATGGGTCTTTTTTTATATCTAACACACAACTCCCTGGATAATTTCCCTAAACATAATAGGCAAAAATCTCATCAGGGATAAAAAAAGCACAGTTTCACTGAAGTAAGAAGACTGCTTAGTGATTTCCTAATCACTGACGGTAGCATATGTTTCTCTCAATTGATAATACAGATGTTAGAAATATCGATCTTCCTATCTAAATCAATTAAATTTTATTCTGTATTCTTTTACTGTTCATCTTTAAGTCTCTTCTTATCTCACTGAATTAGAATAGGTAGCCAGCTCACATGGTAGCCACTTCTGTAACAAAACACAGAAAATAAGAAAAATATGAAGCTTATATAGAAAGAATACAGACCATATTTCAGGAATATGTTTTTCAAAAAACTTTAGGAAGTAGTTGACTTCTTTGATAAATATGTACACCATGAGAATATCTTTATTTTACAGAGTAAGGCAGTTTTTAATTTTAAAGTTATGTATTTTCCTTTTCTGTACCTCTGATAGAGAACAAATAACAGTATCAGATTTGAGGAAAATGAATTGTAGCTTTCAATTTATCTTCTGCATTTTCTTCACCTACCCTGTATTTCTCACAGTAACATAGATCTACATTTATCTTTTTTTTCACTTTTTTATCTTTATCCTTATTTTATTAGCTTGAAAGTTGGAAGCTAGAAGATAAAAAAATTAGATGTAACTCAAATTATCCCCATTTTGGCTGATAATATGTACTTTTCTTTCTTCAAAGTCCTCTCAGGTTATTCCCAGGAACAATAAGGTAAGAATAGGAAACCATCTTATCTGAACTGACTTGGTGGTCTCCTGACAAGAACAGTTCCCTCCAGAATCAGAGAAAAATTAGACCAAAGGACTTCATAGATCACTAAAAGGGCATTGCCACTCTCCTGCTCAGTCTGTGCCAACAAAGGTGGGGTAGGAGAGGTAGAGGTTGCTGGGTCTGGGCCATTTGGTCTGAGTTGGAGAGGGAAGGTAGGAGCAAGGCACTCATGCCCAAGGAAGAGGTGGTGATTATGGCTAGGGCAGAATTTGAAGGTCTGTGACACTTCACCCCCCTGGCCCTCTTTCTCCCACCATAGGAAGCTGTTAAACATAATTACTTCCCTACACTGGATTAGCAGCTACCTGAACCATAGCTCTCAAAATCATTGGTAAGCTGAGAAATCTCTCTTGATGGTTTGTTTTATTTTATTCTGTCTGAAAAAATCAATAAAAGAAATAATTGCATCTGAAAACTAATTTTAAAAAGCCACTTCCCTGAACCATCTCTAGATTAGAGAAAGCTACTCCAAGTTACCTCATGTTATAACAGGCTATTCTTTGGCTGACCTGTACTATATATTTTAGATTCTTTAAATGTAGAATACTTTGATTACAGAATATCTAGTTTGAATTTTTAACAGTTTTTGACCCTATTCCTTATTTGAGGACTTACAGTGAGCTTCTCTTTTATGAATTGAAAGCAGTTCTGTAATGAAAGGACTGATTTTTTTCTATTGTTGATAGTAATTTCTATACCGGTATTGGATTTTCTTTTCTCCTCCTTTTTAGGTTTGTAATAAGGCATATGAAAAGTATAAGTAAAAATGATGAGCTCTTTTGCTTTCATATAACAATTAAATTCTAAATGTGAAATCAGGAACATGTACCAATACATGCTAGCTAAATCTTCACAATGTCAATTATATTTCTTTAAGAAAGAGAGCCTAGGTTCAGTCTGTGGCAGATTTCAATCTATTAGTTTATCAAATCTCTTATTTAAAGCAACTTCAATTATATTATCCAATAATTTCTGTCAAAAAGATTGGCTGTGATTTTTCTTACTTCTTTATTTAGTAAAAATGAATACTAATTAAGATTTCTGTACATTATATTCTTATTTTTCCATATTAGTCCTTCAAATATATTTAGTGGAAATATGTTATGTGGGATCCATCTAAACAACTGTTGTCATCTTAAGGGATCACTTTTCATTTTCTTTACACTTAGAGAATATTTATCTTATTAGGAAAAACTAAAGTTCTTAATAATTAATTGAACAATAAAAATATCTATTTTTTCCGAGTCCTACATATTACTGTCCCACTTTCAAAAATATGGTGGTGGCATGTTATGATTGTACACAGCCCAAAGTAGAAATCTTAACCTTGGTTGCCAGATTGTTATGTAAAAACACTGCTATTCCTCTCTCCTATATCTTTGCCAATATATATCTGGTAATGTTATCACCAGCCCAAACATATCCTGCTTTCAAAAATTTATCAATTTCATCTAAATCCTCACAAAAAGCTGTGCAGAAATCTTCCACACTGAATTTGTTGGAGTCACAGAATTATGTGCACAGACAAAGTATATGGAGATCACAGGATAGGAATCTCAAAAGTAGCACAGCAATCAAAGTAAAAGATCAAGACTGGGAAAATTACAAAACAAGTACATGTAAGAGAGAAAGACTGTGAGAGAATGGAATTTTCCTTAAAATACACATCAGTTACTGTAGTGATTTCCAGTTTATCAGAAACAAAGATATCTCATTATATACATGGACTGTGAAAGAAGAGAGAAAATAAATAGTGGAGACTACTTTTCCATATGAGAATTGTAAGGAGAAAATCTATTGAATTTGATAATTGGAGCATACTAGTAAATATAGTAATAATATTAGATATCTTTCAAGCTGGCATGTTATAATTTCTGCCTCTCTTTATTGATATTGCTTGTTATATTGTCTACTGATATATTGCCTGTTAAGAAAAGACTAAGAATTAGCCATTTTATGTAACAATTCAAAATCTTTGAGATCAACCTTTTTTGTGCAATCTTTCCAAAGTAATACTTTCCTAAAAGTTATTTCTTGTAAGATTTCTGGAATTGAGTATAAATAAATTTGAAATATCCAAACCTCTCAATAGTTCTGGCATTAATCATCAAGAAAGTGGTAAAAAAATGAGGTTGAAACTTCTGAAAGGACATTAGCCCCTTAGCTAATATTTCCCTGTAACAGTAATTAAATATTTACATATTTTCAGATACTTTGTATATAATAATAAGACTCCACAGTTCACTGCTGTAAGACTGTTTATTTAATCTGAAGTTATTTCCCATCATAACAGTCAAATTTTACCTGGGGAATCAGACCCTTTATTTTAAAAAGTTTGGATTCTATTAACTGAGATGACAATACCGTCATAAGTTATTTTATGTAAAAAATCTTAGGTGGATCTATAGCAGTTCATATATAAAACCCCTAACAATGTATAAAGGAGTTCAAAAGGTAGTCTCTGTTATTATTACTGGTTTTTTATATAGTTTTGAAGGTATCTTTATTCCTTCCCTGTAGCTGAGTTATCTTCCCATGATTCCAAGAATAGTTGAGGTTATAAGGGTGTGTTAGTTTAATATTAGTTAATATTAAGGAGGAAAGAAAAGAAGTATTTACAGAAATAGTTTTTTGAGAGAAGTTTTTGAGGGCTTTTTTGTTTAGAAAAAGCTAATAGTTAGCTAGTTTTGAGAACGGACAGCTTTGTAAAATATTGAGAAGCTAGATTTACTTTTGTGAATACTTCATACTAAAGCTTGGGAAGCTTTGAACTTCTCGGCTTCCGGTTTCTGAAGGTATCAAAGCTGTGGGGGGAGAGGCCCGGCCTTGCTCCAGTGCGGCCTGGCTGGGCCGGGCCGGGCCGGGGCGGGCCCCANGGGGGAGAGGCCCGGCCTTGCTCCAGTGCGGCCTGGCTGGGCCGGGCCGGGCCGGGCCGGGCCCCGGCGGCGCCCGGGTGGGATGGGAGGCCAGGGGGGCCCCTCCAGCCAGAGCGGCGTCCAGGCCCTGCCTCAGGTCATCCCCGCACCTGGCCCTGCTCAGCCAGGATTTCCCCAGGCTCTGGGCCGGGCCCTCTCTTCCTCTCTTTCCCCTTTCCACCACGGGCCCCCCTAGCAGGTGCTGAGCAGGGGGAGAGAGAGAGAGAGAAAGAGAGAGCCTGGCTTGGCTGCAATCCAATCCATCAACCTGACTGCTCCAACCACTGCCCGGCCTGGGTGAAATGTTAACCCTGCACAAATAAAACCTGCAAAATACAATTCTTCCCTTGAGTGAGAGAAAACCAAAAAGAGTAACAACATAAAAACAACAAAGTCAGTTAAAGATAAGTTTAAATATCAAAATGAAGAGAAAGAAAATTTAAAAATGCCCTAGTATTAAAAGTTCTTTTAGTAATACCAAAAAATAAACTATAACCACAACATTTCCTTTAATTCATAAAAAAAAACCAAATTTAAAAAAAATGATAAAGTGTTCAGTGTAAACCTGACCAAAAGCAGCAAATCTTTAAAAAAGCAGTAATGCTCTGAAAAAAGTAAAAAAACCTCTGCGCCTCTGGGAGCAAAAAAAACCCCTTGTGTTTCTTAAAAATGAAAATAATTGTAAAAATTAATAAAAAACTCTTTTCCTTTAAAAAGCTCATCCTTAAAAATAACACCCCACAAATTAACAATAACCCATTAACTCAATTATAAAAATAAAAGAAATTTCAAAATAACAGTTTTTCTAAACCAAGCAACTGCTGTTTTGTAAAAATACAAAGCCACAAAAAAACTGCATTGTAAACATATCTCCAAAGTGTTAAAAAAAACCCCTCCTCACCCTATGAACATTTAAAAAAATCATTATAAAAATAATAACTAATTTAAAATCCCAAGTTTTGTTTTATGTTGCCAAGAAAAAAAAAAAAAAAGCAGGGAAGTGTGCTAAAAGTTTCATGCTAATTTTCCCTTTCTTTCTATTCTTTTAGTTCTGTTAATAAAACTTTCTTTATAGTCTTTAAATTTAAACCTGTTTTCTTTTCTCCTAAAATCATATCTCACAACAAAAAATAAATAATTACATAATTAATTTAGCTAGTTCTAAACTCACAACATTATTTAGTATGTTAACCAAAACAATCAAATTAAGAATTCTAAAACCACTACAAAGGGACCCCTGAAAAATATCTTGTCCAATCCTCTTCATGGCATAGAAAAATTTTATCTGTTGTTGAATGTCATGCTCTTTGGAGACTCCTTGAATCCAAACCAATTGACTGGTTGCTTTGCAAATGGAATATGTATGAATAATGTGGCTAAAATAAAGACAGAAGAATAAAGTCTAAAATGTGGAAATGCAATCTAAATATGAAACTGCATTATATTAGATAAGGACCTCCATAAATACAGAATAATAGAATATCAATGTCGTTAATTAAGCTCTTAAATAATAGTGGTCCTGTTGGGACTCCTGAGAGACAACACTTGTCAATGATGTCCATTGGGACAATGAGTTATTGACCACTATCCTCTGGATATGATTGTCCAACCAATTGCTAACCCACTAGACAATCCACCCATGAAATCCTTTTTTCTCCAATTTTGAGAGAAGTGTGTTGTGGGGAACCATGTCAAAGCCCTTACAGAAGTACAGATAAACGGCATCTGTAGCCCATCACTTGTCCACTTGAAATAGGCACTCCCTTGTAGAAGGGCATTAGGCTGGTGAGACAGACCTTGCCCCTGGTGAAGCCATGCTGGCTGTCTCAAATCACCTCCCTGTTCTCCATGTGTCTTAGCACAGCTTCTAGGAATTTCTGTTCCTTCCCAGTGACAGAGGTGAGTCTGACAGGTCATTAGTTCCTAGGCTTCTCCTTTCTTCCCTTTTACAGACAGTATAATGTTAATCATCTGGTTATTGGGAACTTCACCGGAATGCCTTGACCTTTCAAATAGTATGGAAAATGGCTTGGCAAATATATTAGAGGGGAATGTTTTCTTTGACCTTTCTCTTCTGGCTGACATACCTACAGAAGCCCTTGCTATTCTTTGAATCCCTTGCTAAGTTTAGCTCCAGCTTCTCCTTAGACTTCCTTCTTTCCTTGAGAACACCTTGGGAACTACAGAGAGGTAAGCCTCACCTCTGCCTGGGAAGATCTCGGATCTGATACTCCTAGAAGATATGCTGAGACATAAAAGACCAGGAACTGTTCTGAAGCAGTCAGCACAGCTTTGCTGAGGGCAAGCTGCTTCTGACCGATCTGGTGGCCTTTCATGGTGGAGTGGCTGCAACAGTTGCCAAGGTAAGGCTAACTGTGTCACCTAATTCGATTTCTGTAAGGCCTTCAACAAGGTCCTGCATTGCGTCCTTATATCCAAGTTGGAGGGACATGGATTTGAAGTGTGGGCGAGCTGTTCAAGCAGGAATTGGCTGGCTGGATGCAGCAGCTGCTCAGTGATTCTATGTCCAGGTGGAGACTGGTAAAATGTGGTGTCCCTCAGGGCTTTGCCTTGGGGCTGTGCTTTTGTATACCTTTTTCAATGACATGGAGAGGTCAACTGCCACCTCAGTAAGTTTGCAGATAACATGGAGCTGAGCTCCCACGACAGAAGGAAGGGATGCCTCTGAGAGCTCCAGAGAAATCTGGACAAGCTTGAGATGTGGGCCCACAAGAACCACTGTGTCTTTTGGTTTTTTATTTTTCCCATGTTTAATTGTCTGTTTTTCTTTAAGCTACGTGCTAATTTTAATAAATATACATAATAAAAATGTAAACATACTATAAAAATGATAGTTTGGCTAATCATTGGGTTAATTTTTTTACATCTTTTAATTTTCATTTATTTATATTTCAAGTTTATTTAATTTTTTCTTTACAGTTTTTTACATATTTTAATTTTCATTTATTTAAATTTTTATTCCAGATATAATTGTCATAATTAGACTGAATTTTGACATGCCACTACCTCCACAGTCAGTTTTCAATACCCTTACTCCATAGATCAATCCACAAGAAGCACAGAGGGCAGCAGAAGAAAAACCCTAGTTTGCTTCAAAAGAAGCCAATTAACAAATCTCATTTAGTGTTAATTGCAACAGCAGTTCTCATCATAGTTTAATCAACACCTTGCTATAGCAAGCTGGGA
Organism: Anthoscopus minutus; assembly: GCA_013399455.1. Lineage (NCBI taxonomy): Eukaryota > Metazoa > Chordata > Aves > Passeriformes > Paridae > Anthoscopus > Anthoscopus minutus. The sequence goes on along the minus strand of VWYI01031718.1, from coordinate 9,849 downwards.
GAAAGCAAAAGATGGACATTGATTTCATGCACAGCCAGAACTGTATTGACACATTTCAAACACTGAACATCTCACAGATGGGAAGTCATTCCCAACAGACTGGAGTGGCTGCTGTCCATACAAATTGTTCTACAAAGCTCAGAGGCTTCAGCCTTAAGAAAATAAAGACATATTTGATATATATTCTCTCAAGACGCTAAGGAACAAAGCTGTATCTTGTATTGAATTCCTTCCAGCATCACATTTTTAGAACTTATTCCGCTGTCTTAGCTACAAATCTTGACCTCATGTACAGGTTCATTCAATCAAAGTAAATTCAGGTGATCGCATATTTCTGCATATTAATATTGGCCTCTACAACCTGTAAATATGAAAAAGCTAAGCAAAAAATGAAATATATATGAGTTTAAAAAGTGTTGTTAGTTTGCAACGGTGGCTGTCATTCAGACTAAAATAGCTGCAGTTGACATCAGAGTTGCTCCAAAGCAGAAGTTTTCACATTTTACAAATACATTAGTGATTCTATGAAGCTCTGAATATTGCTTTGTGTCTTGAAAGACTACTTTTTGTGTCCTTAAAGGTTGGAAATAGACATTGACGGTAAAACCCATATGTGACAACGGTGATGTGTACTAACAGTTTATAATGAAAGCTGATACAACTTTCCCACCTCTTAAAATGCCTTCCTTCAGAAGAGAAAGACGATGTTTTTCAAATAGCACCTGCATTAAAATACTACATTTTTAACAGTGTATGTTTAACTGAATTTAATTTCCTGTCCCTCTGAAGTTTGAGAATCTTTGTGACCATTGGAAAAGTCAAGAAAATTGAGAGGGAACTGATGTAATTTAGATCTATAAACATCCATTTAAAAAGTTTTCAAGCAGAACAGCTGCATTCCATCCTATTCTCTATTCAATCCAATCCCATTAAAATTCTGATTGGGCTTTAAACAAGAAAATATAAAATTTGCCATTAAAATTAACTTCAGGATGGAAGAATTCAAGATGTACAGTAATGAAAAGGTTGCTATAACATTTGCAGTTTTAAGACATTTCCATGAGTTAAATCAAGCCACAAAATGCAAGGTAGATCAAACCTAAAATCTAGTTTACCAACACTGCTCATAACCGAGCCAGAACTTATTTATAATCCTTGAGATTGGTAAAATGTTATTTTACCGCTCGGTTTGGAAGAGGTAGAGACACAGCCAGAGACTAGTTTTTAACTTCCCCTCCAATATGCTCTTTCTTAAAATTTTCAAGATTTTTCTAGAACATTAAAAGTAAGTACAAAAATATTTTTCCTACAGTTCAATGGCCATTTTTGAACATTTAAATTTTGTGAATGATCTGCAATTTTGCTGACTTGAATAGTATCTGAGGGTGGGGAGTTGTGGTTATTTTTTTGTTTGTTTGTTGGTTTAGTTTTGTTCCCTTCACATTTTGGATGTTTTCAATGCTTCTTCTTAGAACATTTGTCTCTATTTTAGAACATAGTGAAAACCAAAAGATCAATATAGTTTGTTATATTGATCTTTTGGTTTTCACTAAGTGATCTAAAATAAAGAGACACATGTTCTAAAAAGGAGAAACCAACAACCAAACAACGAATGGATGTTTATATATGGATAGAATGATATGACAGACTAATCAAAAGCTGTGTTTGGTTAAAAGAGCCAGTCTCATGAATGTCTAGTGCATTCAGTTTTAGATTCAACCCCACATGGCCCTGCTTTTCTCTTTCTGAGAAATCCAAAACTACTGCAACATGCCTTTGCCTGCGTAATCTACCCAGTTCAGCAGCCCCTTATCTTTATTATTACAGAGTGTTCCCATCCTTTTATTCTGATACACCAAGAAAAAAGTTTCCATGACTATTGAGGACCCTCAGTTGAGCCTCTCTAGGGAATACCTTTGCCTTTCAGAACCTGAAGCTAACAAAATTTGAGTACCTGAAACACTCTTTAGTGATGGTCTTTTCCTTTATCTGTCTACCATCACTACCTACCAGGTGTTGGGTTAGTTTGGTTTGCTCTTGGGGCTTTTTTCAGCTATGAGCTATACATAAAAACCTTATGTACGACTAAACATACGCTATTTCTTTCTAGATCAAATCAGTGGCTAATTCATTCAAGCTCATTTCACTCTTCATGGCTGTGTATTTCTTTCCCAGTTATTTAATTGCGTATTGAAGCTGGATGCAACACCTTGTAGGATAAAGAGAATTTATCTACCCTTTCTCTTGTGGTAGCCATAGTGGCAGCCCCAAAACCTCAGTACTACAAGCAGCACACAATACCAGGCCAACCTGCCCTTGTGATTATGATATATCCACTTCTAGGTGGAATAGCACCCAGAAAAAAGTGAAAATATAGAGAATAAAAATATGAAATGTTATTTTATTTGTGAATAGCTACTACAGTCTCATATTACCCTTTCCAAAAGAAACAAAAAAAAAAAAAAGGAAAAAAGGCAGCATTTGGCCAGTTTATTGCTTTTCCTTGCCAATATGAAATTTTTGACTGGATCAATGTTTGAACTTACTCTTATTCCTACAATTATCTCTAGAAAGATTATGCAAAACCACAATTCAGAGACTTAGCAATAGTATATGCTGATCAGTAGAATTATTTCCTGACATTGTGGAAAGTAACATGGCATCTCAGCACTTTTAAAGAAATGCTGAAGACCATATTTTGTTTATCAAACTGCATAATTAACAATTTGTGTCTATTGGTGCATTACTGTGAAGGAAATCTCAAATTATACAGACATGCCATTGTGAATTGATATAAAAAGACTGCAATGAAAGTGTTTGTGGATTCTTTTACTAGATGTAGCTTAGAATAATAACACAAGTAATTCAGAAAATATTAGCATAGTATGTTAAAGTATTTTATGGTCATCTGATTTGTACAACTACACTGTTCATAAATTTCATCACAACAAAAACATTACCTTGAAGAAAATTTCCAACAAATCAGTCAACATTTGAAAGATGAAATTATTATTTTAATACACCTCAATCAAGTCATGTTTTATAGTAGGCCATCCAGTAATATGAAAAACTAACAAGGTGCTTATCTTGTAGCACGAAGGGAAAATGATGCAGTGATTCAGAGAAGCCAACAAAGCTTGAGGCTTTTAATAGACATTTGGAAATAACTTGGAACAATTAATATATTTTTTATTAAAATACAACTTTTAGAAGCAGAGATAATTGCATTTATCAAGATCTTGAGCTCTAATGATGCTTATGCCAACATAGTTTTACTCTAAGTCTTTTTCTGCGTTCAAGATGAATGGTTATTGTTTAAATCAGTAAATTTATTCCGGTGAGGGAGATCCTAGCAACTACTACCTTCCTGCTTTGTGTGACACTTACCTTGAAGTGAAGTTTGTAGATCATGGGCCCATTGTCCATTTCTTCTGGTCCCTGTGATATTTTTTGGGATCTCCTTTAGGCCTTTTCCTTGTCCCCATACATATATTCTTCTGAAGCTGGAATTTTGTTCTAATTTTTCATTTTTTCAGACAAGTTTTCCTGCATCTTGAATCCAAAATCTGCTCCAGTAATCCTGTCATTGTTTTGCGATGGCCTTGGGTAAAAAGGGCATCCCAGGTTTGGCTCTGCTGGCTCTGCTTTGTGAATGACAGGATTTATACTGAGGACCCCCTGTTGGGCCTCTCTAGGGAATACCTTTGCCTTTCAGAACTGGAAGCCAACAAGATTTGAATAATTGATGCAGTCTTTAATGGTGGCCTTATCTTTTATCTCTCTAGCATCACTACCTACTGAATGTTGAGTTTGGTTTTCTCTCAGGGCTTTTTTTGGCTAAGAGCTATGCACAAAATCTTATATACAACTAAGAGTGAGTGTATAACTGAACAAAAAACATCAATTTAACAATTTTGTAAAACTACTTCAGTAGAAAATAAATTGATAGGATTTGATGGCAATTTCTAAGGTTGACTAAAAATGTATTACTAAGAAGCCAATGAAGTGGCAAATTATTTGTACACTTGAAAACAGAAAAATAATAGTCCATCTAAATTATCCATATTTTTCAGTTGAAGGTAATGTGATAGCATATGAAAACAGAAGAGTCCTGAAGATCCTTAATCTATGAAAAATAAATACACTTGAGTTCAATGTATCATAGTATATTTTGTCTGTTACAGAACTAAACAAAGGAGCAGCTTCTACTCTCACTGTGCTCTACATGTTGAGTCATCGCTGGAAATTACCATTCTGCTTTCCATAGGAACTGAGATAAACATTCAGATTCAAAGGTATTAAGAAATATTAAAATATTCTTGTGTTTGTCCTAAGTAATCCCATGAAGATGAGGCACACACTTATAGCTCAGTATCTAGACCAAAGCTAACAACTCTTCTGAAGCAAAATGTGTTACTATTTTTCTGTGATGTTCTATGTATTTTATTTTTTTCCTTAAAAATTATTACCACTGAACTGCAGGATATGCTGAAAGACTATATGAGATTATCACCATGGCTAGAATTAAAGTTGTAGAAATTCAGGACTTTTACCCAATAAGGGTCTGTTATACCCTTATTATAAAAGAGAAGATTTCTGAAAATTTGAGGCTTTTGTTTAAAATTCCACTAAAACCCTTAACCTAGTTCTTTAGCTTCTGGATTTAGACCACATTGTTTCACTTCAAAATTCTGATGACTCCTGTAAGCTTCAAGAACTGACCCTCAAGAAACCCAAATGTATTTTTTTTAGTATATTAGAAGTTCTGTTGTTTACTATATGAAGAATGGGGAATCTTTGGCACAATTCCTCCAATAAGAAATTTAGATGCACATCTCAACCTTTTTTTTTAATCAGCTGAAGGAAATAGGTAATTTTAGGGTATGAGTCAACTCATCCTCAGTTAGAAATCAAGTTCATCAAGTGTGACAAGCTACATCACAAAATGTTGGTTTCCTCCATTTACTATAAAGTCATTTATGATGAGATGTTCAACTATAGACAACTAAATCCAAGTCCTATCATTAAGTAAAAAGATCTCCACAAAAGTGTACTTCTGCTTAAGGCACATGTTGATTACACTGACTGAGTTCTAGAGTACAAATATTTGTAAATATTATTTTTTATTAAGACAAAGGCAGAAAAATGTTTTTTCCTGAAAAGTGTTTTATAACTCTTTTTAGCGTTTTAGTTTTTTTTTCTTGAAAAGAAAAAGTGTTCCTCTTGTTTAGCAGTAGGGGAAAGTGATTCAATTCACTTTGCAGCTTATGGTCAATCTCATTTTGTCCTACTCACTGGGTCATAGGACAGTCAATTTATTCAGGACATAAGCATACTTTAGACCAAAAAGAAAAGCAGTTATAAGAAATATCATGCTGTAATTTAAGTGAACTTTCTTTTAGCAGGCAGATGCTTAGTCAAATGTTCTAATAAATTTTTAGCATGAAAGAGTCAGTTCTGTTGTGCTTTGTTTGGCTGCTCCTTAAAAGTAGAACTAGACAATGTCAAAATCCAGGTGTGAAAAGTAGGCATTTTAAAAAAATATATTTATCTTTTTAAGAAGACACATACATGTATGAAAAAAGGAATTATTCAACTCTGTTGAACTTAGGCTATTCTAAACCTATCATAAACGGGTATTTAGAAAGACTCAAAAATATACATACTAACAAATATTCCTAGGGACTACAGAAATAATCAAGTAATACATAAGCTAAACAAATTTTAGAATTGGCACCAAAATTTGCTCCCATGTCTGATTGTTGGCACTAGTCAGATGAACATAGTAGAAGTACATTGTTGACACTACCTGTTATGTAGCTCAAAAAGATAATTAAGGAAGTGAAGAATTAAGCTAGAGGACTGCAGTAGAAAGTGATGGTGACTTTCTCAGGTTTTTGGACTGACTGGTCAGATATCCAGGTAGATACTCTTTCAATTTTTATGAATTGAAACTCAAGCAGATTTTTCCAAGGTAGACAGTTTTATATGGACTGGAGGAAAAATGAAGGAATCTAAGAAATGTTGATCTTCAAACACAAAGAAAATAATTCTCTGTTATTTATATCATTTCTTAAAACAGGCAATTGCAAGAATATTGGAATACTGATAAAATATTATGCAGTATATGTGAAAGAAATTACAACATTTGAAATAAAATTGTGCTTATGAGAAGCAAACCGTTCTGACTTACTAGGAAGTTTCTTTAAGTGAATATGTGCACTGCACACCTCAAAGATCTAGTTTCTTTTTTAATAGATTTTTAAAAATGCTAAAGGATTGCTAAAATAGATTTTCCATACATCTTTATGATGATATGGAACAGAATTCACAAACAGTAGAGCTCTTAGAAATCAGAACCAGACAATTTCTGAGGTGTGGTACATATTGTATATGGATTAATGAAGTATGCCTGCAAAGCTCTAGTTCATCTAAACATCATTTGGGTTTGTACAGTCAATGGGGTTCACTTTTTTCTAGAAATAGTGGTCATGAATGTGGATCATGGTTAGTTGCTCTACATTTTCAAACTGAGCATATCAAAGCTCAGACAGGGAGACAGATAACCCATAATCCTTCCTTTTATGACTCCATCACAGAAAGATATGAGTATGATATTGCCTGAAATGAATACCTTAGCTACAGAGGCACTCTGCAAGTTAGAGTTCTGTGACCATTCACTCTCAAAATGAGAACATAAAACTCAAGCTTTCAAAACCCAGAGCAAGACTTATAAGACTACTGCATAAAGATTTTCTATAGGGCCATAACAGCAAGCAGGTGACATTATTTATGATCAAAGTTACTAAGTCTTGAAATAGTTTAAGCAGTGCTGTCAGCTGTTGAGATACAATGTGAGAAGCAAGCCTATTTATCCAGGACATCTTATTACATCTATGTTTGATGGAAAATTTGGCAGTTGGCACAAATACAGATCAGTAAGTGAAGGAAAGTGAGTGGTCTGGATTTTTGTCAGAAAAAAAAGGTTTTTTTTTAAAGAGGGATATAAAATAATCTAATCTTTTTTAAAGAAACTTTTAGTCAACAAAAAAAAAAAAGAATTGCAGAGAGTTACAAGTTACCAATGCTGTATCTCTGGTTTAGGTTCCCAGTAAAGCAAGTAGAAAACTATTGACTGAAAATACATCCTGCATTGTAACCAGGGAGTTTAACACTTTCCAGTAGTATTGACTCTGTCATATAATTAAAACTTCAAAGGTCTGTATGATTGCAGCTACATATCTGATCATATTCACCAAAGTTTCAGACTTCAGGCTTATTAGATACTTTAACTAATAGTGGACATGGAAAGTCACACACATACAAAAGGTACTTAAAGAAAAGAAATGGTTTTAAAAACCTTATTTATATGAAAAAAAAGTTTCATCAATATATTATCCAGAATAAAAGTCAAAACTTCCAGAGAGCTGTGAAAGACAGAAAACTATGTATGCTAATTTTTACATTTATTGGTCCCTGTCCAGTGTGGCAGGATTAGGAGTGGGGTCAGGGAAGAGCAGAGCTTTGAAACACATATGCTATCTTAGTCCAATTGCTGGCATGATGATAATTTCCCTCCTGCAAAAGTGGCATCTGTCTGTCCCTTATGGTTATGTGCCATACATCCCTCCTACTCGAGTTCTTAAATTTTGTCAGATTTTGCTGTGAAATCAAGTTTGGTGTTACACAATCTGCATCAATTTCTGCTTTTCTTAACTCTTCATTTTGTACTTAGACTTGAAAAAACTTTCAATTTAATGAGGCGGAAAAAAAGATCCTTGAAGCTGTCAAGATTTTTAAGTTTTTAAGTAAATAGCACAGGTTCAAAGGTAGGCAATGAGCAGTATGGAAAAGTTTCATGAAATTTATTCCAGGAGAATCAAATCCTGGTAGGTACCCTTATGGGTCATCTGCTTGTATTTCACAGAAATAAAGTGAGAAATATACTGTGATACACTTTGAGGAGAGATAGGTCCATTTTATGAAATATTGCTGTAAACTCAGATTAAACTTTAACCTACTGCTGCTTTCTTCTATAAAGAAATGACAGCTAAAAGTAAGTAGCTGTTGAAATATGTTTTTCCCATTTCTCTTTTCTATTTCCCATCGAAATTCCCATTTTTACAGTTCTTCAAAATAAGCACAGCATGGCTTCCCTTCATAGATTAGAAGGGACATGCTGCATGTTTACTGCTGTTACACTTTACAAGTTCTAACTCTTATGCTCTTCACTATTCTTTCCCTAAAACAGCAAATAAGAGCCCCAAAAAATGTTATCAGTGAAGAAGGTTACCAATACTATCAGTGAGATTTCATTGCACTGGTGATTCTGATGACCTGACAGCTAATCTCTAATTGGAAACTGCCATAGGACATTCTGAATGTATTCAAGTACCAGGAAATATTTCACTGATTTCAGAAATGTATT
>VWYI01031714.1:0-34684 GCA_013399455.1 Anthoscopus minutus | reverse complement strand
GCATCATAAAGTCACCCCAGGACAGAAGTTTAACTACTATTTCCACTCAGAGTGGCATACATTAGGGGAGAAAATAGTGAAGTGCAATGTGCTGCATATCATCTTCTGGAAAGGCTGTTCATTGTACTGTTGAAAAGATTTTTAAACAACATTTATGCCACTGTTTTGGAAAGGCAACAGCTTTTTCAGTGCTCTTTGCTTAGATGTCTAGACGAGTTTCATTCTATCCACCAGTAACAAAACAGGTCATAGTGTGGATCTCAGATATTCATGTTTCACACAACAGAGGTGGTTTTTGGAGATTTCTATTAGGAGAACACAACCAAATATGGATCCACACAGGCTGCAGAAGCTAGCACTGTGTTAGTGTAATCAGCAATGAAAATGGTAGAAATTTAATGTGTATATGCATTGAGGAATGGCTTGTGTCCTCCCATTAGGATCTTGCTGTCTAAACATGGAAATAGCTGATCTAAAAATGCAGTGATATTACACTGATCAATTTTGCAAAACTTATCCATGAGGGGTGAGATGGTGCAAGCTTTAAAAAAAGGAGAAGAAAAAAAATTAATAGCATTTTACAAGATGATGTAATTTAAATAAATGCAGTGTGCTAGGGAGAGAAGACCATTCTGCAACACAAATGGCCAATAACCATTTAGATGGGAATTTGGGACAGAAAGTTGAAATAAGTTCATGATGCTCTTAAGGGAGCCCTCAAGTTTGTATCGTGCTATGTTACTTATAGTCAATTCAGTTCAGGGCTAAGGAAGTATTACATACTGGTGTAAGACAGAGTAATGGAAGAGTGTTACCACTCGAATAACTTTTATCTTTTAAATCTGCATCTCTTTCATTAACTAGAAGTGCTCCATTTATGCCACAGCTTAGAGGCAAAATTGTAAAGACAGGAACCACTGTCATTCTCATTTCTTGCATTGTTACCCAGATGAACTTTTTTATCAGTTTGTTGTAGTAGCCTCAGTGACAAAAGGTATTTAAACTCTGAATTCAGGAATCTAGTAAAAAAAATCACCTTTTTGGGTCATACAATGCAGGCATAAAAATGTATATGTACATCTAAAGAATTTAGGAGATGAGGTGCATTGACTGTTCTTGGAAAAGACTATTGATATGTGTACATACATATATGCTTGTTACCCATTTTAATTTATGTATTTCCGTGTATTCCATGCCTCCAAATGTGTTAATAACTATTTGCAAAATTCTTAATAAAGCACTTGAGTCCTGTTAGGTAATAATTGATTTGAGGATTGGCTGGAAACTTCTGTTCCAGTGCAGCAAGGGGTGTAATGCACCCAAAACTTTGTGCTTGGTACATGTTTCTGGTTAATCTAGCATGAAGTGCTACTTTAAATTAGCATCTTACACACTTTGAAAATCTTTAATTGAGATTTAAACCTCTGAATGAAAATCCCTATTTTCAAGTCAGAATAATTTATTTTGTTTATGTTGTTCAACTGTTTTTATCTCAGCTGCAAGTTTTACTTCTGCTTCTGGCTATTCCAAGGGAGGTGGGGAGATGAGTGAGAGACTGGATGGTGCATAGGTACCATCTGTACTTAAACATGATAGGCCTTTTCTAAAAAGAATAATTGGGGTGTTTGCGGGCAGTATTGCTTTACAACAAATAATTTTTCTATTACAAAATTACAGTCATAATGTATTTTTCTTGATGATTTTGTGGAGAGGTTTTCATCTGGGATAAAATCACTATTGCTCCAATTAGATCAGTATAGATCAAGCAGACACTTCTAGTTGTGAATAATGTAGATGCTCTCAGAAATTATATACAACTCAAGTAATACTGAATCATCATGTATAGGTAAACATTTTTTTTATTATTTTTTAACTGAAATGATTGTATCATTAACTGCAGCAAAAACTGGAGATGAACAAAAGACCTCCATCTGGGACTTCATCTACATCTAAAAGCACATCACCAACTCTCACACCTTCTCCATCACCTTCTCCATCTCCTAAGGTTCAAAATGCAGAATCTTCTATCTCTTCTTCTCACAGACATGCCAAGAGCAACGGCTCCAGCAGTGGTACTATTACAGAGGATGGTGAGTAGCTCACTGTAATTACTGGAGATTCATTCATCAAGAATACTACATATTTAATGCTATAACTGTACTGGACTGCTGTGTATCTACATGAGAGTGAGGTCTCTCTTCTTTCTAGAAGATACATTATGTTGTTTCTAACAGTTGAGATTGGTGTTCCTGCACTGCTTTTTTCTCTTCTAGAACCTGTGATTCTTTCCATTTACAGAGAGATTGGTGTCACCTCAAAACCAGCATAGAATATGTAGGTAGGCCACTCTTACATGGCCACATTTTCCCCCTTCATGGCTTGGGTCCTGTTTTTTACCCTTTGCTGAGAGTACAAAATGCATTTTCTCCATACTGGATTTTTTTTTCCTTAGTAAATGCAGGGAAGCACATCACTACAGAGATATATTTTTTATCCATAGTAAGTCATAGCTACATAAAATTGATTAAGAGCTGTAGTGCATTTATTATTCTAAATCAGGAAAATAACCTTATTACAACTTCTTTATAACTTAAAGTCATGAGAATAATAATGTTATTACTTTTCCAGTAAGATTAATACCTTTTAAATTAGACTTTTAGGTCTAAATTACAACTTTTAAAGTGACTTTACTGCACAGAAACAAGGTGTCAATAACTTTGTTTTCTCTTGTAAATATCTCAAAAAAAGTGAAGAAAATAACCTGACTCAGAACGTTTTAAATAAGAAATGGAGGGACTTTGTGCTATTTTTGTTTTTCTGCAATTGTCTGTATTGGTTTTGGTTTATCTTCACTTATGCCATCTTTGTCCATTGACACTGTAATTTCATTTGACACTGAAGGCAGGTGATAACTTGACCCTCTTTCCATCCTCTTCTTATGGCTTAGCTGTAACATATCCTAGTGACTGCTGGAGCAAATCCTTTCACATTTAGTGCCATTTTATAATGCTGTCTTGATAACAAGAATTACCAATGTAGAAATGCATAAAAGGAAGTGAACTCACTGATGGATGACGAGGTGAGTTCCAAGCCATGAGCTGCACTCATCTCACCCAATGAAGCTCGGTTTTGAGACAGTGCACTAATACCAGGATACTGAGTATTGCCTTGTAGCAACATGTGAGCAAGTGAGTTGCCTTGTGGCAGAGAAAAGGTTGTTTGTCAGAAACCCAAGTAGCTCTGGGTTCATTGTGTTTGTAAACTTTTGTAGTTAAGTGCTCCTTTAATTCGAAGGCTTCTCTTACTGGGGTTTGATTCAGCAGCAGCAGTACAAATGCTGATATGCCGAGCAGTAATCAGAAGAATAGGCAGAAGATCTGCATTGTTAGTTTTTCTTTCAACTGAACTTAAATCAGTAAGAAAATTGATTTGCATTGACTGTTTCTGTCAAGGAGCTGTAGGCAGCAGCATTCAGAGGTGTTCTTTGTTTCTTTTTAGGCAACCACTTGGTGGACCATCAACAGCTTGGCCCTGTTCTGAGAGCCAGTGATGTAGAGAATCATGAAAGACGAAACCATTTGAGAGTGAAATAAGGCTCTGAAAACTTGGAGAAAGGTAATCTTACCTTACTACTATAGAACAGTATAAAAGGAAGTGCTAAATAGGAGTAACTTGGCAAAAGCAGTAAGAGCTCCAAGAACCTTAGCTTGCTCCAAGGGCGAAGGTAAGGAGACAAGGTAAGTGTAGAGCAAATGAGAGTGGTAAAGCAAAGGACAAATGTGTTAAGCCGTAGTTGCAAAACTGAGAGGTTTCAGGTTTTGTTCAGCCTTAGTGTAATAATACAGGAACTGGAAGAGGGGTGTTACAGTTGTTTATGACAATAAGACTCAGCTCAGACACCCTGAAAGTTTCTTCCCATATCATGGCCTATAGTTCTAAGCACACCAATATGATGAAAGATGAAAAGGGTAACTAAAAACCTGTAAGAAAAAAACTTTAATAATATATCTAAGGGTCTTCAAATGCAAATTCTGTTTTCTTTCTCCAAGATGACATTTTTCATCAAACAATATGGAGAAGTTTCTATGATACGTTTTTAAAACTGATAACCTTTTCCCATGGATTAATGGTCAAGCTTTTAGTCTGAGACCATGTCAACTTCTGCAAATCATATTAGGCATACTAATTTAGTTGAACTTAAGGCAAAAAAAGAACCCAACAAAACCCTAGCAGAAAATAAGATTCAACTAGAATTTTCACTTCAGTTGTCTTTGGAGTCTCCTATGTAAAAAGTCTTCCAAGATATTGCACAGCAGTGTGTTTATCTCAAGGTACTTGATGTCTTTTGAGAAGCTTAGTGTATGAGATTCTCTTTCTTGTTTTCAGTGATTAAGAAAAGGGAAAGTCAAAAGACAAAGGTGTGAAATAAATGAAAGCAAAGTATATTTGGTAATGGACTAGTTATGTCTTTAAAATGAAAGTGAGTTTATATGCAGAATATTGAACATCATTTTGTTTTGTAATGTTATAATTCATGTTCTGCATTTTGACTCAGACTTCTTAGTTTCACTGACCACTTAGTTTCTTAAGGGGAAAAAACAGTTACTCGTGACAGCAAAGTAATTAAAAAAAAATGTTAGCTGAGAGAGGTAGTGAGTAATTAAGAGAGGTAATGTCAGGTTATTCTGAAAGTGCAGCTATGCTTCTTAGATATTTACATTTTAAATGTGGGAAGAGTCACTGTCAAGTCCTGCAACATTTAATTTCCTTAGACTTTGAGAAGAAAGACAATAATCAGTGCTCTTAGCCTTGGAAGGTGAGCTTGTAAAACTTAAATTCTGTCCAGTTTTCATCTTAGCTGAGTTTCAGCTCTCTGTTTAAGATTCCTGGATGTTGGGCATGTAAGGAGAAGAGGGTTCAGAAAGACTTGTGTTGTGTCAATGTTTTGAATGAGCAGGTGTGTGGTTGCTTTCTCTGCACTTTGCCTTCTGGATAATCACATAGAAATATGCCTTTCAGTTCCTTGCCTGCCTGAGGAGTTTTGCTGGCTAACCTGCACAATCTGGATCAGCCATCTGGGGCCAAGCACCTGCATTTAAGGCATTGAAGTGCCTTAATTGTCCTTACTGATTTGGTTTTGTAAGATCCTTTTAATGAGTTAGAGAGGGCAATACAATGGCATTTATCCTATCAAGGTAAGACTAGATAGAATTACAGTATATGTAAGTAGGTGAGAACAGAGTAAGCCAAAATTACAATTTCTGATGGAGAATAAAAGGGGTTGTTTCTTCTTACTTAAATGACTATGGGAAATATAGGCTTTAATATATATTTTCAGTTTATAATGCTGAGATCATTAAAATATTTTCTAATCTATGGGGTTGATTTATTTATTTTTTTCTGTTATTGCAGATGAGCTGACTGGCATTCTTAAAAAATTGTCACTGGAGAAATATCAGCCTATATTTGAGGAACAGGAGGTATGTCTTTTCTAAAAGACCTTGTATTTTTTACTCTTTTAATGAAAGTAGTACATTCCTGGTTGCAGAGAGAACCTTGAAATATTGACCAAGTGATATTTGTGGCATTCTCCAAAATACAGCAAATAGCAGAGCTTTTTACATTTAACCTACAGCTTTTGTATACATAGGTTGGTTTTTTTTTTCTCTCTGATGTTACACTCTGATTTTTTTATATATGTGTGGATTTAATGTGGCTAAACAGTTCGTAGGGCATACTGTATCATCCCTGGAATCACAGCTAGAACCTCATTTTCAGGAGAACAGCAGAGTGTGAGTCACCAAGATGGCTGCTTTATCTTCTTTATCTGCTCTGCATAAGCAATAGGGGAGAATTAAATTGGGGAGCATAGGCATTGTGGTAGATGAGAGCTGTGACATTGACTTGCTGAAGGATGCAATGAAAGGAAATGTTGCTGAAAATAAGTAAAATTAATTCATTACAATGTTTAAGGCAGGATCAGATGTGAGCAAATATTGTGTGCTTATTTGGTCAAAGAAAAGGGTAATGAACAGACGTGCACTAAGTTTACATTGCCACAGAGTTCAAAATTCAGCACAAGCACAGATAATTTAGCTACATAACAATATATTGGGTTATTATTGTTCCCCTTCATGGTAGGCAAGGGAGCATTGTGTAAAAATTAATATGCTTAGTGTGTGAAAGTTATATCAATATGAAAAGTTTCAGATATTTGTTCTTATCACAACCTTGTGGATATGTTGTTATAATAAAAACTGGTATATGAGCAAAACCTAGGTTTTTCTCAGGAGACACTGAAAAAGTAGACAGAATATTCTGAAATTCCAAAAATACTTAGGGGGAAAGGGTGAAGAAAAAAGAGAAACCTGAGGTTTATTCAGGTAGGTGCTATTGTAGGCAGAGGAATTTCTGTGGAAACTATATATTCTCTATTTATAGAACTTGATGGGAAAAAACCTAAAAATCCATTAATATTTTAGATGTACTGTCATGATTAGTTGAATGATTAATAGCAGGTTAGAAGCCTTACAACAGAGTGATAGAATGTGTACCATTTGGTGCTGGTAATTCATTAAAAATTATTTTTGCAAAATATTTGCATTAAGTCTATACAAATAAAGAAACCCAACAGACCACTTTTAACCTGTAATTATGAATCTTTGCATAGGTAAATTTGTCTTACCTTTCTTTCTTTTATTTTTTCTTTTTTTTTTTAATATGCAGGTGGATATGGAAGCTTTCCTCACACTTACTGATGGTGATTTGAAAGAGCTGGGTATTAAAACGGATGGATCAAGGCAGCAGATTTTGGCAGCTATTTCTGAACTGAATGCAGGAAAGGTACATTTTTAATTACGGTACTTAGTAAATTATTTCAAGGTTTCTTTATATAATTAATTCAACATACATTTTAAAATATAGCTGTGGATGTTAGAAAAGCTAAATTAATTTTTTCCAAAGTGCTTCGTGTATTTGATTAGTGGAAGGTCTTCCTTTGTGGTATTTCCTATTCTCTTTCAGTAACTTTTTCCTAGTCCAGTGAACAAGCTACTTGTAAACATGAGCAGTATTGTACTTTCTGAATATTGATTTTAGCAGTGCTAAAAAGAATCATCTGGCTGCAATAGTGCAGCTAAAGAATGCAGTATAAGAGGAAAGGTCCTTCTGTTAACATAACATTTTAATTCCTCTGTGATTAGGTGAATAGGGCTTCTCTCATTTCTAACACTTTTATTGCCTTTGAATTTTATGTCAACATAAACAAATTTGCTAAGAATGGTGTACAGTAAACAGTGCTCATCAGAGGGATCTTGTACTGGAACATGTCTTTAATTAGGCTTGCTGATGCTTCTCAGCAGCTTTTTTAGATTTGAGGTCCATTCACTCTCTGATAGTGGAAGTTCAGACAAAGACAAAAAACAAAACAAAACAAAAAACAAACAGCCAAAAAACCAGAAAACAATTTTCCTAAGTCAAGGTCAGTAAGTAAGATGAGGTTAAAAATTAGGGGAGGTGGATTATGTTCCATACTAAGATATGCCATAAAGATAGGAAGAAAATAATGAAAATATTTCCATTGTTTGGTAATTTCAAGAAAATATTACTACAAGGTTTTCTATATATGTCTGTAAGGTAAGGATTTGTTATTATTTCTAATAGTAGGGACATAGACACACACATTTACTCATTTGTTGTGTACTCTTGATAAATTCATTTTTAAAATAGAAATTTAAGAATACCTTATTTTATTTTATTGTTCTTTTACAGGGTCGAGAAAGACAGATTTTACAAGAAACTATTCACAACTTCCACTCTTCCTTTGAGAGTAGTGTTAGTAACACACGACAGCCAGGTCATTCCCAGTGTAAGTAGCACCTGAAATTAATTGAAAAATGAATTACAGTTTGAATCATAGAATCATGAAATCAGGTTGGAAAACAGCTCTGAGATCAGAGTCCAACCAGTGAACAAACACCACCATGCCAACCAGATCATGGTACTGAGTGCCACATCCAGTCTTTTCTTAAACACCACCAGGTATGGTGAGTCCATCATCTCCCTGGGCAACCCCTTCCAGTGTCTAATCACTCTTTCTGTGAAAGAAGTCTTCCTAATGTCCAGATATTTTATTTAATACTGGCTGGAAGACAGAATGTGACAAACAAGCCAGTTAGCTGCTTTCCTGGCTAATGATGTGTGTCTCTTGCTAAGAGAAGATTTCAACATAAAAAGTAGAGGTATCTGTAAGATGTTTATACATCCTTCATTACTATCTGAAATAAGGATTTTTGTTATGCATTACTAAACACAGAAAATGGATGTAAGTGTTGCAAACCAGAGTATACGGTATACTGTCTATAGTGTCTGTATGTATATATGTAGCATCAGTAAGAGGTGTTCCTGAATGCTATAAATATATTCAAGATTTACAATTTGGCATAATGGTTTAGGCTTTTATGTTAATTATGTATTTATGTATTTGTGCATTTAGTTATTTTGCATAGGTGGTATTTTTTTATAATTATCCATATTTGGTTTCTTTTGAATACATGTATTCCAAGCACCAGTGTTACCTGCTAGCCAAGCTGGAGAAACTGCCTTTTTAAATATACTATCTGTAACTAAAACATACAGGAAGATGTTGCCGACCTGTAATAATTGAATACATTTCCTACACTCTCAGGTGTAGAAGCTGCAAATCTGTCCTGCCAGCTACCTGAAACAAAGGCAGATACTCATCTGTTACTCCAGATTAAAGCATAAGGCATAACCTATTCCCACATGTACTTCTGTACATGTTTTAGTAGAAACAAAGAAAGCCATTGAACAGCCTTGAGAAGTGCACCATGTTAAAAGTGCTTCTTCTTCAATTGTTTATTTTACTGCTTTCATCCACTCACAAGACAATTGCATTTGTTTAGGGGCTATGTTAAATAATTCAGGTATTGTATGCTTTAGGAAACCTTAATAATGAGCTAGTCCCAATTGTTCCAAACTCAGTCAGCTGCATTTCACTAGATATGTGAAAGCAGGTGCTAACATTGACTTGCTTATGTCTTGGGGAAAACTGGGAATTGCTGGGGTAGTTTGTGAGAATGGGCTACAGTATTCTGTGTAGTCTGCTTGGCTGAAAGCTGCTGTCAGGTGTCCCTGTATGTATTGTGCAACTTCCCATTCTCAGTATAGTCAGCATGTGTGGGAACTTCTGGATGTCTCTTGGTAACATCCCAGAGCTGAAGAGCCTCTTCTGTAGGTATTACTAGGTGAGCAGAAGCTGTTTGGGATTTGATTACATGGTGCAAAGAACTGCAATTAGTCAAGAACCAAAGAAGCATAGAGGTGTAATGTATCTCCAAGCAACTTGCTGACCTTGAATGTTTTGAAGACATCAAAGGACAAGAATGGTGGCTCAAAGTTGGGGAGAACATCCTTTTGTAAGAATGAAGGCAACAGTTGTTCCTGTTGAGCTTTGAACAAGACACTGCAAGAAGGCTACTATAAGAGATTTGGCTTTTGGGTTTTTGTGTGTAAGAGCTCCATGATACAGATTTGGCTGTGAAACAGAAGCACTAACAGAGAAGAGGAAGAGAACATGTAGCTAAAAGAAGTTTCTGCACCAGGTAAGCTGCTTTTTATTGTAAAAAGTAGCAGTGGAATCCTTATGCAGTATCTGGAACTTGAAGTAATTTCCAGGAATATATAATATTTTAGATCACAAGAGCAGCTGTACCAAGGTCCAAGGTCCATTCAATTGTGTTCAACTTTTTCATCCAGTCTCATCTGACAATGATGTGAAGAGCTGCTTGATTTCATTCGCTGTGAACTTGCCATGTTGTGACTTCTTTTACTTCATCGTACTGGATCAGAAGATACAGTCGGCAGTTGTTTCCTCTTCACTGCCTCCATGCCTCTGATGATTTTACAGATCACTGTGATATTCTTCTTCATTCATGCTTTTTTCCAAAGGGAAGGCTTATAGGTTGCTTTGTCATTCCCTATACTATAGTTTTTCTAACCTCTTTTCCTTTTCTGCTATTATCTTTTTAGATGTGGGAGGTACCAGCCTAACATACAGTATTCCATATGTAGGCATATTATATATTTACATGACAGAGTGATTGTTTTCCAGTTGTGTTCTCTGCTTTCCCTTCTCCTGCTCTTTCCTAGTTATTTCTGTTACTTTGCTGTGTTGGCTATAATTAAAGACTGAATTGATATTAATTCAAATTACCTCTTACAACCCAGCTGAGCTACTGAGTTTGAGCTCACAGCCTATAATTTTATATAAACATGCATATATCTTCTTTTCCATTTGCCTTACTTCATATTACTTCATATTTATCTTCACCAAATTTTTTCGTTATCTTATTGTTTAGGCACGGATGTCACGTGAAGTCTCTTTGCCAGTCTTCTCTTTACCTTGCTTTTTATTTACATGGATAACTTAGGAAGGTTTGTCCCTTCACTTACTGTTCCCTTTCAAAATCATATATTGAATATACTGTTCATATCCTGAATATCCTCAGGCAGATCCCTATGAAACACTAGTGATGAATCCCTCTGCTATGGAAAAAATCACTATTTACTGCAAACTTCTGTCCTCTACTTCCCTAACAGATTATTTATCGACACAAGAAATTTTATTTTTACCCTGTGGGTTCTTTATTATCTTAATGGCTAGCCTTGGACCTTGTGAAATGCCTCATCAAAATCTAAGCATCAAATGGACCTCTTTTATCTCCAAGACTATTGGCACCTTCAAGGAACTCGAGTAGGTTGGTGAGGCAAGACTTCTAAAATCCCTTCTTGATTGTTTTCCACAAAATTTCAGATTGTTACAGTTTTTACTAATCTGGTTGGTATTACTGTCCATCTCACTGGTCTCTGTTTCTCTGCATTTCCTGTTGAATCATTAAAAAGAATTGCATCACTGTTACCACATCTCAGTTATGTGACAATTTAAACAACAACCTGTGCTCTGTACACAGCAGTCCAGCTGCTTAATCTGTCTGCTTCTCTAGGATGTCTGCCTTAGAAATTTGCTATTACTTGCTTTGTGTATTTACTTCATATTCTTTTTTGCTAGTACTTCAGTTTAAGATATCTTGAGTTCCCACATAAAGAAGGTTTCTGAAGTGGAATCCTTCCTCCTCACCCCATGCCAGGAATGCTAGGTTAGGCTGTGTGAATTCCATGCTCCAGTCCTTGCTGACCTGCATAAGGCAGAGCAGTGAAAATGATTCCGAGTTTACTGGACGTGTAAGCCATTAGGTTTGGAAGCACCATGAATTCTGAATAAGCAAACAGTACTTGCATGGGGAATGTTGCCTGCATCTCTTTTTTTAATGGAAATTAATTGGTCATTTTTAGAAAATTCTGATAAAGTTATTTATTCCAAGAGTGAACATTTTGGTGGGTTTTGACACTTTGGTAGTTTGGCTACTATTACATCTTGGAAAGTTCACAATGCACCCTATCCTTGATAAGAGAAACTACTAGGAAGATACTGATTTTATAGCCCAGTGATTGTGTCCAGCAAACGCAGAATTACTGTGCTGCTTTGCCATTTAGAGCAGGTGACCAGCCTATGGAGGCATGAAGCAAAATGCTGCTCTGAGGGGCAAAATGTTTCTCCTTTGGATTCCAACTTCAGTGAAATGGCAAGTGGCAGCAAAAAGTCCAGCTTTCTGAGAGAATGGGATTTAACAAATAATATTATCCCAGAAATGCTTCTGTTTGTGGTTTGAGGTGACCTTTTTCTTACATGATTCTGGTAAAAAAGAAAATTGGACTTTCTGAATGCCTAATTGCCAGGACTAATTGTTTAGTTTATTTTGAGGGGCTGTGTCAAGATACATACTCCCATTAACTGAGTGCAGTCAAGAGGTTGAACAGATCTAGCAGTGGTCTGCAGGTTAATTGAAAAAAATGACACCAAAGAAGAGAGAGTTGTATTTCAACACAAACTTGCCAAATTAGAAATGCTGATAAAAGGTCATATGGATTCTTATTAAACAAAAAAAATCTTATATGCAAGGATAGTTATATGTGTCAGGAAATGTTGCATGCTAAATCCTCTAATAAAAAATGGAAACACTTCATGGAAGCTCCATTGCCCATTTATGGCTTGCAACAGAATTTGCCATTTCTGCAAAAGTAATCTGAAAAACGCGAGAGCATCCAAGGTTTATATTCAGAAGGACACAATCTTGTTCTGCTAGGACATTTTGTAAACTCATTATGGGAAAAAAAAGGATTGGTTAGAGGTAAAGATAACTACCAGTTAACTTAGTTTGCCTTCTAATGTGAAGTTTATTGAAATGTTTGAAAGAAAAAGATGAGCCTTGTCACTAAGTACAGGCATCCAGGTGCTCTCCCTCATCTAAAGAGCACTTCTGATAGGTGAGAAGAAAAGAGAAAGTCCAAACATCTGGTAGGGACAATAAACAAAGGCAGGACATAGATATCAAAAGAATAAATGGAATATTCTCCAGACAGAAGTTTAAATGAAGAGTAGCTATGCCTATGATGATAAAAGAATATGATACCATTCAGTCTGTCGGTAGTGGAAATTCTGGTCTTCTGGTTTCTTTTTACGTATTATAGTATGTTATATATATTGATAGATACGTGTCTGCAGACACAGAGTTGTGTACTTTTCATTTTTGGATTCAGACTCAAAAATATCAAGTGGAAGTTACCCAGAGGAGGGAGTTAGAGATTGAAGAGAGAGAAGTAAAAATAGGAGCAAAATTAATATGGACTTGCATATCAAAATAATACGGGATTCAGGTAATCACTTACTAGAAAGGTGCACATTGAGAAGAGAGGGATACTCAAAACTTTGTGGTGGTAGGTGACCTTTTCACACGAGTTTGACTTTTATACTTCTCCTTACAGGAGACTGCTTAAGATGAGTAAAATTAATTACAGGATCAAACTGTTAGAAACTGGTATAACAAGTGCATTGGGAAATGTGCCTGTTTCCAGTAGTTGTGGAATTGCTCTCTTGTTTACATCTGTGAGTTTTGCTGGTTGCACTTTCTCAGACTTCTTGTTTTTCCCTTTTACAGCTCCTGGCTGCTCTTTAAAACCACAAGAAGCCATTTCTTCTAAAAGGTAGCTACTGGAACCAAAGTGGTTTTGTTTTTTTCATAGTGATGTTTGGCATCTGACTATGTAAATCCATACAAATCCATACAAAGGAAAATTTGAAAAGTTAGTCCTGACTACACTGACATAGGATTTTCTGCAGTAACATGCTTAAAATACAAAACCCACAGAAATTCAAAGAAAATAATAGATTGTTCCTGTAGTTCAGCCTAAGTGTTGAAATGTTCAAGGCATCAGTGGTCCAAATGTAAGAAGAGAAAGTGAGAAGAGCAGGAAGAATGGATGAACATACAAGATGGATGTTTCATTCCACTCTTGCCCATAGATGGAGAGCCTATGGGAGACCTACATGGGTGCAGTCAAGAGCAACAAAAGCATGGGAGAAGGCAAGAAGGCCACCACAAATTGTGGCACCTTCTACATGGGGAAATACATAAGCTGAATATGCCTCTATTGATTGCATACAGGTAAAAGAGTCCAAATTGAAAAATGTAATGATTTCATGGGAAGAAATATAAAGGAGAAGTAATGCTGCATTCTTCAGTAACCAAAAATATACTTTATCTATTCAATATTATGAGGTTAGAACAGCAGTAAAACAAAAATACCTATTTGTAAAAACAGCACTTTATTTGAGAAAATGCATAATCTGTCATGAATATTTGAACAGAAAGAATGTTAAAATATTTTATATTGCTGATTTTTTTTGAGAATAAAACTATTTACATGATATTGGCTGGTTTTTTTTTGAATAGTAACACTAGCATATCCTTAAAAATATATTTTTATAACTTGATTTTGTAGCAATTTTGAAATGAAAGTTACAGTAATTACAAGTAGAAATAATTTTCTGCTTAGTAAATACCCTTCTTGTTAAGCAGTTAAAGTGCAAATCACCAGGAATTAAAATACAAGTAATCAGAAGCCTCTGCCACTATATTTATCTTTCGGAAGACTCAAGTGCTGCAGGTAAAGGCAAGAAAACCTTGGAGCTCCAATTCCCTGAGTGCATTCAGCACAAAACTAATGATTTTACATTTCTCCATGCTTCTCACTGTACTAACAGCTCATGGCTGCTTTTTTTCTTGCCTTTGAGAAGAGGTGAGTTTGAGACAGAGTCCTGTATTGCGTGTCTGTGTGTCAGGGCTGCCACGGGCAGCTCATTAAACTCTGCTGTAGACAGCAGATGTCTGGGTGGTACCATCACTGGAGCCTCAAAACCCAGTATGTCCATGGGCTAGACCAGAAGTTTGATTCAGTTGTCCAGACCTCCACTGGCATTTGCCAGGCCCTAAGGCATCTAAAGCACCCAGAAGGGATGCCAGACGTGACACTACATGAGGGTTATGATCAGGTTGTTTGTTGCAGCCACTTGGACAAAGAGACCATTCAGAGACTGTAATTTTATTGAGTTGTCCTGATTTGTCATAGACTTTTAAAGGTAAAAGCTTTTTTTTTTTTACTGTTTGCTATTCATTTTCTGTGTCCTCCTTTTCAGTTTAAATGAAAACCTTTGTTGGCAAACTTTACTTACCTTATAATGAAATTCTGGGTTTAACCAAAGAGGGAAGTCCTGCAAAACCCAGCTTTTGTTATGATTCAGTCTAGTATTATAGACTTGATTAATCTGTAGTTATTAACCTGTGATTTTGCTGAGGAGTACTGTTAATTTACAGGAAGCTTTTATAAGTTTCTTTGAATTTAATTTTCCTTTTCTGCACTTTGAGCATTAATGAAGATCAGATTTTAAATAAAGATACTTGTTATCTGGAAATTATTCAAGCAGTCATCTATAGTATTTCTCATGCTTCAGCAAATGCCTTAGAAGCTAGGTACCTTCTCAAGGGAGTTTCTTTGGTTTCCAGAGTGAAGTGGAACATAAGAGTTCATTCAAAGAGATTTCTTTAATACCAAGATCAGCTTAATTTACAATTACTTGGCTCGTCTGACTCTGACACTAATAGCCTCAAACTTGCCACTTTATTTTATTTCAAAGTCCTCTTGGCAGTACAAGAGTACATTTATTTGGAACAGGCTTTGTCCATTAAAACCGAAACTTCTTGTGCTATATTTAAAGCTCATTTGGAACACTTAATTTCCAGTCTCTCAGAAGTTTGTATTATTGAAATAAACTGTTAATGCAATGCATTCGTAAGGAATTGTTTCAAAGCAATTTTTGCCACTTGCCATTCACAGTGTGCACTAAAACTTCTTAATGGAGTTAACATGCAGTCATGAAAACAACAGCAAACTGATATTTTGAAGTATGATTGCCATATTCCCAGCATAGCATTTTAATTGGCCTCTTACTTCTCTGAGTTTTTATTTTTAAGTATGTACAACACTCTCAAAAAAGGTCTGTCTGGTCTTAAGAGGAATGGGATATTAGGACTGTTAGCAGAGGGGTAATGCTGTGCTGGAGTAGGGTTCTTGAAGGTGATAAACAGGTTAATGTGAGTGTTGGAAAGCAGGCCCGTTCAAGACAGTTCCTTATAAATAACCTAAAAATATCCTGATAACCTAAAAATATTCTGTGTTCATGTATACGCTTGATACATGGCTGTGAGTTCTTGTTTTTAATAAACCTATGTGATTTGTTACTCCACAGAATTGGTAGCCTCCAGTTACTGGTGCAGAGATTTCCTGTTTTTCTGAGTTGTGGAACAAAACCATTGCACAGACAGCAGCCAACAAAGTACAATAGGTTTGGTCACAAAGGGCCTGATTTCAACTGTTCTTCACAGATTTCTCCATATATGTTTTTTCCAAGTCACTCATGGCTGCCATTATTTTCTGACAACGGGAAGAATGAATAAAAGGAAAACAAATAAAACCTAGAGAGAGAAGCACAGCTACTAGATTGGGATTTCAGGTTTTCTTTCCAAGATCTGCCTTTCTTCTAGGTTGTTTTTTGAACAGTCAGCATTAATATTGAATGCCCTGGGATTCACTTACTTCAGCAGCTCAGTTCTCCAAAGCACTTACTGTTTATCACAGACTTAGCTGAAAATCTGTTGCCCATATACCTTTACTTAGAGCAACAGAAAGTGTCATTCTCTGTGCTAGTAATTAAATGGTGTATGCAGAGATCCACTTTTCCAGCTGCTTGGGCTACAGAATACAAACAGTTGATAGGTGCTCCCAAAACATTGTATTATGTCCTATTACGCATTTTAATTGCTTATTTGGTGTATGTGTCAAGCACACACAGAAACTATAGTCCTTAGCAATGCCACAGATACATTTTACACAATCACAGAATGGCTGAGACTGGAACAAGCCTTTAGAGTGCATCTTGTCCAATGCCCCCCTGCTGAAGCAGACCACCTAGATCTGGGTGTCTGGGACCCTGTCCATTCACCGATCTCTCCTCATGCAGTGAGATGCTCTTCATAAGAAGCTATCAGATTTGTTAGACATGATTTCCTCTGTTGTCAGTTTGTGCTGACTACTCCTAAACACCGTCTTAAAATAACTGGAAGTTATTTTCAGGGTTATTTTCTCCATCACATTCCTGAAAGTCAAGGTGAGACTGATAAAGTCCAGTTCCCTGAATCCTCTTTCTTGCTATTCAAGAAGATAGGGATGGCATGTTTTCTTACATTGTGCAGAAACCTTGGCCAATCACTACAAGCTTTTAAAGATAATCGAAGCAGGTTTGTGATGACACCAAATAGGTCTCTCAGTACTTGTGGAGTACATCCCATCAGGTCCCATGGACTTTTTGGTATCATACAACATATGTTGGAATGCCATGGAAGGATATTTTGTTACTACATGTGCCCCTCTGACAGTAGTTGTTATACTACACATCTGCTAGTCCTTTGGTAGTTTACAGACATCGTCTTACAGTGAAGTTCATAGCAGTTTGTCAGCTCTATTGCAAGCATCCCATAATTTTCACTGGACAGCAACAGCATTCATGGTTACCATTCTCTGGGCATGTTGTGTTCCTTCTCAGTTTACACAGTGATACATAAACGTTGGGGTTTTCCTTCCAATTCCTTGGGCAGAGAGAGTGAACAGCTAAAATTTGCCAGCACTTTTTTGTGTTACCAGCATTCAAGCAAATCCAGCATTGTGATGAAGTGGGCAATGGTCTTTTAAAATACTGAGACTTTGTTAGGCTCTGAATATTCTAAGGAAAAGGACCTAGTACATGCTGAAGACTGCAGTACACCCTTTATTTCCTAGCCCAACATAGAACTTCACTCTTGCGACTCATCACACTAACAAGTACAATAAAACTAATTAAAATAAGCGCACAGTTAGGAAACAGGCTATTAGATTTAGAATCAGATAGCAAATCCTGCACTAATAGAATGCCTTTCCTTAGTGTAGCCCAGGAGGTCTCCTGTTTTTTCCAGACTACAGACTGTGAAGTCATGCTGACTAGTCCTATGATTCAGCCAGGGAGCCAGCAGGCATAGGTCCAACTCCCAGGGAAGCTAGTCTCTCCAAGGGCCATTTTCTGCACAGCAATAATTACTTGCAGCCAAGCTCCTTATTTCCTCTGTGTGAGGAGAGATGTACCTTCTCAAGTATCCTGAAATGTAAACTTTGATGATCAGACAATGATACTTATTTCTACCATTAATAGCGTCAATTCTTTGTTCAATTTAGAGGAAAGTGGTGATCTCAGATTAGGCAGACGTGCTGGGTTTTTTTATAACACTGCTTAAACATAATAATGGTTTTCTAGTTGTGGCAAGATGCATGTTGCGAAGTTGTAATAAAAGAAGAAATGTCCCTTTTACCTTTCAGTAAATAAGTACTAAACTAAAGAGTCAAATACTGGCCTGATTCGTACCTGTGTAACTCTACCACATCCAAGCCACAGTAGATTGAAGTGCAGGGAACTGCAAAATAATCTGGGCTAAAATAATCTAGAAATTAAGTATCCCACCCACCATGTCTAGTTGCATAATTTCTGTTCAAACACAGTGTGCGCGCAAGGAAACCATAGGTATGTTCTTAGAGAAGGAGCTGCAGAATGTGCTTGTTCTGCTTTAGATGTCTTTTTAATTTTGTTGGTAGCTCACCTCCCTGTTGGCATTCGTTATGCCATTTTTTAACCTTGGAAGGCCTTGCCACTCTCTAATCTGATGAGTAGTTATTTGATAAATATTACAAATGTTATTAATGGACTTGTTTTATAATGCCTTTGTTTTCTGCAGATCAAAGCAACACAAAGAGCAGTTCATTTATAGAGATGAGGGGACAAAGAGGACAAAAGAAAACTACAAAAAAAGCCCCTCTAGAAAACTGATTTGGTTGGATGTATCAGCAAAACTAAGCAAACTGTTTAGCCCTATTACGTGGAAATTAGCAATAGCCTTCTCATATGTTAGCTATTACGTGCACGTGAACATTTTAAATTAATTTGGGAGAAATGTGCATAAGCACAACAGGAGAAACTCCTCATTTCTCTCCTGGAGACAACATGCAACATTAGAAGCATTGCACAGCCATTTCACAAGCTAAACCACTAGCAAATACAGAAGACAGAGCTGATGATAGGATGGAAATCCATACTGTGCTGTTTTCACCTTCTATGTCTGGCTCCCCACATTACACTGGATTCCTTTTAATTTACTCAACACACATACAGAAAATCTAGATTCTTTGTTTCACACCTTTAAGATGTCTGGCAAAGATACACCAGTGATTTCCTAGGTGATACAAGGACTATTCAGGAAGGGAAGAAGTGGAGAAAGACACTGTCCTATGCTTTTTGCATCTTAAAATTAAAAATGCCACAGAAAGCTTTAAAGCATGAATGAGAGCTGTATAGCTATATTTATGTTAAAATGTAGTATTTTTAAAATCAAAACAAAACCACACACATCTAGAAATTTCCCATAAAAACATTCAGTGTTTACTTTGCAACAATATTTTTGCCATCTTTGTTGTCTCTTCATGTACCTGCTTTTCTCAGTCTGTCATCCTAGGTTTTTTAACATTCCCCAGTGAGCTCATGTTCCCTCTAAGTGCTTATTATCAGAGCCAAGTGCATGTTGCAATCCAGATAATTCACCATTGTGTTGCTTTTTTGTTATACATGTTAGACATGTATATCTATAATGCAATGAAACCTCAAGCTGAGGTCACTGGATGGAAGTATTTATTTGTCTCAAAAGTTTGAATGGAAGACTATGTTCTTGGCATTAGTTATCATGTGATGAATTTGGGGATGAGTATGTGACCAGAAGGGAGTACATCCTGAGTTCTGCTTGTAAACAGACGTGTGATGTTGAGTAAATAATTTTTCTGCCAAAGTTTCCCTTCACCAATAGCTGGTAATGTTCCATCATTAGCTGGTTATGCAGCCCCCAACACTGTCAACAGAAAGCTCCAAGAAAAATTAACATTGGCATCCGTAGCAAACTGCTCTTCGACATTACTGGTATTTTCTAGGTGTTGAAATGAGAGAGTAGAAACACTACAGAAACATTCACAATTGTATTGGTACCCAGATAGGAACACCACCATCCCCAGATTCTTCTCCTTTCCAAGATTCATGGTGAAAGCTGCAAGAGTCAGCATGAGGTTGCCAACTGCTTGACCATTCTGATTGCCCTGTGTCAAAATGTATGAATTAGTGGATGCATGGGCAGCACCTTGACTTTTGCAAAGCTTTTAACACCATCTCACAGTATTCTTATATCCAAGGTGAGATACCACAGTTTGGATGAGTAGATAACTAGACAGATAAAAAATTGGTTGGATGGTCAAACTTAGATAATAGTTGTAACAGTACCTCAGTGGTTTATCCAGCAGAAACTTTACAAAATTCAGCAGGGGCAAATATCAAGTCCCTGACCTGGAAAGGAAACACCCTGAGCAAGAATACAGGCAGAGTGGTGGGAAGCAGCTCTCCGGAAAAGCATTTGGGGAACTTGGTGGACATAAGGCAGGAGCACAGACTTCAAAGAAGGCCATCAGCATCCTGTGTTGTAGCAGCCACAGAATGAGAGGAGACAATCCCTCTGTGATCACCATTTGTTAGGCCCTGCTTCATCCAATTTGGGGATCCAGAATGCAGGAAAGCTGTGGATAAACTAGAATGAGTCCAGCAAGGGCTTTAAAATACTTGAACACTGGAGCTCTTGCCTTGTTAGGAGAGGCTGAGGGAATTTGGTTTATTCAGCATGAATAAAGAGGGGGCAAGGAGGACTACATGGGACCCTCTGGTAGCTATGTAGCTAGTGAAGACAGCAGCTTTCTGATTCCTATAAGGAGGTTGTCAAGAAGATGGAGTCAGGCTCTTCTCAGTGCTGCAGGGTGGGAGGACGGGAATCAATTGTCACAATCTTGAAAGAAGACTGCCTATCAGTGATGCTCTTCTCCCCAGAGACAGCCAAGCAGTGCAGCAGGTTGTCCATAGTGCATCTCCCAGTCTGGCATGCTTTCAAGACCTGAGGGAGAGGACGAATCGCTGGACAGACAGCCTGTACCTCCCCGCTGACCCTGCCTTATTCCCAGAGCCGGATCAGAGCACGGGGCCACCTGAGGTCACCTCCTGGACCCTGCATCCTCCAGCATCCCACCGGAAGCGGAGTGGTGCACCGAGCATTCCAGGATGCGAACTGCTACGCGAGGAGCGGCTGGTACAGGCGGACCGGGAGCCAGGTATCGAGTTTAACGCTCTCCCCTTCA
Source organism: Anthoscopus minutus (assembly GCA_013399455.1). Taxonomy (NCBI): domain Eukaryota; kingdom Metazoa; phylum Chordata; class Aves; order Passeriformes; family Paridae; genus Anthoscopus; species Anthoscopus minutus. The sequence goes on along the minus strand of VWYI01031714.1, from coordinate 13,909 downwards.
CCTTCAAAAAGTTGGAGCCTCCGCTGATCTCTCGATACCCTTATCTCGGGCTCCTCAGCCTCCGCGGCAGCGCCCTGAATTATTTATTGGTATCGACAATCCCAGAAATCGCCGTCCCCTCAGCCGAGGCGCGCTGCAGCCCCCTGATNGGCCCGGCCGCGCAGTCGGGGCGCCATGGCGGCGGCCGCCCGCCAGGGGGCGCTGCCGGCTCGGCGTTGGCCGCCGCCTGCGGAACCTCGGGAATGAGGGACGGCAGCCCCGGGCCGGGCGGGAGCTGCAGCGGCGGGGCTGGACGGCAGCTGGCCGTCGGCGTAGCCCTTTCCTCAGCGAGCTGCTGTGGAGATAATGGCCTCTCCTCCTCGCTTTACCTTGCCTCGTCCCCGTGTTTCCCGGCAGGGGCGAAGGCCTCGTCCCCAGCGCCCCGGGCGGTTTGAGGGCTGTGGGTCTCCGGAATAGAGGAGGGCGAGGTGCGACCTCCCGACCTGCTGCGCCCCAAGGACCGGCAATTGAGCTGAGAACGTGTCGTTTTGGCTGCCCCGGCAGGGACAACGTGGCTTGCAAAAGTTACTGCAAGGCCTTGGTTTTGCTGTGCCTTGAGCAGAGGCTCCAGGTTTACTGGGAGGGGGCGGCTGTGGAACCCACCTGCGCTGGCACAACTAAAAACACCCTCGCAGCATTTTCTGGCGGCCTCTCCCTCACGTTACACAATTGCTCAGTCTACGCTGATGCTCTGACAGCTCTACGGGATAGTGGGTGAACTCTTTGAACAGACACAGGGACTCAAGCCCTCTCCTGTTTACATACAGGAAAGGAGTGCCCACAAAGTAATACCCCTGAGTGAATGCCAAGTCATGTTTTAAGTATTTCCTAAAATTGCCCTAGTGCATTCTCTGCTCCAGTCATTATGCTGTGTATTTGCTGTAGAAATAAGGTATAGAAAGATCAGGAAAGGGAGCTGTGACAGGAACAGCGTATTCACAGGTATGCTTCAAAACCCACCAGTGCTGTTCTCCATTGCAGTCGGCATTCCCATTGCAGTGGGGAGAAGTACAACTGTTCTGAGTGTCTGTTAGTTTAAACAATCTGAATCAAAAATATTTGTGGTAGTAAAAAATCTCTGATCTGCTTAAATTCTTCCAAATTTAGGTTTGGCGTTGAGTCATCATTATTTCCTGTCAAATGGTTTTGTGAAGTCACCCAAAATAATGAGATGTCACTTGCCAAGATACATTAATAATTAGAAGGATTTATTGTAGTAGGCATCATGGGAAAGTGTAACTTTCCCATTAGATGTCCTTAATTAGAAAAGAATGTGTCAGATTTCAGATCAACGTAGGGGAACTACAACTATCCATTAAAGAGAGAAGGACAAATAACTCAAGTGACAGCTCTTGCAGAAGTACAAAGATTTAAATACTTTATAAATTAAGGGGATTGAAGGTGCTCATTTTCATCTCTAAAGCTCTGCAACCTGTCTTCATCAGAAGGATGCAGTCTCCAAACTGAATTAAACAATGTAAAGAGCAAGTGCTCTATATAATTCTGGCGATAGAATATTTGTGTAATCAGTGGTTATTCCTTTTCCTGTCTTTCAGCAATCACTCCTTAAGGTGGGCCAAGTTGCTTTGGAAAGTGCTTGATTATGCTAATATGAAAATTTAATAGTGATAATGGCATCTCTTGAACCACAGGAGCTATAACTAATACATTTGTTCAGTTGGTAGCAAGATGTGGGATAGAGAAGTGGTCTGAGTGGCTTTAAGATAAAAATTGGAGAGCTGTTAGGTAATTCTAACATGTGGGAGGCATTACTGTAAATCCAAGCAGAATGAGGTGCCTAACTACTTGGGCATGTGCAAGGAGTTAAGTACCCATCTTTTGTGTCTTCCTTTGGCTTTAGGTAATTCTTCACAGACCCAGGCCAAGGGTTTTACTGGGTGTTACACAGAAGCTGGAAACTAAGTCTTACAGTGCTTACATTTACTTAGAGTCATGAGTGGAACCAGTTCATACTCATATTTCTGCTCAGTGCTAGGTAAAGATTCAGGCATGTGTGCAGTCTTAAAATCATGCCATGAATGACATCAAAGCAAGGGCAATTTAAGAAAGGGGAACATATATCTACAGTTTGTTTCAGCTTGCAAAGAGATGATGTTCTGAGATGAGGAGACTTAGAATTTTGCACCATAAGCAAACTACTCAATCTGGGAAATTTGATCTATTAATCCTATGCCAGTTACACTTGAAAGTTACTACAAGCTCATTTCTGTGGCCTACAGCTTCTACTTCAGCTTTTTCTGCAGCCTCTGTGAAATCAGTAATGCTGGACCAGTGCCCAACTGACTGGTGGCCACATTACCAAGTTATCAGCTTGTTTCCTGCTCTTGATAAGTGTTTCATTAGGGATGATTTTGGGAGGAAAGGTGAATTTGTTTCTTATGGGGAAAGGAAATCCTTTAACACAGAGGCTGAGCCTTACAAACAGGGCCTTGTTAAATAAGCCTTTCAGTTTTACATTTGTAAATGTACATTTTGTGTTGCATTTTGCTTGAAAAATATGTTTCTGTTTCTGTTCTTTTATGAGCTTTTATCTGAAGATCAATTACAATCATTAGGTTTGGATTTAGAAAAGGACATGTCTAGTTTACCTTGAAGAGATAGGTGCTCAAAACATATGAAGTTCTGTGGGATTGAAATTGTGCTTCTTTAAAACAAAGTTCAGATAGAATGCTAAAGATAATACTCTTTTGAACTATTGTGTGGAAGCCTCCTCTTTTCTAAATTCAACCTTTATCACATATTAAATGCTAAGAGTGCTAGGGAACACAGGGTATGTTCCAAAGGGGTACATAAAAAGCAGCTTCCTTAAGTTATTAGCATCCAGCATTTGTGTTTTTAATGAGCTGGAATGAGAAATCTTGTAAACTAATTTGAACAAGCTACAGTGTCTTACTCAGAGCAAGGTGTCTCAAACATCGATCAGCTCTTGAAAGTTTGTGACATAACTAAGAATCTTTCATCCTAAAAGCGGCAGTAGATCTTGAGAAGATTCACATGTGAATGCCCAAGAGATAAGTGGTGCACTGTTTTACTGAGGAAGGTGGCATAAATATTCCAGTTTTGAAGGCAGGACTAAACAAAGCTCATCTGCTCATTGAAACCTGACTATTTTACATACTGTGTTGTAAATGGGAGTTCCTGAAACACACCTTTAGTTTCAAACCTTCTCTGAAAAACCGCTGGGGTTAAGCAAGGTTTGGTATGACTAAGAAAACATTTTATTCAGTTTTAGGACCTGGAATGACTGCCTTAGGACAGTGTTACATAGGATACCTATACATCACACTATCAGTAGAGTTGGCTATTCTTGTAGTAGTAGTAGTAGTATTTTTAGTTTTAAATTAAAATCTAGCTGAAGCCACAGATAAGTCCTCAGCACAATGCTCTCTAAGGATGTAAATCTAAATTGAAACATTCCTTAAAAAGCCTCTTTAAAGCTTAGCTGTCCACTTGGACTCAGTGAAGCGCCTTTGACTTGAGGAAGACTAAAGTGCTACAAGTGCTTGCACTTTAAAATGTTGGACAAGGTATGCCGGAGAAAGAGAAGAAGAAAGAAATTGAAGCCAGATCACTGCCCATTTATTTCTTTGGCAAGCAAGGCTCTTCATGTATCTGAATATAATAATATTAGGGCTTTTGCATCTTAAGAATCTCTGTCACATGAATTCAAGTTGATGAATCAGCATAGCTGTTCACTTTCCATGTGTTAAAACATGTGCGTGACTTAAGTTTACCAGTAAAAGCAATGTATTGAGCAGATTATACAATGAAGAAGTCGCTCAAATTAAATGGACGATTGGAAATTTGGTTGTTCAGGTATCTTAAGGTAACCAAATATGCAGACAGATATTTCAGGAGATATGAAATTTACCTGGTGCCCCTTGAAGTAAAACCAGAGTATGCAGAGTAAACCATGCCTATTTTTGTTGGTATATCCTGTACAACAATCGTGAATAATTATATATGTCATTACTTACGGGAAGCAATATATGCTCATAGTCAAAAGAAGTCCTTAGACACCAAACATCTTCCTGTTTACTGGGCTTTCAGGACTGTGTTTAATATGAACAGCTGGAGTGTATAGAGCTCTGCCTAGGGAATAGACTGTGAGCCAGCTGAGGGCTTTTGGATATCAGTTTCTGAGTAAGGTATGATGTTGTAGTAGGTGTAAACTACAGGTGTCGTAAGCAGGAAGAACAAATGTAGAAGGTCTTCTATAGAGAGAAGACACGTCATGTGCAGACTGTGGTTCTCCTGGAGAAATTTCATCCACCTTATATCTTCCAAAGGAACAACACATATGGGCATACACAATCCTGGAGGTTCCTGGACAGTATTTCCTGATGCAAATGATAGAGGATTGAGTGGAGACAGGTGTTCTGCTGGGCCTCATAATTACAAATGAGAAATGTTGAGGATGTGAAGATTGAAGTCAGTCTTGGCTGCAGTGGCCATGAGATAATGGAGTTCAAATCCTGAGAAGAGGGCAAAAAGCAAGATCATGACCCTGAACATTAGGAGAGCAGATTTTGGTCTTGCAGGGAGATTGTTCATGCAGACTTCCATGGTACAAGACCCTGAATGGAAAAGAGGCCCAAGAAAACTCTTTAATAGTCAAGGATTGCCTCCTCCAAGGTCGAGAACAGTCCAGTGCAACAAGCAGGAAGTCAGGCAAAAATATCAGGATGATTACATGAATTGACAAGGAATTCCTAGCAAAACTCAAGCATAAAGAGGAGAGATACTGTCTGAACATGCAGAAATGGTGTTAGGACAGCCAAAATCCATCTAAAATTGAATTTAGTGGGGGATGTTAAAGGTAGCAAAAAGACTTCTCACAGTACCTTATTAGCAAAAGAAAACTAGGGAAAGTGCATGCCTGCTGCTGAGTGGGGTAAGAGCCCTGGTGACGCATGATGGAGGAGAGGCTGAGCTACTGAATGTCATCTTCACCTCAGTCTTTTCCAGAAGGACCTTCCTTCAGAAATTTGAGGGCTGAGGGATCAAGGGGGAAGCCTGGAGCAAGGAAGTCTTACCCTAGATGGAAGAGGTTCAAGTTATAAAATAATTAATCTAGCTGGACATATGTAAGTCCATGGGCTCTGGTGGGATGCGCCAATGAGAGCTGAGGGAACTGGCATCACCCAGAGGCCACTCTTGATAATCTTTGAATGACAGTCACTAGAAGTGTCTGAGGGCTGCAGGAAAGTGTCATTTTGTCTCCAGAAAGGGCAAGAAGGAGGACCCCAGGAACTACTGGCCAATTACAACCTTACCTCAATTCCTTTGCATGCGATGGAGCAGCTAATCCTGGAAACAATTTCCAGTTATATAAAGGAGAAGTCATCACCCCGAGGAGTCATGCTTGACCACTTGATAAACTTCTATAATGAAATGACTGCTATGGTAGATGAGGTAGTGGATATTGTCTGCCTCAATTTCTGTAAGGCTTTTGACATTGGCTCCCACAAGACTGTCATGCAGAAGGTGATGAAGTATAGGTTGGCTGAACAGAAAGTGAACTGGGATGAAAACTGGAGAGAGTCCAGCAAAGGAACACTAAGGGAATTTTGTCAGCACATAAAAATATTTGAAAGGAAAGTGCAAAGAAGACAGAACCAGGTGGTTGGGGAGTCTCCATCCTTGCAGATACTCAACAGTCAACCTGGTAATGGACAGCTAGTTTTACGTGGCCCTCCTTGAGTAGGGGTTGAGGTTGGAGCAGATGACCTCCAGAGGTCCCTTCCAACCTCAGCCAAGCTGTGACTCAGTCAATTTACTATGCTTTTATTTTGGGGATCGAGACAGATAAAATTAATTAATTAATTAATTAATTAATCTATATTTGCAACCCAATGACTCAGTCACAAAGTATAAAATGAAAGTAAGGAAAAGAGCTGCAGAAAGTCAAGACACTGCAACAACTAGGGTTGTACTCTCCAGCAACAAGCAAGTAGTTTCTTTTCTCACTTTGGACTCACTTTGAGTAAGTAAAATGGCTGAACAGTATCCACATGATGGGGAATTAAACAGCCACATGAAAGATGCATTCATTTCTATGTTATGGAAGGAGAATATGTGCAATGTTTAAGAGAGGCCAGAGAGGAGACCATACTTACTGGGAGGTCTTGGTGTTGCTTCAGAAATTCTTACCTGTTCTAAAGAGCTGGCAGAGACACTGCTGATCTTTTTCTGCTACACCAACAGGGCCACCCTTACTACTTACTGACCCAGGAGCTCCACATCAGGATTCTGGAGCAATCTGGAGGTAGGGCAGAAATCTATCATGTTTGCTTCTTCCATTTAAAATACTGCTTGCCAAAGTATTTTGCTCCATGTTTTCAGTGAGGAAGAGGTCCTACTACAAGAGGTTGCCAGAGGAATATTTGTGTAGCCATATTGATATAGGAGAACTTGAGCTGCATAAGTTTGCAGTCATCTGCAAAGAAGACCTCAGACTTTAGGATAAACGAAGTGGTTAGGTGCAAATGGGGATCAGTCTGAAACCTGTGAGAAGTGAGTTTAGACATTAACTTTAATCCTGTAGAGCAGGGAATGTAGAAATGAACTTCCCAAAACATTGTGGAACAAAAGAGGGGCACTTGAAAAGGATTTTCCAAGGAGCTTGTCTTCCTTTGCATTAATTTGTGAAGTCAATAGCTCCTTGCTCCTCGATGTGCTAGCCAAAAATGATCTCTATTTAGTGATGGGGGAAGTTGATAGAAACAGTTAACATGTGCCCAGGCTCTTTTTATCTGCCTGACTGTAAACATCCGTGTGTATTAGCACAGTTTGTGTATATTTTTCCAATTACCATGGAAGTGAGCATTGCTGCAGTGTAAGCATTTTCATCCATTTGTCTTTTGAGTATACCCAACAAAAATAACCAATACCAGAACCTTGAAAACATTGCAAAATCACTAAGTGTTGCAGCTCATACAGATGTCCACTTTGACCTATGCCATAAGTAAAATTGTCAATATTTTTGCCGGCTTCATTTACCTAGTTTCATTATCTTTTTAATCAAATTATACTTCAGATGTGGTTTTATTTTTGTTTTTTTTTATATGTGCAATATGAATGTGATTGGAAGGGTTGCAGCTTTCTATCCAGTTAATGTGACTTTATACATAGAACAGCTCAAATATAATTACAAGTGTGAACAAAGTCAGCAAAGCATTTTCTGTTCCATGTGACCAACAGGGCTGAGTCGGCTATCACTGTGCTTGGCGAGTGGAGCTTCTGCTTTGCATCCCACATTTTTTCAAAGCATAATGCAGTTTCTATTTCCCTGTTGCTATGATTGTATGAGACAATTCCTAGCTTTAGAAAAGGCAGCAGCAAGTCAGGGCATTAAAATTAAAGGGGAAAAAAATCTACACAAACCACTTAAGCACACTCATTATTATGGCCCTTGCTACCTCAGGCCACTGGAGAACTTATAATTTAGTCAGCATTATGCAGTTTGAAGTGTTTTATGTTCTGCATGGGAGCAGGCTGCAATTCAAATATCAGTGGCCATGAAAAATATGCACATACGTTTAGCATGAAAATCTCCAAGGGCATAACAGAAGAGATGGGCACATGTAGCTGCAGTATGATGGAGAATTTCTGTGAATTAATCATTTGGACATAGTTTATCACCATTTTATATTTTGCCAGAGATGCTTCCTCGTCATTTGTTGGGAAAACTTATTATACATGCACATCTTAGAAAGATAATAAGGCCAAAGCCTTTGATGCTTAAAGGCAACAGCCTTTGTTAGATTCTGTTATGACACAGACAACTTCTCCACTGACAGAGCCATTCAGATAACAAGAGTAATTGCTTATTTTATCGAGTTTAGGGAATTGTGCTCCGTTCTCCCTTCTTGCCTACTACATTAGCTATTATGACCCATCTTCTACCACAATTTAGGGGGAGTGGGGTACGTGCATTTTTAAAGCTTTTCTTGAAAGAATAGAGTGCTGCATTTGCATACTTCTTTCATTATTCCACTGGGCCAAGTCTTTAATATATTCCTTCCAAAGAAGCAGAGTGGCGTGTGCGTGCATGTGTGCATCTCTCTGTGCCTAGGCGTTTGTGTGCAGTTTAGTGTCTGAGTGGGTAGAGGAATGAGAAGGACTCTTCTGACTGGAGACAGTACCATTGTAATTGGTATTAGCAAAACTACAAACAGAGCAATGGCTTCTGACACTCTAAAAGAACTTTATTGACATCTCCAAACATGCAAGGAATTTTAAAGTAGAGCTTTTCCATCTGTAAGTCTTGGTTTGATCAAAAGCCTGATAGTGGCTCCAGATGTAGCAAATGAGGCTCCAGAACCAATTCCAGCTCTTTTTGGGTAAAAAGGAACAAAAAAGGCTTAAGTTTGATTCAGCCTAATCCTGACAAAACTATCAAAAGGTAGTATTGCAAAGAGGGAATTAAAAAAAAAAAAAAAGCTTTTAAAATTTATGTGCCAACCAAAGATTTAAAAGGTTCAAACCCAATAGTTAAGTGTAAGGTTTAGTATCATAAAATGCTTTATGCTTTTGTGCTTTACAGTTTTATTACTTAGAAAACTCAGTTTTCTCCAGTGTGAGCATGTCCTGGTTCTGGCCAGGACAGGATTAATTTTGCAGTAGCCAGGAGGGGCTATGGCTAGGACTCTGAGGTTATTGTACCTCATTTTGGGGGACAAGGGGAAGGGACTCACCTTCTGGAAGAAAGGGCTCTCTCGCCATCAGGATGGCATGGCTGGAATTGCAGGCTCCACAGTGAGCATTTTGGCATGAATCACTCTTTTGCACACTTTTGTTATGAATATTGTTGCTGTTACTGTTAATTTTCTTTTCTCATTGTTGGTTCCAGTAAATTGTTCTTAGCACATTATTCTCTGCCTTTTGTGCCTCCAACTCCCTTCTCTAGCACACCACTGGGGAGGAGCAGCGGCATTGGTTTTGGTGGGAGTACTAAATTGGATAATAACCATTCCTAAACCACAACAGACCATTATAGAAAAGCCATGAAGTGGCCAAAATCTGACTTCTGAAACAAGAAAAACCAATACTGAGGTTAACAGGACAACTTTCAAGTGGAAGTTGGGAGTTAAATGCAAACCAAAGTGAGTTATACCTCTTCCACTGTGTATAAATAGAATAATTTTCCAGAAGTGTAACCAAATACGAAGGCCAATTCTGAGCAAATTCCAGCAGCTGTTTAGTGAAAGAGGAGTTTGTGATTTTTCTCCCAAACAGGACAGGTGCACTTTCACACTCATGATGCACTTGTTAAGAGGCTGTTACATGTAAAAAAGAACTTTGTGTTCCCTAACTCTTTTTTTTTTTTTTCCTGATGCATGTGAATGCCCTGGTAAAGTATCTGAACTGACTCATCTAGTATCTCTGCTATCAGCTGGGTAGACTAGATGCCAGCTCTATTTTTCTGATGCTTGTTCTGCTTTTGTCTCCATGAAAAGGTCTGGTTAATGCATCCACCTTTGTGTTTGTCATATTTAAATATGCAGCCAGCTTCTCTGTTTTGCAAGGACATTTTCTTCATCTTTTGAAGTCACTCCATGAGATTGGTAACAAATGATAGCTTGCCAGCTACGGAGTGGGTATTAACAATGAATTTTTCATAGTAGACATTCATACAATTGTCTTGTGACTGACTGAGAGGACACAAGCATCTCAGTGGAGCAGCTGGCAAGATAAGGAGAGTGTCTGGATTAATGTGCTCTGCTCTGATTAGCTCCATAAAGAGTCAATTGGTCTGTGCAGAAGGCTATGCTGGATTAATGAAAGTACACCTTTTTCAGAACAGTCTCTCTGCATAGCACTCATTCCTGTAGATGGACCAACTCATTTGGGACAGCTTATTTATGAATAAATATTGTGCTTGTTGCCTTGTCGTTTTCAACTGTGAGATTGAGAGTGACATAACATTTCCTGGCAAAACTAAGGAGATCAACGCACCATATATTCAAGCAGTTTCATGAAACTGAAAGAGGGTAGAAATTTGACATATCCTTTCACAAATACTCCATCCCTATTTACTTTATGGGGAAGTAACTTCATTTCCTGCTACTGCAGGAAATGACACCTGCTACTCACTACAGCTCCATGATCATTTTGGCTGCAGGGCTGTTGGATCATGAATGTTATGGGATTCACAGGTAGGTTTGTGCTGTCTCCAAAGGGCTGTCTTACTGCTACCCTCAAGGCAGTTACATGCACAGATGGTGACCCTGCAAATGGACTTGAGTTGCCCATCAGCTCAGCACCCAGATACACAATGCTGGGCACATGCAGTGATTCTGACAAGGATCTCTGTGTGTGCAGCAAATCTGATACACTGTATTCACTGAGCTTTCACCGTAGGCCCAGAGTGTCTCCACTGCACCTGACTGGGAAATCCAGGTTGCCAGGCATGCACACAGTAATAACTGATGATGGAGTTTTGGGCATTTGGCAAGTAGTTCAAGCTACTGTTCTGTAGTCCAGGAGAAGTGTCCAAATCCCTTGTTTCCTGCGGGACCAGTGGAAACTGCTCCAAGTTGAACAAGGCATTGTATCTGGGGTAGATAAGGCATGTGGCATCTGCACAGGAGGCTAGCAGTTCATCACACAGGAAGAGTGACTGACAGCCACTCTTCAAGAAAGCCAGACATAGCTGTTGATAACAGAATACACTAATATATTGAGATCAGACTCTCTTTGGTCCAGTTGCTTCTTGACAACACTCTGAAATACCCTCTCTCTGTGGTGCATTCTGTATGACATTGCTGTCTCCCATGCTTCATCTCCTAGGGAGTCCAGTCATTCAAGTCCTACATAGAAACAGCACTGGTGCTTTTCAGGGTTGCTAAGAATTATTTAGGACTTCTGTGAAAGGATGTCCTTTTATAGCAAAGCTACTTCAGGATTGTCTGAAGTGTTGGTAATGCTTTATTGAAGCTACTCTTGAGTCGCCTGAAGTTATCTGGAGCACGTGCTTCACTGTTCAAGCTTTCCTCTTTCCCACTTCCCACTTGAGTTTGCCTCCCCATCTCCTTTCATGTTGCTTTCAATACATACTGCTTCCTGTTTGTGTTTACGGCTGGTAGTGAGAGTAAATGAGTAGCAGTTTCAAGTAGCAAGCAGCGCGCGACTTGCCAGAGCCAACCTTTCCCAGGCTTCCCAGGACAAGGTCAGGGAGAACTGGGCAGAACTTTTGATGGATAATCCAGGAGAGTATTCCCTTTTGCAGTGCTGAGCTGTGTTTCAGGGCACTGGTCTTTGTCTTACTTTGATGTAGATTTTTCTTTTTAAAAGCAACAACCGGTGAGTGTATTTGAACAGGAACCTCTGAGAGTTTATTCACTTTTCCGTGTTGCCGTATCCTTTCCACTTTATGTCACTGTAACTTCTTTGTTGGGAATGTATTCTTGCTCTTTCACGTCAGTTATCTGGTCTTTGCTTCCCAACTTCTGGCTGTTAATTTGCTCTCTGCTGGATCAAGCTGGGTTCTAAACATCTTTTTATGCTTTAGAGTTAGTTTGGCATTGTATGTTGCTGTTCCTTCTTCTCTCCAAATGAATTAACTGCTACTTTACACATCCTCTCAAAAATGGAAAATCCACATCACTGTGTTAGCTGAGCATAAAGACTGTGGTCTGAGAGAGCACAAGGCCTGCCTAATACAGCAAAAAGCCTGTGGCCTAACTCTATTGCTTAATCGAGGAGATATATATATATATTAATAACAGAAACTGCAAAGGTAGCAGAAATTGCAGGTAGGGACAGGCAAGATCAAAATGGGTCTGGAAAAAGTTATTTTAGTCACATAGGATTTTTTTTTATTTATTGCTTGGGACAAAGTAAGAGTGCAAGCTAAAATTGCAGCAGCAAATAACCCCAGAGCATGGCAAGTTATACTTAGCTAGCATTAAGGTAATGTCATGTAGAAGCAGAATATTTGTGGTTAGCTAAAGTGACAAAAATACAGCTGCACTGATATTAATCCTATATTAATCTTGTAAAGAGATGGGATTTTAAGAAATAGTGGTCTTTGGAAGACATCTACCTGCTTGCTCTGCATAGATCAGTTGTCTCTTTTTAGGCATTAATTGAACTTTTATTCTGATTTTATTATTAATAACCCAATGAAGCTTTATTGCTTACTTATCTGTGAATTTTGTAAGTTTATTTAAAATCCTTTTAATAGCTCTTAAATTCTAGTGATCATAAGACGTTCCAGTTGGAGATATTTAGTGATGTTTTCATAACTGGTCAGTAATTCAGGATGTGTTTTTAAAGATGCAGCCACTGGTTAAATACTTCCCAATTAAAATGGGAACATCTGAAAGGATATTAAAAAAATAAAACATAGTTATGAAAAGTATAAAACATGGTCCTAACTTAGGGAAGAATTAAAGTATGCTTAAATGAAGCAGTATGCTTCAAGTTTTGTGAGTACTTAGATAACAGTTGAATGTTTCTAAATCTATTGTATATATTTTATTAACATACTCTCTCTTGAAAAACAGAATCCCAGATGGTTTTATTTCATTCTGCAGAGGGCAATATATATGTATGTGTATCTAATACTTCAATATTTGCATTGCTCTTTTTAAAGTCACTTTCCCTTGAAAAAAGCTGATAAATTGTGAAGTAGGTAGCTGTTATTCAATATGGCTACAAAATTTGGGTTATTTGCTGAGATATAAACAGAAGAATGCTAATATTTAAAGTAATTTGCTCTAGAAATAGGCTAATTTTAATCTTTGACAACTCATGCAATTTATGCAGTGCTGTTACAGGCTATACAAATTAGATTGGAACTGTAAGGTATTTTCAAGTTCCAACTCTTCTTTTGTTGGTGTAGGAGAGATGTAATAATCTGACCTAGAGAAGAGACTTTATGTATTTGTAACAAGATAGCAACTCTTTTATTTTTACTCTTTTCTAAGGAGTTACTATGATCGCATTCTGTTGTCTTATCATTTATTTTAGTTCTTAATTTCCCTGGGATGTGCTTAGGTGAGAAATGTTGGAAGTGAAATGGAGACATTTTGGGTAGGTCTAGAAACCCTTGAGCTTACATTACTGAACATCAACGTTTCTAAGTAAATAACTACTGAGCAGAATTTACACTCAGTGGAATTTTTTCCAAAAGTGAAGGAAAGGAAAGGAAACATGATCTTGAAGGCGTTTATAGTTTTGGCCTGTGTCCTTTTACTCTCTACTAGTTTCCACTCATGCCACTGTGCCTTTGGAACTCCTTTCCCCCAGAGGAACACACTGCAGTGTTTAAAAACTGACTGCCCCAGAGTTCCTTGAAAAATTAGTGTCTGTTTACTTCAGATCTTTTATATTTTGTATTATTGTATTCGTGGCTATTGTGTTACTGGATTACAAAACCAGACAGGTGATGAATTCTGGTGTGTTCCTGATTTTTTCCTCCTGGGAAATACAGTACTAAAATGTGATTTCCCTTTAGCACAGCAAATGTTGCAGGTATCTGTTGAGTTTTGAAGGGAAATTACAGAGCAAATTTGGGACTTCACATGCCCACACTGTCGTTTTTAAAGCTGTCACCTAAGTAGCTGGCATGGATGTTCAAATTGTATCTCAGGTATCAGTCCTCATGGAACTAAAGAATTGCAGAGGGACATGCTGTTTAATTTGCAGTATGTGTCTTAGGTTGTAACTCCATAGTTTGAGTGAGGCAACTGGTGAGAAGCTATTGCATAGCCAGCTGTTTCTTATAGGTTCTCTTGCAGCCTCAGCAACTCTGGGATGACACAGATCTTGAGGTGGGGGATTTTCAAGATGATTCATGCTTTAGTAGGATGAGAATATATTTTATATAGATGTACAAACA